>CM053627.1:185877354-185896805 GCA_028646595.1 Phalanger gymnotis | reverse complement strand
AGGAGGCTGCAGCTGCTTCTCTCTTTCGCATTGTGTGTTCTTGGTTTGAGCTGGACAAGTCAGCTGGGGTGGGGGGGGGCAGGGGAGAAAAAACTTTTTTGCCATTGCTGTCAGAGATTTGAACTACTGTTTCTACAAAGGAAAACTGGTTTACTTTAGCATGGCATATTTACAGAAGAAAGTTAGATTTACTAATTCCCTCTTTTCCCTGGTATTTCTGTTTAGTTTATGACCCACACTAAGCTGTGTTGGACTGCACCCCCCCCACCCCCACCCCCTTCCCGACTCCAAGTCCTCCATTTTCACACCATAGAGTATAATAGTGTTTGAAATGGAAAAGCGGTGGTAGGATTAACTCCTAGAAACCACAGTTCAACTTAATTTAACACTGGTTGGAGATATTATTTCAAAGGGAATCAATTTAAATCAGACACTATTTAAGTTGTTTAATTCCATCGGGGGAAGGGAGAGTAGAGAATCCGATCAGATCTTTTTTAGTATGCGAATATAGCATTATTGTGTTCTATTATAAGTGACTTGTCATTAGGACTGAACTTCCAATAAGGGACTAAGTTGGAGATTTTAAACAGAAGGTGAGCCGGAATGTATATACGTCTCATATTCTATTTTGTCATGCTTTGGGCTCCTTGAATAGTTAGGAGAAATGATTCAAAACCTTGCAGAGAGCACATACCATATATAGCACTCCTACATTTTTAATTATGGCATTTAGTAGCTTCCACTTTTCCACCCCTACCACCACTCCTCATTCTCCTTCCTTGGTTTGCTACTCAGAGGCTCACATGTTGGGTTTTGTTTTGGTCCCTTTTCCACCACCATCTCCACGTCCTCCCACCCCACCCCCTTTTCCTTCTCATTTTTCTTTTCTCTCCCTCAGTGCTTTGCCTTTAGGAAATTTTGAACATGTTTGTGCAATTTGAGTGAACTTTGGGTCTAAGTTTCTGGCTTTGATTTATTTTCTTTCAGTCCTTCTCTTTTGTGATTAGTATATTTAATCAGGTTTTCTCCGTTTGTTGTCTGTATTTTTGTTTGTTTGTTTTACTTTCAGGACCGGCATGATGGAGTCCCCAGCCACAGTTCTAGGCTGTCCCAGTTGGGTTCAGTGTCCCAGGGACCCTATTCAAGCGCCCCTCCGTTGTCTCACACTCCGTCCTCGGATTTCCAGCCGCCCTATTTCCCACCCCCTTACCAGCCGCTTCCCTATCACCAGAGCCAGGACCCTTACTCCCACGTTAATGACCCCTACTCCCTGAATCCCTTGCACCAGCCCCAGCAGCATCCTTGGGGCCAGAGGCAGAGGCAAGAAGTGGGGTCAGAAGCCGGCTCTCTACTGCCACAGCCTCGGGCCGCCTTGCCTCAGCTCTCGGGACTCGACCCTAGGAGGGACTACCACTCAGTCAGGCGGCCTGATGTGCTGTTACACTCGGCCCACCACGGACTGGACTCTGGCATGGGGGACAGTCTCTCCTTGCATGGCATCGGACACCCTGGAATGGAAGACGTTCAGGTAAGAAGATTCTGATGGGAGGGGAAGGTGGGAGGGTGCCTAGGCAGCAAAGAGGGGCAGGGCTGAAGGAGGAAGAGGCGCGAGTTTGCTCCATCTCCATCACTTTTGCCGAGGTGCTGAGTTTGGAATCTTTATAGAAAAAAAAGTTATACACAGAGGCCTATAATATAGAGGTGGTAAATTCTGGGGGTTCAGTTATGGACACCAAAAGTCTTCAGAAATTAAACATAGGGAAAATTGTCTTTTAAGATATAGTGTCCAAAACCGAGAAAGATTTTTTTTCTCCCTCAACACCCCCTTTCTGCATATTTCTATAGTGCTTTGAACAGCGAATGGCAGCCTTTCTCCCAAACACACCCAGAAACAAATTACTTTCCCACTAAAATTAAGAAGTAAAAAACCAGACCTCCAAAGTGGAAGATGATGAGAAACTTTCCTCTAACTGATATCTATCTTTAGAGCGCAGTTAAAGCTGCTTTGATGACAAACACATCTTAGGGAGTCTTGTGAAAAGTCCACCTATGTCCTAGCCGGGATTCTGCTATGTTGTAGGGTATAGAATGATTCTTACAGGTAATTCGGAATGACAAATTAAAGCCCACTTTGTGGGGAAGAGAGCAGAGTGGGCAAGCAAACATTTAAGGCATCATGGGAGGACCAGAAAGTGTCAGTTCATTTGGGGGAGTCATGGATAGCACGTGGGTTGTCTTTTATTCTCTCTCTCTCTCTCTCTTTTTTTTTTTTTTTAAATGTACCAACAGTTTTCCAAGGACTATTTCCAACCTCTAGGACCAGTACACTCCACCCACCCCCCATCTCATTTCCCTCATGTGAAAAGGCATCACGTGTTTTAGTGTTTAAAACAAAGCCTCAGAACAATTTCTCTCCCATCTGCAAACCTACACAATAGGGTCTGGGTTTGTGGAGATTAATTTGTGAAACCAAACAAAGAAACAGGCAAGAAGTGATGCATTATAAACAATCTGGGGCGTTCTACTCAGTACTCTGTTTTCCCTAATTTAAAATGTCTCAGGATAAGATGAACTTGTCCGATATTTAATTGGCACTTTAGAACTTAAGACACTTAAGCTTAGTTTTATATAGAATGCATACTTTTATTAAAACTCCTCAGGACAAATGAAATTAAAAAGAGGGTGAAATGGTTTTCTCTCATCTTGTTTAACCTGTATATCTTTAAACACTTAGTGTGTTGGGACGTCATCGAAGGCTATATGTGTGGTCCATACTATTGAGTTTATTGGGTGGGGTTTTTTTTTAAGGAATTTCACAGTTGTTTGTATATTATTCGTGAAGAAGGTACAGATTTCCAGACTGTTATGTCTAAAAGAATTTGTGGGTAGAAAAGAATCATATAGTTTTTCTGATTTAACCTAGTTTGACTATATGTTTCCACTTACATTAAGCGTGTTAGAATAGAGGATATATTTGATTTTATAATGAATCAGCCAACACGTCATGTAAAGCAAACTATTTTTAAAATTAATCTTTACGAGAGAATAAAGTTCCAAGTGTTGAATAATGAATGTATACCAATTTATTACTGATGTTGACAATAGTTACTATTACAATCCGTGCCACGCAAAGGAATGTTGTACTTAAGTTGTATTATTAATTTTTCTATAGAATAGTTTAAGATCTTGCAGCTACTTTCATTCCACCGTTTTTGTCTAAGGATTGGGGTGGGTTGAGAGATTGGATTTGTTGTTTGTTTTGTTTTTCCTTTTTTCTTGGTCAGAATAGTATGTAAATTTGACTCTTTGAACGAATTCATGGGATGTTAGAGTCAGGTTTGGTAGAACTGCTTGGGGAAATGGTATCAACATTCGCAAATCGAAGCAAAGCTGAGTGTTCCACTTGGAGACAAGCACTTTCGCAAAGGGAAAGCTCCTTCCTTCGAGGTGTCTGGATGCTTATAGGATTTAGGGGTGTTTTCCGTCCCCATTTTGACTCTCTCCCAGCTCCTTGAGGATTTTATATGAGTTTTCACGTTGCAAAACAGCTCAGGGGAACTGTTTTCCACAGCTAGCCCGAGACACACCAGTACTCTGAAACGATTTGCTCCATAAAGGATTCACCCCCTCCTTCTTCCCACTCTCTGTTGCCTCCCTCCGCCCCAAATTCCCACCCTCTGCCACTCCCACCCCCTTTTAGAAGTGAGAGGATGGCAAGGGAAAATGGTTTCACTTACTCAGCTGTCATGACTTTGGTTTCCTAAGGTGTGTTATAAGTGGATGGAAGGAAGAGGCCATTCGGTTGTCAGAGACCAAAGGAAAGGAGAGCAAAACGAAGGGAGGGCAGAGCATAGTTGCTATAGGTGAACAAACCTAATGCTTCTCTAGCGAATGGTTCAAGATCCTATTAAGTAGTTGTGAATGGAATTTTGCCTGTATTCCTGTACGTATGTGTGTCCTTCCAATAATCAGCTACCACCGAGAAATTAGGGTGTAGGCGTTTGTTCTTTTTGAAAATGGGTTAATTACAGGGTCTGTAAGGTCAGGGCCTTAGCCCAGAGGCTGAGCATATGCCTTAGCAGGGGAAAAACGCAACAGAAAATCGGATCATTCATTGTTCACAGATCTGTCTCCTGCGATAGACACAAAAATGAAGACACGAACTTCCCATTCCCGCCTCTCCCAGCTTTCATACCTGGTGGAAGCATGGGACTGTTTTAGTGAAAAGACACATTGACTCACACGAAGGGCAACCGCCCAGACTGGGGGAGGGGAGCTAATTAAACAAATGCTTCTAATATTTTTTTTAAATGCAACTATAAAACCCTGTCAATATCTATTTCAATTTACTCTCAGGGGCTATTAAACCAGCAAATCGTTGTTTGGGTTCTGTGTATGCTACATTTCACTCATTGTGTGTGTGTGTGTGTGTGTGTGTGTGTGTGTGTGTGAGGGGGAGAGAGAGAGAGAGAGAGAGAGAGAGAGAGAGAGAGAGAGAGAGAGAGAGAGAGAGAAACAGTACCTTTTTCAGATTTGTTGATTTTGTGGGCAACTCATATTTTCCCATCCCTGTCTCTCTCCTCTCCACCACCACCTAAGCATAGGAGGAAGTTAACTTGGAGGTGTAGTGGGGGTAGGGCTGGATAGAAAGGATCCTAGTCTCTTAAAGCAACCCCTGGTATCACTTTTAACTAAAGAAGTCTAGTAATTAAAAGTCTGAGTTGTTTTTCCACGTTTCCGCATGCAGTCCTAATTAAATCTTTACGATCCTCTCTGTGACTATTAAGTGCCAGCATGCTGCGTGAATATCCTGTACAAAAACCCAGCAGGCGGCCGTAATTAGATAGAAAATCAGACAAGAGTCTTCTCATTAACTACAACAACTAACCCACGTTGCTGATGAAGCGTAATATATATGTATATATAAGACACATATATGCATATAAATATACACACATATGTATAAATCTGCAGATGTGTGTGTGCATCTTTACACCCAGAAATGTGTTTCTTTCCATTTATGAATCTCCTCACAGACATATATAGATATATCATGTATGTATGTATCACTAGAGGGATTAAAATAAATTTATATTTCATAAGAAAGGGGAAGTGATGATGTAGTAATTGCAACACTAGAATTTGTTTTCTAAGGAGAACAACTTTGCTCATTTTTGCTATGACAGAAAAGTGGCTTTTTACAAAGCCACCTTACTCACATAATGCCACACCATTTGTTTAGATTATTTTAAGTGGCTTTCTGACTACACACACACACACACACACATACTCTTGTTTATCTGTATTAAGAACACACATCCACACATGTTGGAAATTGCAGGAGTAAGGGATGGAGTTTCATATATATATGTATATATATATGTATTGTTCCCTGGTGACACGGAGGTGCTTTTGAAATATGTAATCTTACTCTTAAAGTATTTTGCTTTGTACTTATAACACTTTAAGGGAGACTGGGGAAACTGGGCCAAAACAGGAGAAGTCAGGGACCAGGCAAAGTGTGTTAGTTTAAGAAATACATTTAGGGGTTCCTCCTATAGAAAATCAATTCAAAGGTTATGTCTGTATTCGGGTGATCTTATAGATGACCATGTTCATATTCCATTCAGTTAATACAAGAAACATTTTTTTAAGTGCACACTACATTCAAGGGTGATATTTCTGTAACCATATTTGTACTAGGATCAAAATTGACAAATGAACTCCCCAATAAGCAATTTTCCATAGAAATATGTTGCAAATAGTTGTATCTAACCTTGATTCTCTGAAAAAAAATTATAGGTAAGATAGGATACTCTTATTTGTAATTACTTGGGCTTGGCTTATTCAAGGTTTTATTTGGGGATAGGGAGGAAGAGAGCTGTTGGATTATGTCATCTACAATGAACACTTTCCTAACAGGTGTGCTCCTTGCTGAGGAAAGAACATCCTTGTTGGGAATAAAGCAAGTAAATTATTCAGGCTCATATTTTTCTCATTGCGCAATGAGACGCTCACACATGCACAGAGAACATGTACTAACTACAATAGTTGTGAGGTCCTGTTTGCTTACAAACGTGTTCCTATGTGTTTCTGTTTGCATTCCACTCCAAATTGCTCAGACTTTAATTAAAATCCCATAATGTAAACTATTATGTATAAAAAAGAAATTGTCCTTGAGTTATTAAGATGCAGGGGGATAAAAGTAAAAAAGAAAAATGGTCCTTTATCATCTTCTTAAAATCATATAGAGCTTACAGCTGTTGTCAAATTGCTGTAATCCTTAAAAGCAAATGATATAAAGGTTTATTGGATGCAAAAACATCTATGGATTATCTATGTGTTATATGATAACAAAACTCAATATTGCACCCCAGATGGTTCTCACCTTTTTTTCTTCTTTCACTGCAAGATTGTATCATTTGGGTGAATTTCATTTCCATGTCAATTTGGGGGTAATAATAATAATAATAAACCACCTCCCTTTGTGAATTAATATAAATGGAAATAACAGAAACTCCAGTTTGGAATGACATGATTTATGTGTGTGATTCTTTAATATCCAGTCAATTTGAATAGTGATGTTTTTATATTCACAGTCAGTTGAAGATGCCAATAACAGCGGCATGAATCTATTGGACCAGTCTGTCATTAAAAAAGGTATGGATTATCTCCCCAAAGCAGACCAAGTTTTATTGTGTATTAATGACTTTATAATATGTTTTCACTTTGAGAAAATTCTTTATCCTATGAGGCATAAATCTATGTCCACACTGATATGGCCCTACTGATTGACTAGACTGACTGTGCAGAAGTGGGAGTTGGGTTGGATGAGGGAGAAGTTAGAAGCGAGGGAAGGGAGAGAAAGGGAGGGGGAAGGAAGAGATATCGTTGCCATTTTCCTGGTCATATATTCATCTAAAGAGAATTAAAAGGACTTCAAATGTGTTCTTGGCAATTGAGCTCATGATCAGGATTGTGACTAGGTAGGAAATCCTTATTTGAAAAATGTGCAGTAACTGGATTTTGCAGAGGCAATGACGAAGTAGCTTATATTTTCTCTTTTTACTCTTTTGTAATTTTTGATCTCAACTTAGAATTTTAGGGAGATGAAGATTCCATTATGGGTTATTATTTTCCTATTGTGCCAAATATGTTTGCTAAACACACATATCCCAGAAAGCAGTCAATGCACATTTTAAAATCTTTATACATACATATGCATACATGATTTAATGCGACTGCAGAATCACCCCATACTGTTAAAGGGCATGTGATATTAACAAATGTTTGCAGTCTCTCGTACAGCTGTAAGCAAAATAATTAACTAATTAAACTAATTAAATGTAATTACAATAACTCATTTCGGGCGTATTGCAGCTGCTTGCTCTCTCTCTCTCTCTCTCTCTCTCTCTCTCTCTCTCTCTCTCTCTCTCTCTCTCTCTCTATCTGTCTCTCTCTCCCTCTCGCTCCTTTCCTCTCCTCTTCTCTGACAGTCACTGGGAGAATGCATGACGATTAGCGTGCTGCAGAAATATTCTAATGCCACTCACATACCACAAATTTAGAAACCCAAATGTGTAAACAATGAGATCTTTAATTATCAAAAGCACTGCTATTCCAGGATACAGTGTTAAATACTGTAGGATGTTCTTTAGCAGTGCCTGGAGAATGTCTATACTTACGCTTAATGTCAACAACGCCTGGTCTCAGTAGTTTAGTATTCATTCGATCCAAATGAAATTCAGAGTCTTTACAAGAAAGGATTCTCTGGGAAACCATAAAATGTTCCAAAAGGCCAGAACATTCAAAGGGTTGTGGGATACAGATTCAAGATGAGGTGATATATTCCAAATTTTCTTTTTCTTTTAGGATGGCAGAGATAACATATCTCTTAGCTTTGGGGAAAAACAACTGCTCTAGAATGAAATGAGGAAATGTTGGAATGAGGAAATGTTGGCATTTGGTTTTAGAATCTTGATACTGAATATCAGAATTGGGTAGAAAACTGTTTACGTGAAGTGCTGGTTAAATTTTGCTTCTTGCCTCCATTTAGTTACTTAGGTTTTCTTTTGGCTGACTTGCTTTTATGTCTGCATGTTTTTCAGCCTGAATGCTTTGACTTGGGATGCTGCAGTTTTTGTAAAGCATACCCTCTTCTTTGACAGCGAATCTATATCATTGTCTCTTGGGTTTTCCCTTTGGTGAATTGCTAAGTGATTTGTGGAGGGAGTTTTCCTCATTTTGAACTCATATCCATGGTTGTAAGGGTACAACTTTTCCCATGGACTTGTTTGACTTAGGGTAGGATGTGTGTGTGTGTGTGTGTGTGTGTGTGTGTGTGTATGTGTGTGTGTAAAGAACACTTTCTATGTACTTTGGCTACAGGCACGTTTGGCATTACTCTAGCATAGTTATAGTATGTGAAATCTACGAAGGGCATATAAAACATGAAAAATAAGAAATGGTAATAATATACAGTCTTTGAAAATATTAAAGTTTACAGTTGAATGTAGCAAAAGCTATATGTATATATATCACAAGATACTGTGTTTTCATCTATATGTGTATGTATACATTAATAAAGTATGTGTGTAAATTTGAATGTCTTAATAGGGAGAATTAAGGATACCTTTTAAAATATTGCTTTAAAGTTGCTGGGTCTTTTAAACTGGCACCATTTTTATACTAAAAAGTTTTGTGCTTAACTTTCTGACAGAAAACAAAACAATCATATGTCATTATATTCCAAAACTCAAATTTTAAATTTATTTGTGGAAAAGTGCACATTAATTGCTGTCAGGTCTATTGTTCATATTATTTAATAAATACTATATCATACTAAGTGCAGAGACGATCCCATGAAGAAAAGCTAAGGGTTTTTTTTTTTTATCTTACATTCACAGTAAAAGAATTAAACAACCACTTAACACTCAGTTTAAGATTTTATTACTCTTAGCTCCATTCTTCCTCCACTCCTTTCTTCTCCCCCACATCTCTGACTCTCCACACCATAACCTTTAACAGGAATATGTCCACCAGAGGGTGAGAAAGGTGGGCTCCTGAATTGGGTAGACTAAATTTCAATAAATGGCAGGGGAAAGTTGTTTAATGTATTTTCTAATAGACTTTTGGAGGTTTCCACGAATAGTTAAGCTCATCAAACAGAAGGAAAAGAGCTTATCCATGACTAGGTGTCTTCTAGGAGTCTATGTTTAAGAAATCACAAGAGATTAGGCCCTAATGAACCTGGGTATTTTGCACACATTCTTTCTTCCTAGAATAATGCTAATTTAAAAAAAAAAAAAACCTTTTTGGGGAAAAATTAACCTATCCAATCTATCATTTCTGTTGATGTCCTACTGTAGATTCTAGGCTTTCTCTCTTGTTATGTTTCCTATCTGGGCTTAGTTGACATTTCTGAAGTAATTTAGTTAAGAGGAAATGAGTTGTTCCCAGTAGAGAGAGCAAACGAGTGGAGTGAAGGTAGCCAGCGTGATAAATGGCTCTTTCATTTGAAGATCTCCAGAGCTCGTTTAAGGCTAATTTTCTGTATTAGCCCCCTTTGAGCTATTAATGCAATAGGCAGGGACCGTGGCCCCTCATCTCTGAGCTGCCCCATTAGAGCTAACATTAAGCTGCCAAGTCTGAACTCCATTGTGGGGTGGGGGTGGGGGGGCGGTAATGAAAGGTGCTTTTTAAACTCTCCTAATCTAAACTGGCAGAGGGTGGTTAATACGATTTGAAGGGGGCTGGTCAATGAGCAATCAATAAAGTAATAATGAGAAGGATGCGGTACATTAACAGTCTAAAAATCCAACGAGACATTAAAAAATCATTCTTAACTCTTAGTTCCATTAAGATCAGGAAGGTGGGGGGAGCCCTGCTTATGGAAATAATCGCCATTATCATAGTACGTTCCCAAAAATCTCAACTCTCCTTTTAAAATACTATCAGTATTCAGAACCCAAAAGAAAATTTGTTTGACACCACAGACCACAGACACATGTCATATGACACCCTGGAAATTCTGACCTGGTTTAAGTCCAAAGTTCCTATGTTGCTGCAATGTTCATAGTCACCTATCCGTTTCGGTTTTTATTTTCTTGGTTTCTTTTCAACCTTTCTCTTCATTTTTCTCGCTGAAAAGCATCCACAATTCCTCCCCACTCCCCACCATAAAATTTTTTTGGTGTGCCTTTTTCTTGAGCAGAAAAAAAAAAAGTGTGGTAAAAGCGCATTGAATTGGGTTTATAACGATGAAGACCGACGTTCCCATCCTCTGAGTAGTTGTGTGACCTTGGGCAAGTCACTTAATACTCTCTAAAGTTATGTTTTTTCTAGAGTAAGGGATTAAGTTTCGTTTTCCCTGCTCGCCTCGCAGGGTTGTGTGGCCGACAGCAAAAGAGGTGTGGTGTGAAAGTGACTTGCAAAATGTAAAGCACGAAAAAAGCCTAAGGTATTTTTACATAATGATGGGAAACTACTTTATTTTACGTAAAGGTGAAAGCACCAGGAGTTCGTCGATGCTTTTGCAAGTGTCCAATCGCTTCGAAAGATACATATCCCAGCCCCGTAGTTTTTTTTCCACCGCTAAAATGAACCGCAATAACCACATTCGCAGTGCAAAAAAAATATCGTATTACAACCACCCAAGTAATAAAATTATAGATACCTGTAGTGTGAAACGTGACTTTCGCATCGAGTTTCCTTCTGGGGACCTGATTTTCTCCCGAAAGTAAGCTGCCCGCTTTGGGCAAAGATTCTCTCAAGTACCATCGAAGCAGAATACAATTTTGCCCTAGGGAGGAATAGAAAGTGGTGCAGGGGTAAGGAAAGGAGTGAACTAGGATCTGAGTAACCATTTCAGAGAGGGGCTTCATCTTTGGAAGACCTCCAAAAAGCCATGTCCATTTGATTTTTAAATAGCGAAGACTTCTTTCAGGTGACTTTTCTCTTGCCAGGGGAGCCTTACACTATTCCGTTCTAATACACCTTACTCCCTACCCCTCCAGTATTAAATGAATACAAGGAACAATTAGAATGAATTCAGAGTCTCAGTCAGCCAGAGGAACCCAAAATAGAGATTCTAATCAATCAACAAACATTTATTAAGTGCTCACTATGTGCCAGGCACTGTGCTAAGCATATGGAAAGTAACAGTTACAATATTAAAAATGTTTGATGCAGTTCATTAAAGTAATATTTTACTTTGATCTCCCCCTCCTTAAATAAAGCTTTAGTCACTGTAATGAAATATTGATTGTTTAATGAACGTTTCTCCCCTCCCCCTTCTTATGTGGAGAGAGTTAGATTAAATGAGTTTTTGTATTTTCTTAATCTCAAAGTTGCCTGTGCAACCCAATAGAGAACTAGGGGCGGGGGTGAGGGGTGGGGGTGGGGCGGAGGAACCACTCAGCTTTAATGTATGCACAGAAAATTGTAAACATGTAAAGAATTGAAAGCTTCACGCTGAGTTTTGCTATGCTCCATTTCTTTACCATTTCCTGCTGTCGTTTTAAACCTATCTCACTCATCTAGAGATTCGTGCGCTAGAACAGTATGCTCATAATTACTAACAAATCAACCGGGCACTGTTGCTCTGTCGGTTTATTGATAAGCTGAGGGGAAACGGAAGGAAAAAGACAAAGAGAATAAAATATTAGGTTAAGCAGGCTCAAGCAAAGTGGAGTGGAGTGCAAACAGGTGATAATGGAGCAGAGAGTTTGGAAAAGGAAAGAATGCTCTAGGGAAGTGGGAGAGGAGTCGAATTCAACAGAAAGGGTTAAAATCGGGAAAGAAGTTTGGGGCTATGTGTGAAGATTAGAGGAAATTATTTTGACACTTGAAACAAATTAGAAACTATAAGCAGAACAAAAAAAACCAAATACACATCAAAATGTACATACATACATACATACATACATACATACATACATACATACATGTTTCTTCGCAAATGAAGCCACTCCATTCATTAGGCACTTTCGATGGCTGATTAGATCAGTAGTATTTAAACGCTAATATATATGCATAGATGCACACATACTTTCTTGTGCACACGTGGGAGGTAGTGAAATATATTCCCTAAAGGAACTGGCTCTTGTCAGGTAAATCAGGTAATTAACAATAGCTAAATTAGAGGGAAGGTTATAAATGTCTCCAGAGCTGTGGTTTTTCAAGAGACTGTGTCTCTGGAACTTCCCAAATGCGATAATATCATATGTCTCAGGGGATTTTAAGATGTCCCAATGTATTTTATTTCATGGCTTGTGGAAAGCAAGACATGAACTTGGGGTGGGGGCAGAAGTGCCATAACAGAGGAGGTGGGCTATTAAGAGCCCACATTTTTCCAATGTTATTTCAATTGAAGATAATGGAAGATTGCATTGGGCCAAAAATAAGGTTTCGTCCCACTTATTTGTTACATCATGTTAGGTTTGGAAATTTCAAAAGTTGTATTTAAAATTTTCAAAAATATTGAGTGTACCAAAGGGCAGAGAAAATGAGGCTGATAAATTGGAAGGCTGAATATTTCTTCCAGGCTTATCTAATGCACTTTTCAAGTGTTCTAGAGCACTTGTTTATGTTGCCTTGGGGAAATCACAGGCCACATGTCTGTCTGATGTATCAAAATGGGTGCTGCTGTCCAAATAGAAGTACATTAAAGTTGGTTGGGTTTGTTGGGTGAAGGAATAGAAAGACAGGCCATGCCCAACACAGTCTTTAGATAAACAGAATGACTTTAACTTGGGTCACTTTAAATTTCAAATTTCATTTTCAGCCCTTTGAGTATTTTCATTGGGCCATTCTCATTATTGAATGAAAATATTCACTGCTGAGAGAAAGGTGAGGGACCCTGGAGTGAAGACAGCCTTTCAGAATGCACTTAGAAAATCAAACATTAGTGAATCATATCTGCTCTTTCTTTTCTTTTTTTTCCTTTTTTTTCCTTTTTCTTCCCTTTTTTCCTTTTTTTTTCTCTCTTTCAAACAATCATTTGGGATAGAGGATTCTGTGCTCCAGAGTAATTTTAGTGGAGATGGAGAAGAGAAAAGAGAAAAAACTCCCTTTAAATTTACTAAGACTTAGAGCCCTGAAAAGTCTGTGTGGTTCTTACACCTAGTTTTTTACTCTCAAAGCCCATCTTCATAGTTGGTGTAGACTCTCTAGAGCAGAGACTATATAGATTTGCATGAGGCAATATATTTGTAACTTGGGGATGTCTTTTAAGGGGATTCTAGGCTGTCACAAGGTTCTGGTTGTGAAGTTCTATGGTAGTGAGCAATTAGCTATAACAACAGTAAAGTTCTGCTGTACCTAGTCTGTAAAACAAATTATGAAATTGTCAAATGGTATAACATATTAGGATTCTTAGAACCAAGTAGCATAAAGAGATTGACAATGTGGAACAACAGGTTGATGTTAGGGTATTCTTCATGTCCAAAATTTCAGGGGGAGAAGATCCCTTCTCCACCTAGATTGGAAGTTTTGGGGTCACCCTAAATTAAACATTACCTAAAGACATCACTTAAAAGAAGATACCTACTTATTCACCTTAACAGCATGCAAAAAGGGACCAGGCAATCAATATAAGTTTTGGGAGCAGGAAATCTGATTATGTTGCTTGTTTGATAACTGCAACTTAAAGTTCTTCTTATCTTCTCTTCCTTTCCCTTCCCCTTTACTTCCCAGCAATCTTGCTTAGAAAGCAAGAAAATAAAAATACAATTTAAAAAAAATCAGCCTGGACAGGTGGAATACAGCTTAGTTGCAGTGGCAAATAGCTGTCAGGTCGTGTTAACTTCTGCATAAACCATATCTGGAATACGATTTATTATCAATTTCTTGCCACACGAAGCAATCTCAGGAAGGCCATCCCCTAACAACACAAAAAAGGAAAGTGATTGGCTGATTGGAACACCTGTTGTAAATCCTAACTTCTCGAAACAATTGTAAGCTACTTATTTAGATTAATTTTTAAACATAATTCATGTCACTAGGGGAACTGTTTTCACTTAGAATTTAAGTCATTTGTATTTGTTTCTAGAGCTGCCTTTTTTTTTAAATCTCTGGTTTACAGAATCTTTAACGTTCTTTTTATTCAAACCCAAATTCACAACTAAACTTTGTAACAAGGGTGCAAGGGTCCTGAGTTGATGGACCCCATGGCCAGAGTCCCTTCTCTCTTTATTCTAGTTTAGACAATAGTAAAGAATAATCGAATTGGCTACAAATGTGTATTCTCTCGAAGAGAATTAGTCCATCCTTTTTATTTCACTCTCGTGGAAGGATTCCTCCAGTAACTGTTTCCTTAACGAATAAGGACATAGTGGAGGTAAAATTAGCAGAATCAATGTAAAATAATATCATAGTCCATTTGGATTTTGATGACTTTTCTGTAGAGTGTTGTCTGTCCATTTGCTCTTTACCTTTTAGAGCTATTGTGCCAAATCAACAAACAAGGCTACAATTTTCTGCTTCCTTCGCCTACTTTGCTAGAGGATGGTGGGGGAGGGATGTTACCCTCTAAAATGGGCACAATATCACAAAGATAGATTTCAGTTTCTTGGCCGCCTTTATTATATGCTTTATTATTTTTTTCCAGTTCCAGTTCCTCCCAAATCTGTGACTTCTCTGATGATGAATAAAGATGGCTTCCTGGGAGGGATGTCGGTTAATACAGGAGAAGTGTTTTGTTCTGTTCCTGGTCGTTTGTCCCTCCTCAGTTCAACCTCAAAGTACAAAGTGACTGTGGGGGAAGTTCAAAGACGACTCTCCCCTCCTGAATGCCTGAACGCTTCTCTCCTTGGCGGAGTCCTGCGAAGGTAAAACTCCCCAGCAACCAATGTGTTCTCACGACCCATACCTCCCCTTGTGCCATTACCCTACAGAAGAAATTGGCAGACAATCTGTTATTTTTGCTTCGGGTTGGGGAGTGGGGCACGGAAGGCAAAAACTAAGTGATGTCTTCCGGAAACATGGCAATGAATTCTAGGTACCAGGACCTAACTGGTGTATCCAAGGCAAACACGTGCTCAGGCACCGAAACTCGCGCGCGCGCGCGCACACACACACACACACACACACACACACACACACACACACACAGCACAGAGCAATGAAATGTTCTCAAATTAAAGCATACCACACCACTGCAAGGGTGCTCCCATTTTTTTTTCTTCGCTTTCTCTACGACTGTTTTTTGGTCTCTGCCTTTCTTGTTCTGTCCTCTTACCTTTCACCCATGACTCTCCCGCATAAACTCAATATGCATTTTTCTGGGCCAAAAAAAAAAAATAATTAACTGTTTCCTCTCTATAAGTTACTTCCTGGCGTCCTTTGGGTCACTTCCTACTTAGAAAGAAGTGGAACAACAACCTCAAGGATCTTCACTAAAAATCGGATGTGGAGATGTCATTTAACTCAAGTTTTAAAGATACATATCCGTTGTCTCTCAATGGTGACAAATGAGGCTTTTTCTCTGGTGGCTTATTTCACAGTCAGATCATCAGACGAAATATTTAAAGAAAAAAGCCTTCCACTAACAGTTTTGGGGGCAAAGGAGGCTCTGTCCATTTCTGTTGGTAATGAAGAGAAGAGAGGAGAATTAGGTAGATTTGATTTCTTAGGACTCTCTCTCTATGCCTAGGCACAATAACATGGTCTTCCTATTGGTGAAGGCTTTCTTGTCCCTTTTACCGAGAGTTCTCTTTAATTCAAGTACAATGGGAATGTGGAGATCTCCCCAGCAACTGAGTTTAGGAATTTCTTTAAAAATTTCAGTTTCTCAATCCTTCTTTCACCCAACCAAGACATGTACATACATGTACCATGTATGTGTATAGAAAGATATAATGATAAGCCTGCCATTTACTTACCTCATTCCCTAGTAAACTTGCCCCTTCTCCTTTTCCTTGATTTGGTCATCTGTTACTACAGTAAATTCACTACTTTATCTGGATGGTATATCTCCCTTGCTTCTTTCACAGGGCAATGGGACTTTATAAGGAAAGAGAATGGACAGGTAAAGGTTTGGGAGTTTTGCCTTTAATACTATCTGTGTATTTCCCGATTCAGCAACTTTTCTAAAAGAAAATAACTGTCTCTGTGTGTGCTTGTGCAAGTTTTACCTTCTCTGGACTTATATCAGTACCTACACACTAATGATTCCCATCTGGTATCATTTGTTCTCCGGAGATAAAAGAAAACTACTCAATTTTTAAAATGTCCTGTATTGCAGAAATTAAGCAAACCTCAGCAAACTATCAGCAAACAACCAAAAGGAAAGGGAAAAAAATGTGCTAACCTCAAGTTAAAACCTCTTCAAGCTCCAGTGGTCTTTAGATTGCTAAGTCTAAACTTTGTTTCAGGAACACTCTGAGGTTAATCAGAATGTTAATTCTTGCAATTTCAGAGCCAAATCGAAAAATGGGGGGAGATCTTTGCGAGAAAGGCTAGAAAAAATCGGTTTGAATTTACCCGCGGGCAGGCGCAAAGCCGCAAATGTCACTTTACTCACCTCCCTGGTGGAAGGTAAGCAGAGAATTGCAGTTCATTTTACAGACTGGCTGATCTTAACTATTTTGGTTGTAGGCTGACATTTTACATGTTTTGTGATTAACTGGAAATCATTGCAATTTTTGTGCCTCTATAAGTCAAGCATCAGATTAGATGAGACTGCAAAGATACTTTAATAATGGCCGAGAGCGTACAGGCAGTTTTTCACAGAAGCGACTGAAAGTTTAAGTTTACTTTTCGACTAAAATAATCGGAGAATTTAGATCTGAAAGAGACCTCCATCTCATGAAAGAATCTCAATATGTAGCAATATGTAACTTCTACTTGATGTAGTTACCATGCTGCCTTTAGAACACCCCTTAGAATTTGGGAAAAACAAAACAAAACTTATTATTTACTTAAAAAATGGAAAGTTTAAAAATCATCAGGTCACTCCTGCTGTCACTGCACATGCAGATGACCTTGAGCATATTAATTTTGAAATAAAACTTAATCAGATTCACGATTCCTTCTGCATCCAGAAGCAAATGCAGAAGGGGCCAATAATACTCTATGAGTAACCATCCCCTGCTTATTCACTAGCCATGGTTATATGTATTCTAATTAATTCCTTAGTTTGGCATAGCCTGTTTGTGTTGTGCAATAAATAAGACTATTTACCCAGTCCAAAAACAGTGGAGTAAATATAAAGTTCAATCTGTGAACAGAGGATGGATAGATGGGAAATCCATTCAAATGGTCCTAGCAGGAAGCAGTTGTGGAGTCTAATACATGCTTTGTTATATAGGCTTTGCAATTGCAAAATAATAAGCTTGATGGCCTTAAACTGTTCCTTGTGGATTCAGTCTCATTACTTTATAGTCACACTAATTTGGGGGTTTAGATGAATGCAACAAAAATGGATGTTTTGATTATTATGACATCATATCTGCAATAATTAAGAACTACTCACACAGATGTTGAAAACAGCTTTGAATTTTAACATCTCATTGAAAGTGTTACCTGTGCCAAAGGCTGCATCTGGACAATTGCCGGAGTATTTATGGACCTATCTCAATAATATTACGGATTCTGAATAAGCAAGATATTTCATTCAAGTTCAGGCATGACTTAGTACATCCACTGTTGGAAGAAAGGAAGGAAAGAAAGAAAAAAGGGAGGAAGGAAGGAAGGAAGGAAGGAAGGAAGGAAGGAAGGAAGGAAGGAAGGAAGAAAGGAAGGAGGGAGGGAAGGAAGGAAAAAGGGATGGATAGAAGGAGAGTGGAAGGAAGAAAGGGAGGGAAGGAGAGAGGGAGGGAAGAAGAAAAAAAAAATCAAGGTGGCATGAACTTATCATTTAGAAGTAAGGTTCCCAGTGAAGAGGAACTGGAAGTCCGTTGAAATACCACCACTTGGTGAGCAGTTCTCAAGTTGATTAATCTGTTAGTCTATTATGGCGACTCCCTTTAATAGTCTCTTTAAGTGACGTTTAAAAGTAAGTCACTTTCATTCAAAATAGTGTGGTTGTGGAATTAGATATATCTGTTTTGCACGTTATGAATCTTCCCCCAGAGCACCTGGGGCAGTGCTTTAAAGAGTCTTTTTTTAATGCTTTATTCTAAAGGGGCTGCGAAAAAAGCTGCTGGAATCCCCCCCTAGAGCCTTAGTTTTCTCCAGCTCCCAAGTCTTCCTCTGGTGGTAGAAAGCACATCAGTAGGAATTTGATGACACAAACCTCTGGAGGGTAGAAACCTGAAACCTGACTACCAGGGGAAGTGACAATTAGAATTAAATTTGGAATAATTATTTCTTTCATGAATGTATGTGTGCATGTATGTATGTACGTATGTATGTATTATCTTTGGCCACCTGGGGTTTTTCCAGTGTGGTAAGAGAGTGAGGAATGTAGTGACACCTGGATTTTTAAAAAGAGGATTGGTGATGCTTTAGAAATGGGGAGGGAAAGGGTCTTAAGAAACATGGGGGAGAATCTGGTTGGACAGTCAGGTTTTTTTTTTTAACTCTCTTATAGAAGCAGCTTCTGAACTTATTACCTCCTTAAGACAAAAATACCAAGGACCCTGAAACTGACTACTTAGACAAGACCAGGCTCAAGCTCAAGCTGAAAAGATGTTCAGAAGCTCGCCTGGGGGTGGAGTGGAAGTGGAGGGGGCAGAAACACTTCTTTCCCCTTTGCTTTAAGAAAAGAGGTTCTAGCCTTTCATTTGCTCTCACCTCCCCCCCCCCCCGAAAAAAACAGCTAGCCTCCTCCCTCTCCTATGTCCCTACAGAGCGGGGAGGGGAAATTGCTTATTTCTTCTATCCCCTTGAGCACCTTTAGGATCCCATGTTGATTGTGGCTTCTATGGTTGTTGTTGTTGTTTTTTTTTTTTTCAGGAGAAGCTGTTCATTTAGCTCGGGATTTTGGGTATATTTGCGAAACTGAATTTCCCGCCAAAGCTGTTTCGGAATATCTAAATCGGCAGCACACCGATCCCAGTGATCTGCACTCCCGAAAAAATATGCTCCTGGCTACAAAGTGAGTGTCACTGCTCCCCAGTCTTCTCTGGTCGCAGCCTCCTACCCTTCAACCTTTTTAGCTGAAGTCATAGGGGGCCTTTTTGACCCGCTTAATCTCAGAGCAGTCCGTGGAGGAATTTTCTCCCAGAAAGCTCTCTCTAGTTCCACGTCTTTGTATGTAGGCCTTGTGCGGCAACTGTTCTATCTCTGTGTCTCTCTGGGATGCTGGTTTGGAGGTTGGGCAAGGTGAAAATGAATAGTGGTACCAGCCCCATGGGACCTATTTTTTTTTCCTCCCTCCCTCCCTCTTTCCTTCTTTCCTTCCTTCTTTCCTTCCTTCCTTCCTTCCTTCCCTCCTTCCTTCCTTCCTTCCCTCCTTCTTTCCTTTCTCCTTTTTTCTTCCTTCCTTCCCTCCTTTCCTTTCTTTTTTC
>CM053627.1:185856554-185877254 GCA_028646595.1 Phalanger gymnotis | reverse complement strand
CAGAAAGCTCTCTCTAGTTCCACGTCTTTGTATGTAGGCCTTGTGCGGCAACTGTTCTATCTCTGTGTCTCTCTGGGATGCTGGTTTGGAGGTTGGGCAAGGTGAAAATGAATAGTGGTACCAGCCCCATGGGACCTATTTTTTTTTCCTCCCTCCCTCCCTCTTTCCTTCTTTCCTTCCTTCTTTCCTTCCTTCCTTCTTTCCTTCCCTCCTTCCTTCCTTCCTTCCCTCCTTCTTTCCTTTCTCCTTTTTTCTTCCTTCCTTCCCTCCTTTCCTTTCTTTTTTCTTTCTTTCCTTCCTCCCTTTCTTCTTTCCCTCCCTCCCTCTCTAACTGTGTAGATATGGAAAAGACACTTATCCTCTCTGAGCCTGGTGGTGGTGGTAAGATCATGGATCAAGAGATGGGAGGGACCTCGGCCTTTATCTAGCCCAGCCTTCTCATTTGACAGATGCAGAAACTGAGGTCCCGAGTGGATAAGTAACTTGCTCAATGTTATAGAGTACAAAAAGACACAGAATTCAAATCCATATCTAGGATTTTTTCCACAAAATATCTATAGTATCTATTTCAAAGGGTTGCTGTGAGATAATGAGATAATTTCTAGAAAGTGTTTTGCAAACTTGGAAGCAATATATAAGTATTGGTTGTTTCATTAACATTCTTTCCCTTTCTCTTCTTTCGTTCGTTTGTTCGTTCATTCGTGCCTTCCTTCCTTCCTTCTTTCCCAATCCCTCTCCCTTTTCAATGTATATCTCTGGGTTGGGTGTATGTGTGAGACTGACTTAGAGTGCCCTGAATTCATCTCCCAAGCATCGCTGGGGTTTTAAGAAAGACTGAATATGTGCTTACTTGTATATGTGGATTTCTGTATGCCTTTTTATCTGTGATTCTCTCTATACTACACTGTAACATACAAATAAACACATATAGATATATGCATGATATGTATATGCTATACATGTGTATCTATGCATGCGCCCATCTATAATTACTATGTTTCCAACGTTACTGTTTGTCATCTTCCACAGACTTGTAAAATTTACTACAACTCCAGAGGGGAAAATAGTAAATCTATTGCTAAATTTAGGTCTATAGCTCATTTGAACTTTTACAGTGGGTTTTCTATTTATTTGATTTACTCCTGTCTTTGGCTTCTGTGTCATATTGTTTGGTGTTTTATGGTCGGCTTAGGCCTTCAGTGGTGCAGCTCTGCATGTTCTCGCACGTTTATCTTGCAGGCACGGCCCAAACAGCGATCATTTATTTAGTGCTCTAGGACGCGGTTTGCTCCGTTGACAGCGTAATTTAAAGAAATATATGGAAGGCTGAAAAATCATTTGCTCAAATTTGTCCAGATGTTTTCTAGACGTGATTTGAATTTGATTGCCCCTTTCCGCAAGGTCAAAAGATATTAATGTCCCAGAACTTTAATTGCTTACAGACCCTGGTTTGGGCTTTGAAGATTTAAAATGTTTGACTCTACCATTTGTTCTTCCAAATTCAAAGTTTCCTTTTTGGCACTTTGGTAATGTAAAAGAACTCAAGGGGAGACTGTAACCATTTCCCCCATCAAAGCTTGTCAGGGATTCCCCACAACTTTGGGCCAGTTTTCCTCTGAAAGGCCAATTACCTATGAAATTGTAGACATCTTCCTCATCCTCTTTATCAAATCGCTCTTCCCTTGTTTCGCTGGGGGAAGGGATTTCTCTTTTTTGGAATCCTAAGACCATGAACTTCTTGAATTTGTCGCTTTGCAGGGAAGGAAAAAGGTCCTGGGAGATGAGAAAAGGGGTCAACATTGAAAAGGGAGATGGATGTCAGGAAGCTGTGAAATACATTATTTTTCTAATGTAGTAAAACTGATGTTTTTAATGGCATCATTTGAAACAGAGTGGGGTCCCTGGGCTCTTCCAACATCTTTTTTTTTTTTTGGTCTTTGCCCTGGCAAAGTCAAGAGAACCAATCCTGAGGGGGATGCCTTGATTTCTCTTTTTATGCAGCGTTTATCTGCTAATGATCTGCCTCACCCCTTGGTGGTAGTGAAGGGGGGGGGGCAGTTAACTTAGATTTAATTCTGTGCTTATTTCTCACACAGCTCTGGGAGAAAGGGTCTCTGAAAATTGGGGTAGATGGAAGCAGAAAAGTGAAAAGGGAGAGTGCTAATGTATTTCTCCCTTCTTCAAAGTAAGGGGAACATGCCCCAAAGGCAAGCATTTTTTCCTGGTCAGCCACCCTGAAGGGATAAGGGTATAGTAGAGATGTTATTAAGACAAAAGCCGTATTTCATTTTAGCACCTTCTTTCTGAAATCTGCACTTCCTCCCCTTCCTGCCCAATGTAAGTGAAATATTGATTTAAATCTACAAAGTGTGCTAAGATTTGAGATTCTGATACAGAAGATAGGTCCCACTGCACCCTCAGGATTCTTTACTATCAGATGGGGTATTTCTCATTGAAATATTTTTTAAAAAAGAAAGCATTTGTTTCTCCTGAAGGGATGGCATCTCTGGAATTCTGTGCCCTTGCCCAACCAATCAAAATAAAGTTGGGTTTTGTCTTTTTTTTTTTTTTACCTCTAGGGCATAGTATAAGACATACTTCTCTTTTAGGCTGATATCCTAGTGGATATGGATTGTTGCTTCATTTTTTTTCCAGTTATGGAAACTAAAACAAAAGCAATTCATAAATAATTATGTATACAATAATTCCAAGCTGGATGTTTTCTCCTAATAATAAATATTTTGAGTGTTATTCTTTTTGTATCCACTTATTCCCCACTTGTTCTCCTTACTTTCCGTTGTTCAGGTTTTGAACTACTGCTATAATCCCTTATTTTCCTATTAAGACCCAATTAGTACCTAAAGTAAAGTATAAAAGATCTTAAAAAATAGTATCCTCCCCTTTTCCACTTTCTCCAAACTTTTGAAAATGGCATCGGCATTCCTTACTGCTCTCCTGATATAAACAGTGACTGGCCTGGGGCAAACCAGAACCGTGGCAATTTGTAGAGTTGCAGTAAGTGGTATTATACTTCAGTCAGACTTGTGAATGAAGGACTAAGCGCTTAAGGGTCATTTGCCTTTGCTGGAAGGCGATTAGAAGGGAAAGAAAGCTTGGGGAAAGTGGCCTTGGAAAGAAAGAAAGAAGGCAAGAACTCAAAGGGGTTATCGCTTTCGAGGAACAGTAGGAAAGAAAGTTGCATTTTGAAAAAAGAGGACCAAGCTGTAACTCAGTTCTGCCACTTAGTTTCTGTATGACCGTCAATTCGTCACAACCTTTTTCAGCCTCAGTTTCGTCATCTATAAAATGAGGGACTTGGATCAGATGTCCTTAAAGGTTGTTTCCTGTTGTGTGAGCTACATTTAAAAAAAAATCTTGAAAATGGTCTCAGGGTGATGTGCAATTGTTCAGAGGTGGAGCCCATAGAGCCAAGAAACAGAAAATTGAAAACTATAGAGAAAACTCATAGAAGAAAAGTAAAACTTAGTGTTGAAATGCTCTCCCTTCCAGTTAGGGAATTTCCACCTCTGTGTGCTCTCTTTTTCATCCCCAGCTGCTTAGTAACAGAAGCAATCGGAAAGAGAGATGATAGAATCACCTAAATTGCCTCTATCATGGCTAGAAGTGTGTCTGGGTTTGAGTTTTTCCTTTTTTTGGTGACGATGAGGAGGAGGGGAGGAAGATATTGATGGAAAGTATCATTTTTGCTTTTGTTCTTGTTCCTCCTCCTGTAGGCAACTGTGTAAAGAATTTACAGACCTACTCGCCCAGGACAGGACACCTATTGGAAACAGTAGGCCCAGCCCCATTTTGGAACCCGGGATTCAGAGCTGCTTGACCCACTTCAGCCTCATCACCCACGGCTTTGGGGCTCCAGCTATCTGCGCTGCCCTCACAGCACTGCAGAACTACCTGACAGAGGCTCTCAAAGGCATGGACAAGATGTTTTTGAACAACAGCACCACTAACAGGCACACATCTGGGGAAGGACCAGGTAGTAAAACTGGAGACAAGGAGGAAAAACACAGAAAATGAATTTTTTTTAAAGGAAAAGGGAAAAATCTTTTAAATAAAAAAAAAAGAAAAAAGAAACATTTTAATTTTAGCTTTAAAATATTGGATTGGCTTTGGAAGAATTAGGTAGAGCACACACACACAAACAAAAGTTAACAAAAAAGAAAAGGAAAGAAAAATAACTTTTTTAAAAATCAGAGGCGCACAACGGAGCAACAATACCGGTTCTCAGTGTCTATTCAAGATACACTTGGAGACAACCTCTCGGATTTTCCACATCGGTTCTTTCGATCTTAGTAATGCTGATAATAATAAAAAAAATCCCTGATTTTCTTTTCTTTGGAAAAATAAACATGAGACAAAATATGAGAAAACAGTAACTTATTGGAAGAAAATCGGATAAACATTGGTGGTGTCAGTGCTTTGAAATCTGGTTGGCTGAGACGCACGAACTGTTTTTAGACAATTCTTTTCCTTTCCCCCTCCCTCATTCCCAATCAGTTCTGTCTTTTTCTCCACCCCTTCTTCCCTGTCTCCATTACGAAGATCTCTCGGGATGAAATGATTGTATCTGGGATTTAGGCATTGTGTTTAAAACCTTTCATTTTCACTTGACGCTTCGTTTTTAAGTCACTGGTACCTTTTTTTCTCCCCCCATAGCTTTGTTGGTTAGCGAAGTGCAGGGGAGGTGGAGGTTGATGGGGCTGGGAAGGGGAAAGCCAACAGTGTTAGAGGAGGTCTCTGCGATCTTTGGCAGGGACTAGGGAGAGAGCCTGGGAATCTGGAAAATAAGGACGAATAAGCGTATTAGTCATCTGCTTCAGCTTCCTCATTTCCTTAAAGAAGTGTTTCTATTTCCCAGCAATGCCAGCGTCTGCACAGGAACCTCTCATTTGTTCTAATATCTGTGTGAGGTACCGGTTTTCAGAACTGTAGTAAAAGAAAACAAAACAAAAATACGAATAAGTTAATTAGTATGTATTCCTTCGGAGGGGTATGTACCATTTCATTCTCTTCTGTTTTCCAAAGCTGTGCCCGCATGGTTTATGAGCTTCTTCAAAGAGGACTTGGGCTTTCTACACAATCTATAAGGTACAGAGACAAGCGAAGTTCTGATACTTTTTTAATCAAAGCCGGTGTTTCAGGATTCTGCAGGTGCACTTCTTTAAAGAAGCTCAAAGGGAATAATTTAGGAAGCACCCGATATCGAGGTGGAAACAGCTGTCAAAATGGTTGTTGCTAACAGTGACCTGAGCCCTGGGATTCTATGCAGAGACCAAATTAAAGGGGAGAAAGGGGAGGGTCTACAGGAAATTGGGGGAAGGTGAGAAGGGGAGGGGAGCCTAGTATTCTTGGCATATTCTTCCCTCTAGTAGATTCCACTTCTCTAGAGGAAATTATTGAGATGGGCTGGGATTCTTGTTTTTCCAAAATGCAGCAGGAGGGGGGAAGCAGGCACTAGTGTCTGCATTACTTGCTATATTACAGGATGCTTTATGAATGGGGATCTTTTTTTTTTCCCAGGCATGCACTTGTTTTGGCATATAGATGGTAAAATAATGCAAAGTGAAAGGAGATGAGTTTCAGCTTTGATTTTTGCCGTCTGGATACATTTTGACTATTCCCAGTGGGTAGAGTTTTATGCATTTAAGATCTCTCACTTATGGCAGAACAGCTACTTTCTCTGTCTTATTTCGAGCATTATCTTGAAATAAGATATAGAATGCAGGCACACCCAAAAAGCAGAGTGAAGAAAATGCCCGTGGGGGGTATGTCTCAGAATTCAGTGTAAACACACACGCACGCACTTTCCTAAGCAAGGCCAAAGAGAACATCCTCATGCAATTTTATTATTCTATTACGCACCCCCTCCCCACCTTCCCTCTCTACCTTCCAACATCCCTCTAAGATAAAAATCCAGGTGTTATTGGCCTTGAGTTTTTGACTTCTGAATATTTACAGAAGACCGCATAAACATTAATGCTGAGTTATTTGCTCAGTCACTCCTCCCTCCCTTTCCGCTGCTCTCCCCCACCTCCCGCGCAGAAACCTTCAGCTAGGTGCCTCTCAAGCAGCCAAAGCTGGCATCTCCATAGGATGCAAAATGATTGGCATTTTCATTTCACGGGGGTGCCTGGCTTCAAGGACATTTCCTCTTGGTTTTTTTCTTAGCCTTTCAGAGCCAAACTTGATAGGTTAAAAAAAAAAGGCAGAACTGCGCTGGAAGAGTTCCGCTCAGTAGGGCCTTGGCGCTTGTATCTTGAGGAGAATGCCAATGTCCTAGGATGGGCGTTATAAAGCATATGGAGCTCCAGCCTCATTATTCCAGGAGCTAAGAAACATCTTTGGTCAGGTAGCGACAGCAAGCTAAAGCAGATGTGTTCTGATTACTCTTAGCCCGGATAAACTGCACTGAAAAACCATCATCTCCTTTCCTTGCAGGACAACCTGTCCCACGTGCGTGACGTGAGGGAAACGTAATGGACACGCATTGCACTTACTGTCCAGTACTGCCCTTTGAAAGCGTGTCTCCGATTCTGGCCGGGTTCTGTTGAGGAAATAGAATCAGGTCGAGCTCGCCCTCCCCACTCTCAGACTCACCCCAAGGGCTAAACCGGACTGAAAACCCAAATCTCTCTCAACTAGGAAACAGGCCGAAAAGCACGACAGGTTATCAAGGGGAGTAGGGCTCCTGGGTCCTTTTGAGTCCCATTTGGACGAGATGTCCACATTTGGAGCATCCTTCTTGAGATCTAGTTTGGATATATTGAGGGATTTGCCTCCTCTTAGATCACGTCGCTCCATTCCGCTTCCCCACTCCAAAAAAAAACTATTAAAAAAAGGAAACAGATCAGCGAGCTCTTATGTCTAAGCAGACATATGTCTGAGTATTTAAAAACCAGAATGTGTCATATATGAAAACCTACTCTATGGCCCATCGCTATAATATTTGTGTGTTCCTCCACCTCCAGTCATTCCTTCAACTTCTGACAAGCTCCAGGAGGCTTTTTTTCCGCAACCCCTCTCCAAGGAAACCCCTTCCATCCCCACCCCTTTGCACTTAGACACACTTCTTGCCGGCCAGGCAGCTCTGACATTTATCTGATAATTGAGTTATTAAAAGATTTGGTTTCCGTGGGCCCATAAATCAATAAACAGTAGGATTAGCGCGAAAGTTTGACTTTTAACTCAGAGGAAACGTTTAAGGCAAGCCCCTTTTAGCCTCGTTTTCAAACCAAACAGGTGGGTCACGGTACTTTTTTTCTTTTCTTTTCTTTCTTCTTCTCCTTTCTCTTTTTAATCACTCAATCACTCAGCATGGGCACCTTCTTCAATTAGTTCCTTTGGTTTTTTCCTCCCCACCCCCACCCTCTCCAAAACCGGTTAGAAAAAGACTAGGGGCACCAAAGTCACAAAACTTGCCTCAGAAAGTTCTTTGGAAGGAACTAAAGCTAGTGTACTTGCGTTCTATCCGATATTCATGCAACAAGTCTTTATGGAAGGCCTGCTATGGATGTACCAGGCACTGTGCTCTCGCGCCTGATCAATGACTTCAACGCCAGATTGCTACTTTTAAAAAGTATCCTTCTTCTAAAACTCCTAAACCTTCTCCTTCTACTGTCTCCTTCCCTCCCTATTCGGCGCCACCCCACTTCCCAACCTTCCAGCTCATCATCTCTGCCCTAGCAAACCTCTTTTTTTCCCTTTCTGGTCTACAGCTCCCCAATTTCCTTGTATCCATGGAAAGAACCTATGTAGGATTTGTAACACCTTGCTTTATTTATTTATTTATTTTTCTTAAGACACAGATTTGTCTCCACCAGTTAAGTCACATCCTCTACAGCCTTGGTGGAATGAAAAAGGAAAGTCCGAATATACCTAGGCACTGTTGACACCCTTTATCGAAGTCTCAAAGGAAAAGGGCAGTGCATTCTTAACCATACGTGTGTGTGTGTGTGTGAATGTCATCACATCAGATACTTTGTAAATTTTAATGTATTATGTGAAAAGAAAATGTACTAAAACAAAATCTGATGCTTCTCCAGAGCCCAAATAAAGTTTTCCCTCGTGTGCCAATGTATGCTAAACTATCTGAAAATAAACAAAAAAGACAGACAAAAATAATAAAATTCTTTTTTTAAAAGGATGAAATGAATACCATCCGTCTTTATATGCCAAAATATACTCCTTTCTTGGATTTGTCTTATTCACTAAGAATCTGACCACACTCGAGAAATATCAGTTTACTGACTCTTCATAAGAAGAAACCTGGAAGGGTAAAGCTGTTAAGTTTGTATATATTTATTTATGCTTAATTTAATGGGAATGTGTAAATATGGCGAGCAAGTAGTTTGGGATTATTTATCTGTGAATCTATACCTCTGTGAATGGGTGGAAAAAACCGCTTGACTCTAGATAGTATCCTATCTGAATTTTTCTGTTCTTTATAGACAAGATGTTACGGTAATGGGTAGAAATTGGTTTATTGTCCAGTGTTGATCTGATTTACATAAATAAAAAAAAGATTGTTGTGTTTTGGTTGTGTTTTATCTTCAGTTTCTTGAATGTGGGTACTGCTTCGTTCTGCAGACAGATAAAGTATAGCTAAAGGAATTTTTGCTGTTTCTTTTCTCTCCTACCGTATGGGGATTGGAAAACACAGGAAATGTTTTCGTTACAAAAGAAATACAATAAATATTGCTTCTCAGAAATACTGGCACTTTTTGTCTGACTAGGAAGTGTTAATAATTTTTTATTCCAAATTGATACCCTTCTCTCCTATTTCTAAGCAGATTTACAATAAAATTCATATTAACTATATCCTTTGGTTTATTTTTGCCTTTTGAAGAATGAGGTGTCAAATCCTTTCCCCATGTCGCCATTAAAAAAGATCCTTTCTCTAAATAAAGCTCCTCACCCACAAGGGCCGGACCTTTGGGTTACTTTTTCCTGAATGGAGGTGTATTTGTGTTAGAGCCTTTCAGGGGTTGGTTGGAAGCAGAGGAGGGAGGGTAGGAAAAGGAGCAGGAGCGGGGGGAGGGGTGGGGAAGAGAGATTGGATGCGATTTGCGGCCTTGAAACTGAACAAAGTTAATTGGCCCATTCGGGATCGAAACCACGACCTTGGTCTTAGGAAGCAGCCCCACGGTCCCGAACCAACTAAATAAAGACTCTGAAATGAAGATGAAAAGGATTATGTTAGGGTAGAGAAAAGGAATCCATGTTTTGGGAAGGCAAGTGCCATGTACCCAAGGCTGTCGACACTATCTAAATGCCTTTGGCGACCCTTCTTCCTACAGTTAATAGGCAAGCCTGTTTATTCAATAACTATTATTAAATGACTACTATATGAAATGTATTCATAATCAATCTATCACCAGGAAGATTGGGAAACATTAAGAATACAGCATCTTCAGATGGGAGTCCAAATTGTTATATAGCTTTATTTCTGAAGGTGGAGGTGAGAGAGGACGGCTACAACCTCACCGAATGGTATAGAATCATGGAAAGATTAATGAAAAAGACTCCTCTCTTTTTTTCCAAAATGATTGTTAGGTCTTCTTGATAATTATTTACACAATAAGATTATCTGTCTTAAGTTACTATATTAATCAGAAACGAAATCTGAGGAGGGAGGAAAGAAGGAAGAAAAATGAGTGAAATGAAGGAAAGATAGTAAGGAAGCAAGGAAGGAGGAGAAGAAGTAAAGAAGGGATGGAGAGGAGGAAGAAAGGAAAGAGGGAGGGAGAAAAGAGGCAGGAAAGAAGGAAAAAAGGAAGGAAAGAGGGTGCTAAAATGGAAGAGAAAAGGAGGAATGAAAAAATAAAGGGAGGAAGGGGAGGAAAGAAGTGAAGGAGAAAAAACAAGAAAGGGAAGTGGGTAACAGAGGGGAAGGAGGAGAGGAGTGAAGGAAGAAAGGAATGAGGAAAGTAGAGAGAGAAAAGGAGGAAGAAAGGAGAGAAGAAGAAAGGAAATAAGAAATTAGGGAAGGAAGGAGATGGGTAGGTGGACAAGAAAACCTAGGAATACAGGATTGAGAAGGTTATAATTAGGTGTATAGAAAGCAAATTATTTGTTTCAGGTTCAGGTGAACAGATGAATCATTTAGTTTCATTTTCATTTGCCTTGGTAAACTGTTTCCCACAGTAGGAAGACAAAGTAATGACCACATTATTTTTGCTTGTTTTTTTTTCCCCCATCCACCTATCCATCTATTCATTCATGCATTTATCTACAGGACAAACCTCTATTAAGAACCTACTATTAGGAGGTGGTTGTAATTGGTGCTCTGGGGATAAGGAGAAGAACCAAGCAAGTTTCTGCCCTCAAGAAGTTTGTAGTCCAGCAGAGATAATAAGATATGTATACACACAACTATAATATAAAATAGAATCTGAACTGGAGATGGTTGACCTCAGCCTCAAGGGACCACTCTAACAACCTATTAGACAACAGACAAAGCTTCAGATATCCCAGACTTAGTGACCTTGATGACAAAGGGTATTCAATGCTTTTCCGGGTCTGAAGAATCAGTCTTCATAGGAAACCCGGAGGCAGCAAAGAAATGAAGGACATCTGGAAGAGAATAGGGCAAAGAGGGTGATGGCAAGGACAGCATAAGGGAGAAAGGAAAAGAAAGAGGAATATGTGAAGATGGGTGTAAGGGAGAACCTGGTGGATAACTGAAGACCAACTGGTGGATAACTCTCCAAACTCACCTGGAATGAGGAAGCTTCATGAACTAATAGCCATTCCCTTGGAGCACCGAATCATTGGGTTGAGTGAGCTGATCTCGGCTCTCCTGGGTCTATTGATATACCCTGGAGGCAGAGGAGAGGGGGTTCTGCAGCATAGTTAGGGATTAATGAAACAGCTAGGTGCAGAACATTGATGGTGATGATGAATGGGCTTTCAGCCTCAGGGTGACTGGCCTTTTTTGGCCTGACTTGGCTAGTACTATCCCTGCCCAGCTACCGCCAGACGTTCTCCTTGCCTGCTCTGTACTCCCGCGGTCAATAAAAACCTTTCTCAACCGCTCAGTCCAAGTTTCAATACTCTCACCCTCAACTCACCCCCATTTCCCCAAACTCAGTTAGGTGTTGACCAGAATACCCGGTGCAAATACCAAGCCTTGACTAAGAAAGCTTATTGTACCAAGAAGCGCTTACTTGAAAATGTTAAGGGAAGGATAGTACTGAAAAAGAGTCATGAATGAATAGATAACCGGAATTCTTTTACGAATTTGAGAATCAGTGGGAGAGATTCACTGCCTTCAGCAGAGGAGATTCGCGACCTCCCTCAAGTTCCCTGAGGCATTTATGCGCCTGGTGCCCACGGAGGAACCTGTCTCCTCTCTCCTGGACGCCGGCCCACCTTCCCCATTCGCTCACCAAGGCTTCGAGGGCGGATAGCCTGTCATGTTTCAACCGGTGAAATTAAACGCGCCGTTCCCAAGTCCATTAATTTTAGCTTCTCATTAATCTATTTATAAGTGAGCCCGCGCTGGCTCTATAAATACAGTCCTATAAAATGCACCTCCCGCCCATAAATCTTCCCAGTTGTTTATTTACATGGAGGCCCCACACTTCCTAACGATCCCCCGGTAAACTTCATTAAGGCCCTGCCGCCTGGGTCCAGGCACGAATGTTCGCTGCTATCTCCCCCACCTTGATACGAGGCTATTTGCGGAAGGGATGGGAACCGGGAGGGGTCGAGGACCACCGCTCATTTTTTCTTCTTCACTTTGTTTCCACGTTTTTGTCCCAAATTCAGCTCTTCCCATTTTTCCATCACAAACTTCACATTGATTTATATCGTCATAAACAGCCTTCTCCTGGCCGCAGGCTTTCTCATAGCTTGGGGTGAGCTCCCTCGTTTGCCGGCGTGGCAGCCACTGCTTCTATACTAGCACTCATAAATAACCGCCCCAGCTGCCCTTTGATTAGGTCAGTCAAATATATTCTTGAGCCCCATTTATTCGTTCTCTGCCTCTTACTCCTGGTTGCGGTCTTTCCATCTCGCTCTAACATACCTCACACTTCTCTAAGGGTACATATTGATATAGGTTTACATTGACCCTGTTCTGTCTCAGGTCTGTTTTCTCGTGCCATTCGCTTGAGCCCGACTCCGGCCACGAGAGCTTTGCAGACGCACACCAGCACAAACGCACCTCCCTCTGAGTGCCAATTGTCCGCACGAACGTGCGCGCGCGTGCGTACCCACGTACATGTACGCTGCACAGCCCAGCACAGGGGACCTATTCGGGCGTATTGCCCAGGCTCCCATGCAATGTCTCGCTAGCTCCTGGAGCTCGCTTGTTAGCTGGAGCGGAGGTCTCTCTCTGGTCTGCCCCTCGCTGATTGAGCCTGCTGGGGGAAACTCGGTTTTGCAGGGGCCCAGCAGCTGTATTTTAACCAGTTAAGTTCAGCACCTTTCACAGAGTCGCCCTCAGTTGCGCAAGGCAAGCATCGCATCCCCATGAAATAGTTTGCAGCCCTAATCATTGGTACTTGGCTGAATTGGTCTGGGATTGACCTCGAGCTACAAGTGACCTGAGTAAGATAACGATCACACCTGCCGCGGAGAGAGGCATGGGTCTTTTCAACAGGAGAAGGGGGGCTGTTGCAAAGTCAAGCATAGTCACGCTAAAAAATTTAGGAGCGCTATGGCATGGGCATGGGCAACTCTGGCAATTATCTGTGGCTCAAGTAGTTAACACGTCCAGAGCCCATCCCCGGAGATACTTGCAAAGGTTCTAAGAACATTGCTGTCAGTTGTCATTAACAAGCTTCTTTGCTTACCAGGAGCCTGGTAGGGATCTGAGATGCAGATAACCGCCAAGTGCTCTTTGGTAGGCTAAATTTGTTCTGTTAAATGTCACAGGAAAATGTCATGGGCGTTAGGGGTGTTTCAGGAACGGTCAGGCTGGAGTTTGACACATGGGCTATAGAGTACGAGTTGCTGGGAAGGAATGGAAAGAGGGCTTTCTCTTTAGTACATCCCAGGGGTTAAGTGGCACCAGAAGAGCTGACCCAAATCCAATAGGGGTCTCTCTCTGGAAGCTTTTACACACATTCATCTAAGACCAGACTGGAACACAGTGACAGCGCTCTGAAGTGCAGTTACAGCTGATGCAGCCACTCAGCATGGAAGGTCTTCAAAGAAGCTGGTGATGACTTGTGCAGCCTGGCCATAGACGGGGAGGGAGAGCAGTCTGTCCCCTGGGAATTGTAAAGTTCAGAGAACTTTTCAAAACAGCCTCAATGTCAAGTTCTTACCAAGAAAATGCTTGCTTACAGACCCAGAATCAGGGTAAGAAACAGAGGGAGTAATACTTCTAAGAAACTCTTTAGAAACACACATGCACAGGCCCTCTCAGACATTTACTCTATTCTTTCCCTATTACCCTATTGGAGTACTTCCCAGATTACTTAAAATTTAACAATAAACCAGAGAGCAGGATCTCCCAAAGAATTGTCCTGATTCTTCATTTCAGGGTGACTTCTGGTGGAGTATCAATCAGTTTGGTTAGGTCTTAGCCAGCTGGAAAGACTGAGAACAGACCAGGTATCATCCAAGAACCAAACCAAGGTCAAGAGAGCCTCCTCACCCCCTGGAAGATGACTTCCTGTTTGTTTCTTCATCTCAGTTCATTAAGATTTATCCATTAATGAGTGGAGGGACTGCTTTGCCAAAGATTAGGAGGTGCCCTTGCCAACAATAGCAAGATATATGGATTAAACTTGGGCATTCCCCTCCCCCTCAGGGCATTAAATCTGGCGACTTCTGCTAAAATGAGTCTCTAGGTAAACAAGCCTTTCAGATAAGAGTCAAGATCAATTTACTTGACCTTCTCCACCTGCTTTAGCAGTTTGGCCTAGGTATATGTGGAAAATAAAACAAACAGGGCCAGATTTCCATAGCCATACTGAAGAATTTAGTACCCACCATAGGAACCTAAATCTAGAGCTAGAAGAGGTGGGAGAGGCAGTCTAATTTGAGCCACCCATTTTATAGATGAAGAAACTGGGGCCCAGGGAAGTTAAGTGACTTGCACAAGGTCACCCAGATAGTAGGTATTAGAGGCTAAATTTGAACTCAAGTCCTTGGACTGAAAATCCAGGGCCTTTTAAAAAATTATTATATGCCACTGCTGCAGAGAATCATTAATCTCGTGACTTCAGATCTCTTTATCTATTGAAGTCCATCAGATGAGGGAGGAAAAGGAAAGAATTTGAATTCTTTTCACTGGACTAGTTCAGTAAAATTTGATGAAATATTCCTTAAGACAAAGCTCTGAGATCTTGGGAAGAGTTGAGGAGAAACTGAAGATTGCTCTTTGAATATGCGTATTTCCTTTCCTTTCGTGGGGAAAGAAAAAGGAGGAAAAAAGATCATGGCGAATAAGAAATCCATTCCAAGCAACCTAGAATAGGGAGCATGGGGAAGCCTGAAATTTTGTCTTCACTTGAAAAAAAGTTCAACTAAATAGTGCCCTGTGCTTTCTTTGGGGGTGATGACAAGGGGGTCAAGTAACCCAAATAAGGATGGAATCTCCTTTATCTTCACCCTTCCTTTGATACTAAATCCTGAACTTGTGTGTTTTGGTGGCTAAAATTAGAGAAATAAAGATTGGGAAGGTTTTTTGTTTTTTTTTGTTTGTTTGTTTGTTTGTTTTGGTGAGGAGGAAGGAAAGGAATATACCTTGGTTATCTGGTTATAAAAATACTCTTCATAATAAAATTGGGGGTGGGGAGAATAATTGCCACTGCGCTTCTTGGGCCTTCAGAATTTGAAAAAAAATATTTTGGCATTTATATACATCGAAGCCCCAGGTAATTAATGTTGCTCTTTCCTTCCCCATCCCCCATTTACCTCTGGGTAAATTCTTAACAATCCTATCCCTGTTTGTTACCTCCTCATCAGTAACAGAAGCCGGGTCCTGACTCTCCCCAGTCTAGCTCTACGCTGTTTACTTCCAACTGTCAAGAGGATATATTTCTCCTGATATCTCACCAGTGTTTTGACAACCAACGCCCTTCGGTCCCTCTCCCAACTCTGAGTACCCCTTCTCCCCCTTCCCATCACAGGCTCAGCAATCTGGAAGAGTGTAGGGCCCACCCTGGCACAATGCAGGGCAGGTACAATAACCCACTCACCTCTCTTCAGCTGAATGGGTTAAAAACCCCCAAATAACATCTAGTTCCAGGGATATTCAATTAGAGAAAGTGTCCAAAACAAATAGGAGATATATAGCTGAGGAGTACTTTGCCTAGTTACATTATTACCCCCATCACACTTAGACTGCAGAGCTTTTAGGCATGGAAACTTTTTTTATTGGTAGGAAAATAAAACTGGCTTCCACATAGATGGGTGTGGTCACACACTTTGTATGCCTCCATATGTGTGTGTGTGTGTGTTTGTGTGTGTGTGTATACACACATACATATGTTTATGTACAATGCATATATATGCATGTAGTGCTTTATATAAATAAATGTGATATACATACGCTTTCTCACACACATATATTCATATACATATAATAGTTTTAAATCCTTGGGTTATTTTGAGGCAGAAAGATGGCATTCAACTGTAACATATATGCCTATATGTACAAATGCATTTATATATCAGCCCATAGAAATCTCTGTTATAGTATAAAAAAAATTAAGGACATTGAAAACAACTATTTTTTGTTTGTTTCTTTTTTGTTTCATTTTTTCTTTTTTAGTGCCCTAGAATTGGATGATGACAGAAAGGAACTTTGGCTGAAGGTGGAGTTCTGTGAATCAAATGACTTTCTTGAAAGGTTCACTACCTCTGGTGCAAGTGGAAAGAGCAATAAATTTGGAGTCAGAGAACTAGAATTAAAATCCTGGCTCTCTCAGTGACTACCTATGTGTCCTTGTATGAGTCACTTGACCTTTGTGCCTCAGTTTCCTTATCTGTAAAACAAGCCACTTGAGCTAGATGACAGTTAAGGTCCTTGCCAAATCTAAAGTTTTATCACTGCCAAAATATATACATGTTACATTCATGGTGATATATTTAAACTATTCTCAATAGCAATTGGTTACATGGACACACATGTGAACTATGTTCCTTACTTTCTTTTAATATTAAATATACGCGTAGAACTTTGGGACACTGCCTCGCCCACATCCTTTTGACTTTTTTTTTTCTTCCGTATGTTATTCTGTAGTCTACAGTGATAACTAGGTTGAACTTCCTGCTCTCCCCCTTTTTGTTAATACCTCTGACCATCTTCCCCGACCCTCCCCCACTGTTTCCCCCCTCCCTCACATTCTGTCAGGCAATAGGCTGTAAAATAGTTATCCAGACCAGCAGACAGGCAAGTGCCTTTTGAGAGTAATTTCTGCCCCAAGCATTTAGCCTGGGGCAAAGCAAGCGTGCTCTCTAACTGATCAACCTGGATATTTCATTATTCATTAATTTACTGTTTAACCAAATCCCACTCATTATCAGAGGCAACGCTTGGCAGAGCCCAGCGAACAGTAGCAGTTGGTGTCAGGCGTGGAGAATTGGCCCATTTGATCCCAGGCTGTTTTATTATTCAACACCACTGACTGAGAAAAAGGTCCATGAATAATAAAGAGCCAAAGCGTGTTTGAACTGAGAAGCATGACACAGCCTTACAAAACAGCAGTTAGAAAATTAAAGGCGAGGTGGCCCAGGCTTTGCATTTTTTATCCTGGCTGTGGGCACAGACATTTAGATTCCCTACATTGTTTTCAATAATAATAATAAATCCTTAAGATGGGAGATAGTTTTTTCAACTACTTGCACCCTTTTCAAAACTTACCACTGAAGAACTCGGGATCAGACTTACAAAGCCAGAAACAAACATGCCTGAAGAGGGGACCTGGGAAACCTACTTTCTAATCAGAGAATTGGAAAGAGCCTTTGTGGACCTTCTCAAAGAAGAGGAGAGATTCAGAAAAATTTCATTCTTCTTTGGCCCTCTTGTCATCCTTACTCTGGGCAGGTTTGTAAATTACTTACTTCATCAGGCTGATCAAATCCTTGCTGTATTCTTTACCATCTAAATTGGTCCCTCGATAGACCCCGGGTTTGTTGGCACATATCTACACAGGGAATGAGGAAATGCTTCATTTCCTATTGACATACGCACTAGCAATGCTTATATCTAGAAGGAATATCAGAAACCCAGTACCACCTTTGGAATTTGGCAAATAAGAGACTGATAACTGTAAAAGGAAAGGATATCCAGATACCCTTAAACATCATTATTTTAAAATGCTAGAGCCCCAGAAATACCTCCCCTGAGGTTACCTAGTCTACGAGAAGGTGATCATCCAGTCTGCTCTGTCCAAGTCTACATAATGCCATTCATCAGACATTTAAGGTGTCTCTTCATGCAGAACACTATGCTGGGCACAGGGCGGGGGCAGGGAACCCGGGAGAGGAATGGACAATTTACATGAGGCCTAATCTCTGTTTTCGTGAAGCTTTCAAAGATTAGACAGTTATTTAAGTAAAGTATGCAATATGACATGATAATTCAATTCCAGTTCAACAAATATCTATTAAGGTCCTACTGTGTGCAAGTTCTGTACGAGGCACTGCGGGCACAAAGACAAGGAGTAAGACAATCCTGGTCTCAAGAAGGTTAAATTTTATGTTCTTACATCCTCCATGAAACACTTCTAAAGTCCCTGTTTATAAGAGTCACTACCAATGCCCCACTCCCTGGCTATCTTGTATTTATCTTATAAGTAGGTAGTATTAATTTTTGTTGGTCCTCCTCTAGTAGAATGTAAACTCCTCAAGAGCAGGGCCTAGAGACAGTGAATGGAGAGCTGGTCTTGGAATCGAATAGACCTGGGTTCCAAACTGGTCTGTGACAGATGCTGACTGTATGATCTTGGCTGGGTCATGTTACTTCTCAGTGCTCCCAGATAATGCTCTAATATGATAAATTGCCAGACAGATGCAGTTCTGCATATGTAGAGTTTCACTGATAGTACTTCTCTATATCAAAAAAAAATCAAACCAAAACCACAAGTCAGACCCACTCTGTCTCCCCTCTGCCCTAAAATTTCTTAATCTTATTTAGTGACTGGCATGTAGCAGGTGCTTAATAGATGTGGAATTGAACTCAAGTGCATAATAAATTCATTCTTTTGCTCATTTGTGGCTGACTCTTCGCAACCCCATTTGGGGTTTTCTTGAAAAAGATACTAGAATGATTTGCCATTTTCTTCTCCAGCTTAATTTACAGATGAGAAAACTGAGGCAAACAGAGTTAAACAACTTGCCCAGGGTCACACAAACAGTAAATATCTGAGGCCAGATTTGAACTCAGGAAGTTGAGTCTTCCTGACTCTAGGCCCTGCCGTCTATCCACTGTACCATCATCTAGCTGCAAGAAAATCATTACCACTACCAAAAGAATAGCAATGATGATGGCCATAATATCTTGAATTGTCCATTAACTTGAGTCAGATCTTTGTGTAACAATAATAGCTAAACTTTATATGATGCCTTATGGTTTAGAAAGCATTTTCTGCACAACTATCCCTCTTGGTGAATTGTACAAATAGCATTACCATTTTACAAAAAGAATAAACTGATGCTCAAAGGGCTGAGATGACTTGCCCCAAAATTATGAATAGTGTGTTCTCCAAACTTTTTATTGTGATCTTGTGTTAGATATGAGACCAGAATCTAGGTCTTCTGAATTCAAGGCTCTTTTCTGTATCCCCTCATTACCTCCCACATAGCCACTGCCTCTGTATGCACCAGCAGAAATCTCCTACATGCAAGGAGAAAATTGAAGCAATTGCCTAATAATTCAGGTGAAAATTTAGCTTCTGAGGAAAAAAAAAGATCTAGGGACCTATTTGGTCCAGATGAACTGTCTCCACTGATCAGATCCTATGGCTAAATGAGATCTTCACATTACTTTGGCAGCATGCATATTCATAGAGAAAAATAGAGTGTAAATTCCAAAACAAAGGTGTCCTGGATTAGCCAAAAGAATATTGAAGTTAGGAGTTAGATTTTTGTTTTGAATTTTTGGTGCACCTACAGAACTTCATTGCTCTGAGTTTCCTTTTCCTCAGCTGGAAAATGAAGGAGTTGGTTCGTGGGGATAATTATATTTGTACCACCTACTTCACAGGAGTATTTGGGAGGATCATAAAAGTTGCTATTTGTTCAGTCTTGTAGGGTGTCCCAGAACACTTAGTGAAGGTTTAAGGATTAAAACTGTACAGCTTTGGAGCAACTTGTATCTGTAAATGACACTAAATGATCCCCATTTTTTCCCCAAAGAATGCAAATGGAATGTTCCTTGCTATAAAACTCAGCAGTAATTTAATGTACACATTTTGCAGGATTCGAGTTTTGTTTCTGTAAAGTGGGTGATGATGATGATGATGATGATGGCAGCTAGGTGACACAGTGGGCAGAATGCCAGGCCTGGAATCAGGAAAACCTGCATTCAGATATGGCCTCAGACATTTACTAGTTGTGTGACCCTGGGCAAGCCTTTTATTTATCTTGGTTTTGTCAGCTTTAAAATGAGGATAATAACATTACTTACCTGCCAGGGTTGTTGTGAGTGTCAAATGAGATATTATTTGTAAAATGCTCAGCATAATTCTTTTTTTAATCATTATTTATTTATTTGATATTTTTAGTTTTCATTAATAATTTTCACAAGAGTTTGAATTACAAATTTTCTCCCCATTTCTACCCTTCCCTCCCCACTCCAAGGTGGCATATATTCTGATTCTCCAGTCAGCCCTCCCTTCTGTCATCCCACTCCCGCCCATCCCCTTTTCCCTTATGTTTTTGTAGGGCAAGATAGAGGTTTATGCCCCATTGCTTACATATCTTATTTCCTAGCTGCATGCAAAAACTTTTTTTTGAACATCTTCTTTTAAAACTTTGACTTTCAAATTCTCTCCCCTCTTCCCTCCCTACTCACCCTGACTAAGAAGGCAAGCAATTCAACATAGGCCACATGTGTGTCAATACTCATGTTGTGAAAGACTAACTATGTTTTGTTCGTTCCTATCCTATCCCCCTTTATACAGTTTTCTCCCTTGACTCTGTCCCTTTTCAAAAGTTATCGCTTTTGATTACCTCCTCTCCCTATCTGCCCTCCATTCTATCATCCCCTCTTTTTAAATCTCCTTCCTCCTTCTTTCCTGTGGGGTAAGATACCCAATTGAGTGTGTGTGTTATTCCCTCCTCAGGTCAAATCTGATGAGAGCAAGATTCACTCATTCCCCCTCACCTGCCTCCTCTTCCTTTCCTACAGAACTGCTTTTTCTTGCCACTTTTATGCGAGATAATTTACCCCATTCTATCTCTCCCTTTCTCCTTCTCTCAATATATTCCTCTCTCATCCCTTAATTTGATTTTATTTTTTCAGATATCATCCCTTCTTATTCAACTCACCCCGTGCCCTCTGTCTATATATATATATATATATATATATATACATATATATATATATATACATACATACATATGTATATTCCCTTCAGCTACCCTAATACTGAGGTCTCATGAATTATACACATCATCTTTCCATGTAGGAATGTAAACAAAACAGTCCAACTTTAGTATATTCCTTGTGATTTCTCTTTCTTGTTTACTTTTTCATGCTTCTCTTGATTCTTGTGTTTG
>CM053627.1:185800593-185856054 GCA_028646595.1 Phalanger gymnotis | reverse complement strand
AAAATCAACGCTGAAAACTAAATATATTAAATAATAAAAATAAATTAAAATAAAAAAAACAAAAAAAAAATAACTGCACAGCACATTCTGGACTTTTTTCAACAAGCTGACCCATGGCATTGGCTGAAGCAATGGCTCATCCCGCTTGGCATAGGGTTTCTGTTCCTGGTTCTGGGTCTTTGTCTCCTCCCCTATCTCTTTCTTTGCCTCTTTTCCCTTATGCACCACTCTCTGTTTGGCATGAAGTGTGACATTATGGTCCTCCATGACCTATCCACTTCATGGCAAAACAAAAAGGGGGAGTTGTAATGGGGCAAGTTAGAGCCGACCCCTGCCCTTGCTGGATCTTTGTGTCCAGGGCCTGCTGAGGTAAACTCAGGGCTCTGAGGTAAGGGTGGGATAAGATGGCGCTAGGAGGAAGGGTCTTGCCTTTGTTAACAACGTGGCAGTTCCGGATCTTTGTCTGGACTTGCCTGATCACAAGGGAATCATGAGGAGAGTAGGAGGAACCAGGGTGACCCTAGTGCCTAAGTAACCAAAGATATAAAAGTTTTGCTACTAACCTGAATAAACGGAGTTGCTCACCAAAAAAAAAAAAAAAGCTAAAGTAAATAACAAATGAGTAAAGAGCAATACTTTTGGAGTCTGAGCCTCTAGCATTTCCCTGAGACACAGCCTCGGAGGGTGGGGAAATGATTTTTAACTGTGTGTATAAAGGAATGCTGAGTACCTTTTCCCCTAGACACCTACTGAACATCTTAAGGCATTACAGGTGCTAAAAGCCATGTAAAGATGCTAAAACACCACTTATGGATTCCACAAGCAAAGGCTTGTGTGGTCTGTTTTACAACAAGCACAATAAAAATTAGTGGACCTTATGCATCCATTACAAATCCAGTGGCAAAAATGAATCCTAGCTCCTGATGTTCTGTAAACACAGTCAAGATTCTTTTGGGGGGAACATGCCTCCCCTCTCATCCTATCTCCTCCTCCAGTCTTCCATTCCCTTCCTTCCCTCTTTTCCTTTTTTTGAATTGTCAACCCAATGTTTTCATTTTATTTGGTTCTGAAGTTAGAAAGAGAGGATGCTGTTAAAAGAAGGGACCACTTTACTATTTCTATTAACTCAGCATCTCAGTCTCAGTTGTTATAAGGATCTAAATGATTCTGCCTCTTAAGTCTGTCGTCAAAGGGTAATTAGGGAACAATTAGAAGCCACAGATATAATTTTTTTTATCTAAAAACATAAATCAAATCAAAACAGCTCCGAATGCATAGCACATATCCTCTTTCAGGATTGTTTTCGCTTTAAAAAGTGTAATATGTATCACATTGTCATTTCTATGTTTTCTGTGGTATTCATAGAAAGCAGCAGAAATACTTAACTGCTTTTAAGATTGTTTTCCCCCACGTGTAAGAAGGGAACACCTCAGGCAGTGTCTGCCCTCAAGGCAAAAAGGCATTAAAAAAAAAAGAATCCTTCTGCAGTGTGGATTGCTGTCTATGCCAATAAGCACAGAAACTAGCATTTTAAAAAATGTAGCAATAATGTTTATTGAGATGTCTGTAGCCTAGATGAAGGTTGAAGTGGCTTATGTAGAAGCATCTGGCTAAGCTTTAAATTGAGGTCTTAAACATCAATAGAGATACACGATGCTAAACTACCTCCATGGAGGGTGAGGAGGAAGCTTGGGGGAGGGAGGTAGGAGGCTGCATACATAACTGAATTTATAAGTTGCTTTTACATGTATCTCCAGAACTTAAAAGTGCCTTACACATAGGAAAGGACTTCATAAATGTTCCCTACTCTCTTTTTCACCCCAAATTTTAAAAGAGAATTCTATTCAGCTCATACATATTTGAAGATCATAAATCCCAAATTGTAAGGGACCTCAAAGGCTACCATCTATGGTCAGAAGCCCTAGTTTTACAGATCAGTACATTGAGGCCCATGGAGTTTAAATCATACCAAAAGTCATACAGGTTGTAAGCAGCAGAAATGTATTTTATGGCATTCATACTAGGATAGTAAGAACAAGGGCAAAACCATCTCTTGTAACAAAAACAAAAAGAAAAAAAGTTCAGCAAAACCATATAAAACATATTGTCACATGTGTGACAATATATGTAATATTCTATACCTACAGTCCCTCAATTCTACAAGAAAGCTGAGGGAAATAGGGAATGCATCTCCTCAGCTCTTCTCTAGGATTAAACGTGACCATTTTAATTATGTATTTTTTCCAGTTCATTTTGCTGTTCTTTCCATTTACATTTTTTGCTCATGTAAATAGTTGAGAAACACTTTTTTAAAACTTAAATTATTATCTGTGGCTTGTTTTTTTAACTAAGTGAAGGAACTTTACTTGAATTATAATTAAAAAAAAATACTGGGACTTTCATGGACTAATATGGGGAAAGATAGCCTGGTATAGTCAGGCCAGAATCCCTGCTCTTTTATTAACATTTTTCCTCTTTCTTGCCTCTGTAGGATCATGGAATCAAAAATATAGAGCTTGTAGGGCTCTTAGATGAATTCTAGTCCAACTGCCTCATTTTACAAATGAAGAATATGTAAGGCACAGAGAAGTTAAATAACAGAGTTGGAGTTTAAACTCTGTCCTTTTTACTCTACTCCACCAATTCTGTTCACATTATTTTTCCCAGGTTGCAAAAATCTCACCCTCTTCCTTTTGCTTATCCAAACCTTACCCTTTGATTCAGTTCTTCATCTGACTCCTCTAGGAAGTCTTCCAGGACTTCTCTGCTCCTAATTGATTTTCCTGTCCTTTGGTAGGGAATCTGTAGGGCACTTGTTATCAACATCAAGTTAGTTCTATGTACCATCTTGTGTGTTTGTCTTTTGTTGTCAAAGAAGACCATAACATCAAGGAGATGATGACATGACTTGTATTGAATTGAATTTGAGTGAAGGAGAGCTGTGCAAAGTTACCAGCCTCACTTTCTCCTCCAGAGCCAACTGGGTCCAGTGGCTAGACATAGATCAGGAAGACTGGAGATGGCCCAGGAGGCAATGGGAGACCTTGGCCTTTTTAAGCCAAGGTCTTTCTGAGTTCTCACTTGAATCCCTGAGTATATATGTAAGGTAAATGCTAGATGTAATTACGTTCTTGACAAAAAAACTAAGCCTTGAGTGATTTAGGAATAATGAGACTTAATGTGTTAGGAGAACTACATCAGGAGAGGTGCAACTGTGGTAGCCGTATAGCTCCTTATTTGGGGCCTCCTCTGTAAATTATGGCATTGGACTAGAGTAAAAGTTCCTAATTTGGGATCTGTGAACTCTTTCTTTTAAACATGTTGGTAATTATATTTTCAATATAATTGGTTTCCTTTGCAATCCTATGTATTTTGTTTCATGAATCTAAAAACATTATGAGAAATAGCTACACATATATGTACATATACATATACATATATATATTTAAGAATCTCTCGACTAGGTAATCTTTAAAATCAATTTCCTTTCATTATTGCATGTCATTTAAAGGAAATTTTAGGGAAAATTAATTAGCACTTAACTAATTTTTTAAGTTTCTTTGGTTGGTTCTTTGGTTGGTTTATAACTGGCAACCAATTAATGAAATTAGTAAATTCATGTGAAAATCTAAAAATATGCTAATTGGCAGCTATTCTATTCTTAGAGAAAGATTCCAAGTGAAATATTTGGAATTGGATTTGAAATACTTCTTCCTTATTCCTGCCTGGGGGATTTATGTAAAAGAATAAAAAATTTACCCTAAGTCAGAAGATTCTCTGGTCTGATCCTCCCCTTCTAGGACTTTATGAGCAGGAAGGAAGGTTATGGCCATTTTTCATTTCCTATGAGAATGTCAGAGCTTGGAACAATAATGGAGTCTGGAATTGCTCTTCATAAAAGTGTGTTGAAATTATCAGCAGAATGGAAGGGAAATGCGGCAGGTGAGATCAAAGATATAAAAATAATTTTCCTATTACAAAGTAGTTTCCTTTCTTTAAATGGCATGCAGGGCTAATCCGTCCGATATCCATGCTAGGTATTTATCTGGTAATATATTTCCTTGCAAATAATTTCATACTCTATTATTATTGCGATAAATTCTTCTCTGTCTGGAGCTTCCACCATTGGTTTTAAACACAAGACAAAGCTGTTTATTCCAACAATGCAGGTGACCCTCTGTAGCCCATAGATTAGGACTCCAGACTGTAGATTAGGGTCTCTGTTCAATATGACAACCCAGAGGTTAATGAAAATCATGAACTTTCAAAGACTCAGCTGACTAACTTAGCCAGAGAAATGGGAATAAGAAGACTCAAGTATCCCAGGATGGGCCAATTATAGAGCCTGGAACTGACATGAAATCACCCTAAGTCAATACAATAATAATTTTGCAGACTTTCAAACCATGGCAGATGCCTGCGGTCATAATATATGCTCACATACAGACACAGGCATACATAGTGTGCACATGTGCTCTTAAAGACACTCTTTAAAACTCAGCTACATTCCCAAGGTTTTCCCTGAACCAAAAAGACATATTGCATAAAACATATATAAAACACGTATATATCTATATGATACACTACACATGCAGACATTCTAGGGAACTTTTTTTTGGTTCATGGTATGAAAGAAAATAATTGTGGATGGTTTGGGGGAGGAAAAGAAAGATGGATTTACATTTTAAAAACTTTTTAAAGTTAAATTTTACTTTTGTTTTCTAATTAATAACTTAATTAGCATTTGTTTTCTCCTCTCACCTCCCACTGGATAAACAAAATGAATCTCTTGTAAAAAAAATGTATAACTAAAGAAAAGCGAATTTTCACATTGACCATATCCAAAAACGTGTATCTCATTTTGTATATTGAGTCTATCACCTGCCTCTCAGGAGGTGGACAGAATACTTTATTATCAATCCTCTAGAATCATAGTTAGTTATTGTATTGATCATAGTTCTTAAATCTTTCAAAGTTAGTTGTTTTTAACACTGTTGTTACTGATATAAATTGCTCTTCTGGTTTTGCTTTCTTCATTCTGCATCAGTTCATATAAGTTTTCCCAAGGTTCTCTGTAACCATCCCTTTAGTCATTTCTTTATAATGTCAAAATTATTTCCAAGAAAAAAACTAACATATATCCAGAAAGGCAAGTAGCTGACCTTGTCTGTTCCTATCTGGCTGTCTCCAAAGTGAAAAGTCACTCAGAGTTGAGATCCCTGTGAGATGGTTGTTTGGGAAAGTGTGTAGTTGTCATTTAAATGATGAACCAGAGACCTTGAATACCTGAAACCAAACTTCATTTTCTGACTTGCTTCTGGCTGCAAAAGGCTTTCTAGTTTTCTGCATCTGTTTTTCTCTCTTCCTAGCAAAGGTATCATCAGTTCTTGCTATCTTGGCCCTTCCTGAGGGTTTCATTAGGTAATAATTCTGATCAAAGTGTTTTGAGATCAAACTCAAACAGTCAATTAAAGTCAACTTCAAATGTAACAGTTCAGAGTTCCAAAATAAAACTAAGTTTCTAAATAATGCATGGTCTCATTTGTGGTAAGAATATTGGGGTTGTTATTCTTTACTACCAGTCTGTTAGCTGCTGCATAAATATCCATCCAGAGTCTAATGCACTGAGGGCTCGCTATTTTAACTAGGCAGATTAATAGGCTTTGAACTCTCCATGGAAGAGAGGTGTGATATAAATCCAAAGTACAGCACCAACTAAAGCAAAGACTCCTAGATTCACATCTGGGAAGGGACCCTAGAGGTCATCTAGACTAACTTCTTCATTTTACAGATGAGGAAATTAAGACCCGGTAAGGATTTGCCCAAGGCCACACAGGTACAGCAGGGCAAAGCCACGCTTGAAATCAGGACTTACGTGATTCCAAATCCAGGGTTTCTTCCACAGCTAGCTATGCATTGAAAGAGCAGATGAAAGTCAGAGAATACCACACTCAATCGGAGATAATTATTTGGCAATGTCAGTAGCAAAGTTGAGTTCGTCTCTGCATTATAGACTCTACTAAGGTAAGGCAGTGCCCCATGCTCTTTGTGCAAAAGACTGTCATAGGATTATATATGGATTTAGAGCTAGAAAGAACATTGGAGATCATTTTATTTAGCCCCTTCATTTTACAAATAAGGGACCTGAGGCCTAGAGAGGTTAAATAACTTACCCAAGATCACAAATAGCAAATGGCATAGTTGGTCAGTCAAATACTCAACAAGCATTTATTAAGCATTTGCTATGTGCCAGGCACTGTGCCATAATGCTGGGGATACAAAGAAAGTAAAAAGCATTGGCATCCACACCCAAGTTCTCTCAAGACAAAACCAACACCATGCTGTCTCCTTATATCACATAGTTTCTATGGGTGTTCCAGAAATGTGATAAGTGTTTAATATAAAGTTTCTTTGCTTATTTTTTGCTTTCTTATGTCATAGATATTTTCCTGATAGTCATTCTTCACCTCTCCCCTCCTACTCAAAATGAACACTTCTTTTAAACAAAGGACAGTCAAAATAAACTGGGGCCTTGTATGACATCATACGTACCATGTAGTTTCCCATCCTTCTCTGTATTGTAGGGTTTCTTAACCCAGAGTCCATAGACACCTTGGGCATCTGTGGATGTGTCCCATGTTGTTTGTAAACTTGGATCGGGACAAGATGTATATATATGTATACACATACATACACGCATACACACACACACACACACACACATATATATATAAAACATACGCACATGTATGCAGAATGAGAAATAGTAAAAATATATACACTATACATTGAACATACTACAACACATTACAAAAAATTAAAAGGAGAAATGATATGAAGCATGCTAGAAAATAAATATCAATATTACATAACAGTATGATAAAGTTCTAAATTGTACAGTTGTATCATTTAGACTAGGTCACAACTCAAAAATAGGACATTCCATTCCACAGTCTAATGCATACATTGTAGTAAGCTCTTTGAGAGTAATAATAATTTCATTCATCATATTTCTAACTCCAGTACCTAGCAAAGTGCTTGGCACATAGCAGATGTTTAATAAGTATTTGTTGACTGACAGTAAATAGTTTTATGTAATTATTATATATTATAGCTATCATTCCACATAGAGGATAAGAAATTAATTGAGGCAATGTCACTTCCACAAAACTCTGTTCTTGTTTATCTGTCTTTTCCTTTCCTTTCCTTTCCTTTCCTTTCCTTTCCTTTCCTTTCCTTTCCTTCCCTTTCCTTCCCTTTCCTTCCCTTTCCTTCCCTTTCCTTTTTCTCTTAGTAATTTCATCTTATCCATCAGTTTCAGCTGTCACCTGTATGTCAATGACTCCTAAATCTAGCCCCCATCCACTCTCTTGAGCTTGAGACCCAACTTCTCTAAATGCCCACTGAAGGTGTCCCCTTGAATGTGGTTCTAGCTACATATTTCTCTCCAGGGGATAGCTAATGGGAACACTCTTCCAGGGTATTCTACCATGTGATCCATGCACCCCTGTGTCTTACACCCAAAACTTGATGACCTCTTTCTTCTCTAATACATTTTGATTTATTTATTTTGTTTAATTTTAATTTATTTAATTTATTGTCCAAAATTCATTGCCTCAGGAGGTAGTGGGTTCACCTTCATTTGAGGTCTTTAAGCAAAGGCTAGATGAACATTTGTCACTTACGGCTTAGAATGGATTATTTTTCAAGCATGGGTTAGACCAGATGGCCACCAATATACCTTCCAACGTAGTTGCAGGATGGAGGGCAAGAAGAAAGCAGAGGTGAACAGCTATAGGAGTTGTGAAGCATGGTCTGGTTGATCTGGTGTTGGTTAGATAAGGTGGACTCTGTGAGTTTGTGCTCTCTCACTCACCAGTCAGCATAGCATGGCTTCGCAGTGATAGTTCTGAAGCTAAGTTATCGGTTTTGAGGATTGCCTTGTGGACAAGTCTTAGTTAAAGAGTTCTTGGGTTCAGGAATTACAGGCACTCTACTTTCTAGAGAGAAAAAGATTCCTTGGTGAATCCTGTTCCTTTGAGAAAGGAGAAAGATCGTATAGTTACTGAAATGTGCCCTATTTGGGGCACAAAGCCAATTCAGGACTACAGCCAAAACAGAAGTCTCCAGGCTATACAACTAGTGTACCCCATGGACAAGTAAAGCAGCATCTAGAGTGGACTGAGGTAAGTAGGAGCAATTTAAGGATATCAGCATTGGAGCTATGTGTGTTCCCTAGATGTGTGCCTCCTCTATCTATGACTTCTATGGGTATCGACACACTTATGCTGGATGAATTTGTGGAAGAGTATCTCTTTCCTCCTCTCCTCCACTCCTACCCCAGGTTTATAAGGAAGATTCTTTGTTACTACTTCTTACTACATCATGGGCAGCTAGGCAGCACAATGGTTAGAGTATAGGGCCTGGTGTGAGGAAGATTTCAGTTCAAATTCAGCCTCAGATACTAGCTGTGTGATCCTAGTCAAGTCACTTAACCCTGTTAGCCTCAGTTTCCCCATCTGTAGAATGAATTGGAGAAGGAAATGACAAACCACTCCAGTATCTTTGGCAAGAAAACCCCAAATAGGCTCTCAAAGCGACTGAACAACAACACACAAATATTTTTGCTTTAAGCTAATTATGTTATTTGGCTGACTGTTAGAGGCAAACACATAGGTGAGAGCTTTTTTTGCCTACCTGATCACAGAGTACCTAGAATCTGGGGTAACTGTAATCTAGGACAGCCCCAAGAGTATAAGTTGGGATGCCTCTAGGGTACCGTGGCATTTCACAGGGCTGTTGAGAGGTTCAAATGAGGTAGTAGATAAAGTATTTTACAAACCATAAAGCACTATGTTGTGTTGACAAGCAAAATGGTCTTTGTTTTCTTTGAGTAATTCAGTGTATTTCCTTGAGCCTTGCTAAGTGTTAAGCCCCAGGCTCAGAGCCCTGTTGGGTGTGGAACCTATGTGGATGTGAGCCTCCCAGGACCCTGGGGGGAGTGGCTAGCACTGGAGCCAATAGAAGCCTGTGGTTGGAGGAGCTTGTGGAATGGTTGGAGCAGAGCTAAGAGGCAGTTGGAGGCAGTTGGAGAAGCAGTGGAGAGGCAGTTGGAGAGGTTGTTGGTGACAGGAGTTAAGAGCTGAAGGAGAGAGGAAGCAGTCAGCTAGCTGGAATACAGCTTGGAGAGTGTGGCGGAAGCGGTGGCGATGGCAGCAGAGACAGCTACAGCCGAAGCTGAAGAGAAAGCCGAAGTTGAAGCAGGAGCTGCGGAGGCAGAGCCGACCCGAAAGTAGAGCTGACCCGTATGTAGACCCAGGAGTGCGAGCAAGGACTTGAGGCCAGTAAATATGATTTGGATAAATACTGTCTTGTTTTTCTGTGGCCTCCTGGTTACTCTTGTGAGGCGAGCTGAAGCTTGTGATCAAAGTGTCGAAATGGGGAGGCTGGTTCGTGAATCTGTTTCTGTGGAGCCTAAATAAATGTTTTATTGCGTTCTACTTAGAGAATCTCTCATACCTTGTGATTTCGAACCATTCAAACATATACATGATTATATTAGAGATTATAAATTCGGCCTTCCTACTTCATATGTAAATGTCAGTTATCAGCTATTATTATCATACTTTTAGATAATTATTTTCAATTTTTGGTGTGTAAAATGCTCATATTTTCTTTTGAAAGAGATATGGCTTACAGATGGCGGTGTAGTATAATTTGCACTGAACTTACACTGAAGGCCCTGGTTCAAATCTTGTTTCTGACACTACAACCAGGGCCAAATCACTTAAAAATCTCTGGGTTTTTTTGTTGTTATTCAGTTACTTCAGTCATGTCTTACTCTTCCTGACTGCATTTGAGATTTTCTTGGCAAAGATACTAGAGTGATTTGCCATTTTCTTCTCTAGCTCATTTTATAAATGAGGAAACTGAGGGAAACAGGGTTAAGTGACTTGCCCAGGGTCATATAGCTAATAAGTGTTAGAGTTCCGACTGAACACAGGTTTTCCTGACTCCAGATCTGATACTCTATCCACTGCTTCACCTAGACTTCAGTGTTCTTATTTGAAAAATTAGAAGGATGGATTAGATGACCTCTGAGGTTTGTTCTAGCTCTAAGTCTATGTTTCTGGAGTACACTTTATATTCAGAGGCAACTTACATTTGGACAATATGATCACTATCTTTTTTTAAATATAGTTCTTTCATTATATCATTTATGCTATTTCTCTCAAATAATTTTTCCTTGATGATATGTTGGAGAAGCAGCATGGCATAATGTTTAAGAGTTCACCTTGCCATCAGGAAGATCTGTGTTCAGGTTCTGTCTTTGACCCATGCCAGCCATACCCTTGGTACATCACTTGATCTCTCAGTGTTCTAGTTCGGTGTTGTCAAAATCAAATAGAAACAGAGAAACTTACTGACTTAGTTTTAAAATGAATATTGTCTATTACACTTTAATTATTAAATAATATTCTAATATCATTTGGGGGCATTCAGGCGTGTTAACAAAGGCCTGCTAAAACAAAGGCTGAACGTTTAACACCTTTGCTTTAGGTAATGCACTGAAACTATACACAATAGGAGGTATGGACCTTGACTGGTAGAGGGAGTTTCTTCACCAGGGAATTCTTTATGCCAATGAAATCTCAAGTTTTATCCTTGTTTTAATCCCTTTCCTTATCCTTGTTTTAACAATTATGTTATTTGACATTGCTGCTTAAATCTCTAAAAAATGATGTTAGGGAAAACACTCTTAGAGAGGGCAGGTATTTTCAGAGTAAGGGATATTATAAGTATGATAAGTGGGTGAGTGCCTGAAAAATACAGTGGGATTCTCATGATAGTTTGTTTATGGACAGTTAATAATGATGGGTTGTAATTTGTACTAAAGGAAGGGAAATCACTTCTGAGATCAAGGTTCCATCTAAAGAAGTGCTAGATTAAGTAAGTAGGAAAACTGGGATAACAGCTGCAAAAGCCATCTGTGTCTTCTGAGACATATTCTCATTAATGATGACATCCCTGACATTACTAAGATTGTTTGTTAGTGGTTTCTTTGTTTATGTTGGGAGCAAGCTGATAATGGCTCTCTGATTTTTTTTTCTTAAAAAAAATTGTTATAAACTTAATGACCATTAACGAAAACAAATAATCAAGCAAACATACAAACTAAGGAATGAATTATTACACATACCCTTAGCACTTAACAAAATAGAACAAATGAATTAAAAACAACAAAGAAAAAAATGTTTTTGTTCCACGACCCTTCCCAAATCTGTCTTTTGTAAGTAGTAGTTCTGGAATTCTGTCTCCATTGATCTCACTCAGCAACATGTTTCCTTCTGTGTTTCTTATTCATTTTCCTTCCTTCCTTCCTTCCTTCCTTCCTTCCTTCCTTCCTTCCTTCCTTCCTTCCTTCCTTCCTTCCTCCCTTCCTCTCTTCCCTTCCTCCCTTCCTCTCTTCCCCCCTCCTTTTCTCCTTCCCTCTCTTCCTTTCTTCCTCCTTCCCTTCTTCCTTCCCTCCCTTCCTCCCTCTTTCCCTTCCTTCTTTTCTTCCTCCCTCCTTCCCTCTCTCCCTCCCTTCTACCCTTCCTTCCTTCTTCCAAGTATTCTAAATATTCCAAAGCTTTAGTGGACCTATCATCGCAGCCATCTGGGTACTTCCACTGGTATAGGTCACAACTCATTCAAGCTTTGTAATTCTGTAGGGATCTTGCTTATGTCCTCATGGAAATGCACCACAGGGATTCCATCTACAATATTGGGTGCTTCTTTCCAGATCTCTTGATATTGTGTAGTCTCCAATTGTTCATTCTGTGAGCAGCCTCCCCTTTTCTGTTCATACAGCTACGTGATATCATTTATACTACTTTTCTCATGCAATTTTCCCTGGATAATACATTACAAGGACCACTGCATGCCTCACCTTTGGTTGGTCTGTAACCCTAATTTTTCAGAAACTCATCTGTAAGGTCATAGATCATAGATATAGAGGTGGAAATGCCTACCACAGAGACCTATGGCCCAAATATGCTCATTTTATAGGTGAGACAACTGAGGTTGATGGAGTTTAAATGACTTGCCCAAATTCACAAATGTAAAGAGAGGCAGGATTTGAATAAAGGTCTTTTGACTCCAGAGCCAGAATTCTTTCAATATTTCCTTTCCTTGATCCTCTCCTTTTAGGGGCTATTTATTTTTATTATTATTTTTGTCTGTTTCTCTGATCTCAGATATGTAGAGAACTCCTTGGTGTGGAGACTCCCTCCACTCATTCAGATAGACAACTGTAACCAGAATGCTAAATGTTTGTGTTAATTTCCTAACATATGTGACTAGAAAGGACTTTAAAGATTATGTCATTTCTAGTCTAAACCTTCTCACTGTTCAAATAATGAAGCCGAGGTTTAGCAAGTTTGTGGGAGTTGCTTAGGGTCACACTGGTAATGTGTAACAGGACCAGGATTTGGAGTCAGATTTTCTGACTCCAAATTCAGAGCTCTTAATAATGTGACCCATGGTCTAAGTAAATAGCATGGGGCACTGCGAAGTTAAGTGTCTTGCCCATGGTTACATAAGCTAGAATACTTCAGAAATAGGACTTAAGCACAGGTCTTTCTGGTCCCAAAAGCAATCCTCTATCCACTAAGCATGCTACCTCTCTTCAAAGTTCATAGCTTGGTAAAAAAGGAACCCTGGGTTACATTTGATGATCTTTTTCAGTAGTAATTTTCATAATACTGATGAAATAAATAAAATTGACAAGGAATAAAAAAAATATTTCTGAATTTTGGAAGATCCAAGTAACCTAGTTTTCAAACCAAATCCACATCTTATGGTTTTAGTGACCTTGTGTGTCAGTTCAAAGTCATTTCATAGCTGCCTGGCAATATCAAAAACAAGTACAAGATATGCATAATAAATAACAATAATCATGCTCAAGCTTTGTGGAAGCATCATAAATGGTTTGATGTCCTACAAGGTAAGCCTTGAACATATTAATTCTTTTATCTTTCTCTTTGTTCTCCAATACTTCTCCTTTCATTCATATTTGTATGCATATTTATACATACATACATGCATTATACATATGCTAAGATGGGGCATGTATGTATGCTAAGATAGGAGACTATGAATCTTTATGTATGAATAAAGATACAAATACAATATGTATACATAAAGATTCTTCCCATATATGTAATCTGTTCTAGCATGGTGAAAACCAGTACTTGGTTTGCCTACATAATTCTAAAATTTAAGGGCTACATAAATACTTATAGATTTTAAGGGAATTTTTTATTCCCACTTCATACATAACCATCTCATGTATTCTAAAAACTTGGTGTTGAGGGAAAATGGCAAACACAGTCATTTATATCCCATGTTGTTAGTGAAAAAAGGACTTCAGTATTAAAATTGCAAACATCAATTATTGCTATCAATAGGTGTTCTTGGTACTTCCCACTATAAATTCAGAAACTAGTTATTCTCTGACATTTTTAATATTTAGCATACTTTACGAATTAGATAGATATATAAGTATTTATTCAGTATTTACTTTGCGCCAAGCCCTGTGCAAAGGAAAATTGTGTTTCATCTTAGAAAAGTCATTCAAATAAGAACATGTAGACATTAGGCTTATGTAATGGTACTTATTGTATTTTTCCAATTATTCTCAACATGGCCTCTTTCTCACAGAATAGTAGTGGAGAAGAATATAGGGGAAATATATGTGGAAATGAGTGGTTTAAAAGTAAAGGGCATAAATAAAATATTTTTTAAAAAATCTTCCCCCTTTATCCTTTGTCAATCTATATCCATTATTGACTTGAAGAACTCTACTCAAAATTCACTTTCTTGTTGTCTTTTCTAATTTATCATTTCCCTATAACCTTTTCTTCTGCTTTTCCTTGACATTTGCATGTTTATTTTATATCTTTTTTATATTCTATTTTTTCTAATATACTTCTACTATTTCATGTCTATTAAATATTAAATATTGTCCAAACATGGTGCTACATTAGGTCACAGGATCATAGATTTAGAAGTTTGGGAAGGTACCTTAGCCAGTCATCAAACTCAATCCTTCTAATTTTCTAATTTTACAGATAAGAAAACTGAGGCATAGAGAGGTTAATTGACTTGTCCAGGATTAAGTACCTCATAAATGAGGTAAGATTTGAAACTAGGTCTTTCTCACTTAAAATCTACTATACTATTTTATGCCATGCTGCATTTCATCCCGACTGATATATAAACTCTTCCCAACTAAAAGGACCAAGAAGAGAAGTGCACCATTCAATTCAATTCAATCACTATTTAAATTTGATAAAATTTATTGTGTCCACCATGTGCAAAAAAGGTAGGTATTGACTGGTAATTGATAATAAATTTTTATAGATTGATTTTCTCCCCAGTGTTTCTAAAGTATTCTTCTACCATCATCTCTCAATGATCTGCTTTTATTAGCTAACCTACATCTTTCTTGCTGTCATGAACCAACTTTTAGGTCATTTCCAGCTTCACATTACCTGATCTTTCCAGCCTTATTTCATACTTCTCCGTACCACATGTTCTATGTTCCAGCCTAAGTGGACGGCTTCTTTCCCTTTAACACACAGTGCTCTCAAGTCACTATGTTTTTCCTTAATTAAGAAGGACAACAACAATAATTACTCCATAAGACCTACTGTATGCCACTGTAATAGGTGTTGGGAATAAAAAGAAAAAAAAAATAGTCCCTGCTGTCAAGGAACTTCTATTCTAAAAAGGGAGATAAGATATACAGAATAAATACAAAAGAAAAGACATTAGCAGTTGGAGGGTGGGGTCAAGAAAAACTTTTAGAAGGTGTTACTTCACCTCAGTCTTGAAGCCCCTATGCCTTTGCTCAGGCTGGGTCAATTACCTAGAATACTCTCTTTCTCCCCTTTTCTTTTGGGAGGCCTCCACTGAAGATGAAACATGAATATGAAGAATTCTTGCTAAGTCCCACCTCTTCAAGAATCAGTTCAGGAACAATGGAAAACAGTATCAATGAATTTGAGGGTCTAGAAAACAGAAGTGAAACACCTATGAAGTCATCTCCTCTTTGCTTGCTGATTTTGTTCCTCTCCCTTAGAGTCCCATTTGAACACCACTTCATCTGGAAAGCCTTGGTGGGTAATGACTTCATCCCTCAGACTTTGTATTGCAATTTCATTTTTAATTCTCTAGTGGACTTACATTGTAATAGTTGGTATTGTGACTATTTGCATTTCTTTTTTACCCTTCTGTTAAATGGTAAACTTTTTGAGGACAGCAAATGTATCTTATATAAACTTTGAATCTCTCCCATTGTTCTGGGGAGCAAACTAGAGCCTCAATGAGCATGCATACGTATGCATGTATACACATATATATGTACATATACACATGTATATGTATGTATGTACACATACATACACACATATGCGACACGAGCACATGAGCAATACTCCTACATTGAAAGTGTCAGATATACCCAAAAATTCACATTAAATTGAATATCAGTGTGATGAAGCTTCTTCTTGCCTGTCTTATTCCTGAACTTTGTACTTACCTCATCCAACTGATCTTTTATCAGTCAATTAAAGGATATAAGCTCTTACTATGTGTCAGGCACTGTATGCATATCTATATTTATGCTTGTAATTGTATATGTGTATATATATGCATAAGATGAGGTGCCCTGTGAAGCTATGTAGATGCTGATCCCCATACTGTGCTATATGTGATAACATGAAAGGCTAATAATCGTGGGTTGGTTATTGTTGTTTCCCTCCTTGGCCAGTTGTGATTCTCAGTGTACCCAGAGGTTAAACTTAGAGTGGAGTGATGGAAATAACACCTTTGAAGTAGAAAAAGCCTCAAACATATAAACATGGCTGTTGAAATGGCCCTTATGCTGCTTTACCTACAGGTGCTTCATGCTTTGCATAAAATAAGCATGCATAGGGAGAGGTGTAGCAAGCAAAAATTCCTGCATCTAACCCTCATCAGGAATTCCCATATTTGTTTGTATAGCTGAGTAAAATGAAACCAACGGCACCTAAGTGGAGATGATAAATTATTTCTGAGGTAAAGGAAGCACAGTGTTTTCCTTGGTACAGGTAATGATCACCCCACCCAAAACTGCAAAAGCTGGGTATGATGTCAGCTGGTTTCCTTGGTGATATTCCATTCAACCTTGTTACCTTCTCCCTCAAATACCCAGTGCTTAGCACAGTGCTTGGCATAGAATAGACATTGAATAAATATTTATTATAGATGATCCCCACCACAATGCTGTGAGATAGGTAGGAAAGGTATTATATTATTATTATCATTAAAGTTGCTTGTTCGAGTTCAAGTCATTCAGTTTGACTACTTGAACCCAGGTCTCCAGACCTTGAGCAATAAGTAAGAGTGAAATTCAAGTGCGTAGAGTGGGTCCAGTTGCTGGAGGGTCAGGATAAAGAATTTGAACCTGGTTTGATATGTAATAGGGAATCATCATAATATTCTTTCACCAAAATAAGGCAGTGGAACTAAATGGAAATCCAGTTAAAATATCTGAATCCTCTGCTATTCTCTCACCTATGTCTCCCCACTCCAATACAAATAAATGCCAGGTAGGTAGTAGAGAGGTAAGAAAGTAATCTGAATGCCTATTGGAACATCTGCATGCTTTGGGTAAGGTAGCTGCAGGCTGCGCAGGGTGGAGCAGTTTGAGCAACAAAGTCAGGGAAATTCCCCTGAAACCTGGTTACCAAACTGAGATCCTCTGAGTGGAAGGGTTTCCCCACATTGCGCAGTTGCCTCTTAGGGAGGCCCCACCTTTAGTATGGGCACCTTTTTCTTAAGCAACAAATATCTCAGCTGTGGCCATAGCAACGGTACGAAAAGTAGGTAAAGGGTTAAGGCAATTTATTAGATTAGTTCAAACCGAAGTTGAAATTGTTCCACTTTCTCTTTCATAGATTCATTCCTTCAATCCTGTGCTTTTTTCTTGACACTGAATGAAAACAGATAGTGATGGAAAAACTTAGGAAGACTTGGGTTTGAATCTCATCTCAGAGACTTACTAGCTGCAAGACCCTGGGCAAATAACTTCACTTCTCATAGCTTCAATTTCCTTATCTGCAATATGGTAATAATAATATTTGTAACACTTCCCTTATTGACCTTAATGTGCCGTGTCATGTGAGTATCTGAAACCTGAAGTTATGACCCTGTCATGACTACTTTTCTCTCTGTAGAACAAAATACTTTCACATGAGTTATCTTATTGGATAACAATTGGCTAACAATTCTCCTAGTCTTTATGTTAGATATTGTTATTTTCATTTTGAAAACATTGAAACAGAGGCCCAGAGGTTAAATGACTTGCCCAAGTTTACATAATTAACAGGCATCAGAGCCAGGACTAAAATGCCTGCATTCTGATTCCTGGTCTCCTGTTCTTATTATTTCAATATACTCTTCTGCCACTGCTCATGTCTACAGTAGTAGGAGATTAAGCAGAAGTGAAAGGAAGAAACTGACTGTACTCACTGAGATGACTAGAGAAATTACAAGCAAAGGCTCTTATAGATTGTTTCCCTATTTGCTCACCTTCGGAGGAAAATTTCTGTACGACAAAGATATCAAACTAGATGATCTTGAAAGCCACCCTTTTAGCTCCAAGATTCAATGGAGTATTTATGAAATGTCTACAATGTTCCAGGCACTAAAATTGTTGTTGTTTGTCCTTCATTCTTGAAGAGGACCAATGATATCGGGAGGGTGATGTCTTGACTTGCAAGTGAATTGGATTTAAGTGAGGCAGCGCTGTGCAAAGTCATCAGCCTCATTCTCTCCTTCGGAGTCATCTGAGTCCAGTGGCAAGACAGTGGAGATGACCCTCAATGTGGCAGGAGACCTTGGTTTTTATAAGCTAAGGTCTTTCCTAGGTATCTCTCTCTACAGTAAAGGTGGAGATGCATCTTCTCAGTTCTTGTCTAGGATTAAGCTTGACCACTTTAATTACATATTTTTTTCCAGTTCATTTTGCTGTTCTTTCCATTTACATTATTTGGTCATGTAAGTAGTTGAGGACCATGTTTTTTAAAACTTAAATTGATGTGTCTTGTTTTTTTAACTAAGAGAAGGAACTTTACCTGAATTATAATTTTAAAAATACTGAGACTTTCATGGACTAATATGGGGAAAGATAGCCTGTTACAGTCAGGGCAAAATCCCAGCTCTTTTATTAACATGCTACCCTCTTTCCTGCCTCTATAGAATCACGGAATCAAAAATATAGAGCTTGTAGGGCTCTTAGATGACATGTAGTCCAACTGCCTCATTTTACAAATTAAGAATATATAAGGCACAGAGAAGGTAAATAACAGAGTTGAAATTTAAACTTTGGCCTTTTTAGTCCACTGCATCAATTCTGTTTGTATTGTTTCCTCCAGGTTGCAAATATCTCATCCTCTTCCTTTTGCTTATCCAGACCCTACCCTTTGATTCAGGTCTTTATTTGACTTTTCTAGGAAGCCTTCCAGGACTTCTCTGCTCCTAACTGATTTCCCTGTCCTTTGATAGAGAGCTTGTAGGGCACTTGTTATCAGGATTCTCAAGTTAGTTCTATGTACCATCTTGTGTGCTTGTCCTTTGTTCTCGAAGAGGACCATGACATTGGGGAGATGATGATATGACTTGTATTGAATTGATTTGAGTGAGGGAGGGCTGTGTAAAGTCACCAGCCTCACTTTTTCCTCCAGAGCTGAACTGGGTCCAGGGGCCAGACATAGATCAGGATGACTGGAGATGGCCCAGGAGGCAGTGGGAGACCTTGGCCTTTTTAAGCTAAGGTCCTTCTGAGTTCTCACTTTGAGGGAGGCAATGCTTAAGTGAATAAGCTTGGTGAAGAAATGAGTCAAGCGATGGCCCCTTTAAGAAAGAAAGAAAGAAAGAAAGAAAGAAAGAAAGAAAGAAAGAAAGAAAGAAAGAAATCAAACTGGGAGGGGAAGACCCTCAGGTTTGCTGGCCAAAAAGAGAAACAATTACTATTTACATTCACTCTGAGCCAGGAGGGCTGGTGGGCAATTGCTTAGGGTGTTGTTGTTGTTCATACTTCATTCTGGAAGAAGACCAATGACATCACAAGGGTAATGTCTTGACATGTGCATGAATTGGATTCAAGTGAGGCAGAGCTGTGCAAAGTCATCAGCTTCACTCTTTCCTCCAGTCCTCAAAGTCCAGTGGCAAGACAAAACTCAAGATGACTGGCAATGGCCTAGGATGCAGTGGATGATCTTGGTCATTCTAAGTCAAGGTCTTTCCCAGGCCTCAGTTCAGCTGAGACAACCCATTCAATAACTGAAGACTAGCTAAGAATTGAGACAAAAGATAGCTTAATTTCCCATCAGAAAAATATCAATCTGGGAAGGGAAGACTCTAACCATTTTTGGTTGGGACAGAAAACAATCGCTATTTATACCCATTCCAAGTCATCAAAATTTAAACAATAAGCCATTGAGGCTTAGGCCAGGGCTATTATTGGTATATTACAGAGGGAGGAGTATACAATCAGCACACATTTTATTGGGATTTTTTTGTTAATCTACTTATTTTGAATGACAGATTAACAATGATTTGGCTCTGCTGCTATGGCTGCACCTCTAAATAGAAATAAAACATTCTTTCAAGGGACAAAATTGTATTCATCCTTTCACAAAGCACAGTTTTCAAACCTTGCCTTAGGTATATAAATGTTTTGGCCCAACTCTGCTGTCTTGGATCGTTCATTGCTGTGCTGTCTATTGGTCTCGTCTCCTCAGCTAGTTTGTAAGAGCCTTTAAAACATAGACTATGTTTTCTCATCCCCCTTTGGCAATCAGTGCTGAGGCCATTGGAAGCATCCTCAAAATTTACTTAGTGTTCAATTGACCCAGAGACTGTAGTCAAGAAAAACTGTTGTTTTCTAATAGAACGTTTACATGATCAATTTCATTAGCTGTTTGACTCTTTCTAGGCACAAAATAAGCTCTCTACATTTTATTTCTAACCTATGAAATGAATGTTTTATCTTTGGAAGTGCAGTGAGGATCTATGTGATGGGATCTATCAATATTTAAGTTCTTTAGATGGAAGATTTTTGTGAAATAGTTATTGAAATTTTAAAAATAAGTTTTTCAGTTGTTGTGGTTATGTCCTTTGATTAAAAAAAACCTTTATAAAAATTGAATTTTAACCTTTGGGCTTTTATTTTTAGTGAATGAAAACATAAATTGTGAAGATAAAAAAGTCCATTCATCTTTAATTTTCTAAAAAACCAGTAAAAAAAACAAAAACGAACTTCTTATGTTCATATACTCAGGCAAGCCTTAAGTGCCCTAGGCCTCAGTTTCCTTCAGTTTCAGTTTTTCCTTATAAAATAAGAGTATTGAACTAGATGACATCTGAGGTTCCCTCCAGGTCTTCATAGTGTATTGAACCTTAGTTATTTCATTTGTAAAAGGGATGTAAGAATAACTTTTACTTATATGAAGTTAGAGGACCCTATGAGGTGATGTCTTGAGATTCCTTTTATCTCTGAGGTATGTAAATATATGATGATTGTAAATTACCCACAGGAGTTGTTAGAAATTTTCCTTTTCTGGGGGGTGCTGTGGAAGGTCTCTAGCTGGGATCTTGTTTGCCAAGTTTTAGCTTTAAATGAGCTTTGCATCCAAGTTATCAATTTTTGATAATGCTATGGGAAATTCTGATAGCCCTAGCAATGGTGGTAGTGTTGAGGTCTTTTAGGGGTTTAGTGGTGCCCGGGACCCCAAAATACTGACATGCTGGGTCCTGTGGAATGAATTTGATCCAAGCCTTATTGCAGCCAAAGAAAAACAAAGTTTATTAAGGATTCACCATATTGGGTAGAGTCTTAAGAAATCTCACCATTTTGTGATGCACAAGTGGGCCAGAACAATCTTAGCCAGGTTGAGTTTGAGCTAGATTGAATCTGAGCACCTTCATGGAGGCAAGATGAAACTTCTATACAGAAAGATGATGGGAGGGATCTAGGGTGGTCAAGTAATCTGGGGTGATGGGAGGAGGGGTTTAGGGAGTATCTTGATGGGACTGAGGTGACTGGGGAGGCCTGGGGTGAGGTCAGACTCCAGGAATGGGATTAAAGGTGGGAAATAGCTGAAGCTACCAGGAGATGACAGACAACAGAGGGCTAGGCTAGTTTAAAGGTAATGGATTTGGGTATAGATATTTTGATAGGATCAAGGGTGGGAAATGGCCAGAGGCAATCTGGAGGTAACCAGATAATGGAGGTAGTAGACCTCAGATTGGGCATGAAAAGCCAGATCAAGTGGGAAGATTCAGGGTGGGTTTCAAGGGGTTCCTAGAACCTGTACCCTACCAGTAGGTCCCAGGTAATAACCTTGCAACTTCGTTGAAGGTGTAAAGAACCAAATCAAGCCAAACCAAAATAAGACAAAACAAAATAAAACAAATAAGCTAAAGAATTAGTACCATCTTTGACAAGGATGCTCTTGTTAAAAGAATCTAGACCACCAAGCACTGTAAAATTGGCATCTTCCTTTTAATTTGTAAAGATGATAATTGATAACTGATTATTAGAAGCTTCCTGGTGTCATGTAATATATAAATACACCAAGAAGCATTTATTAAGCACCTACTATATATCAGGCACTGTGCTTAGACACTGGAAGTACAAAGATAATCAAATGACAGTCCCTACTTGCAATTCACACTGTGATATACAATAGCTGATATTTACGTGGTCCTTTATATGTAGTATCTCATTTGATTCTCACAACAATTCTGTAAAATAGCCAATGCAAGGAAGATAATATTATAGAGTTAGAGCTAGGAAGGATTTTTGAGGTCATCTAATTTAACAAATAAAGAAATCTAAGCATATAAGTAATTAAATGATTTCCCTAACATCACACAGATAGTAAGTGTCGGAAACAAAATTTGAACTTAGGTCTATTGATTCCAGATCCTGTTTTCCTGTTGAAGACAGGTGAACTACTCTTTGAAATCTATGAGTATCCTTCTTGACTTCTTTGTAGGCTTTGACACTATAATTATCTCTTCTCTTTGATATTCTCTTCTCCCTAGGCTTTTGTGGTACACTGATCTCTCCTGATTCTTCTCCTACTGTCTGAACACTACTTAATGATTTTTCTTTGTTGAATCTTCATCTATGGCCCACAAACTATGGCTGTCCCCCAAGGTTCTGTCATCAGCCCTCTTCTATTCTTGCTTTATCTTATTTTGCTTGATCTCATAAGTTTCTATGGATTCAATTTGCACATCTATTCACATGATTCTCAAATCTATTTGCCCTGCCCTGACTTCTCCTTCACATTTCTATCTAGTTATTAGATATCTTGAACTAGATATCTCTCAGACACCTTAAACTCAACATGTCTAAGCTGATTTTCTGGCCCCTCCCAAAAACCTTTTTTCTCTTCCTAATTAACTTATTACTGTTGAGGGTACCAACATTATCCTAGTCACCTAGGCTTATAACTTCAGTGCTCCTTGACTCTTCACTCCCCCTCCCCACCATATCCAACCCACTCAGCATGGCATTCCCATATCAGAGAAGGTGCTGTGCTCTTTGAGCAAGGCAGAATTGAAACAGCTCAAAGGAAATGCAGGATGCACAAACCTAGAGTATCCACCCCAAATGTTCACATGGACTATTTGTGCCCAACCTGTGATAGAACATTCCAAGCTCATATTGGTCTGATCAGCCACAATCAGACACATTGAAACGTGACTCTAGCATAGTAATGTCCTTTTGGTCCTCTTCAAGAAGGAAGGACAACAACCATATCCAGTCAGTTGTCAAGTCCTGCTCAACATCTTTTAAATACTCCTTCACCTTTGTCCAGACACTGTCACCAACCTGGTGCAGGCCCTCATAATCTCGCACCTGAGCTATTAAAGTGGCCTGCTATTTGGACTGCTATTAAGTTCCCTCAGCTGTCAAAATGATCTACCTTAAAATACAGGTCTGACAATGTCTTCCCCTAGTCGATAAACTCCCAGTGGCTCCCTATTACCCTCAGAATTAAATAAAAGCACTCTGGATTTTAAAGCTCTCATAACCTGTTCTCTTCCTCCATTTCCTGTCTTATATTTTGTTCCTCTCCATATACTTTATCCAGTGGCACTGGACTCTTTTCTATTTCATTCACAAGGTACTCCATTTCCTGACTGGGCATTTTCATTTGCTGTCTTCCGTGCATGTAATTTTTTTCATTTTCGTCTTCACCTCCTGGATCCCTGAGTTCCTTCAAGTCTCAGCTAGTAGTTTCGCCTTCTATAAGAGGCTGTTATAGATCCCCCTTAATGATAACCCCTGCCCTCTGTTGATTATCTCTAATTTATCCTGTATATATCTTGCTCATAACATAGTTTGTGTTTTGTCCCTCCCATTAGACTGTGAGCTCCTTGAGAGCTGGAATTGTTTTTTTGTTATCTCTACTGCTTAACCCAGTGTCTGGGACATAGTAGGTCCTTAATAAATATTTGTCGACTCGACTTGTTGTTCACATGAGAAATACATGAAGAAGATAAAAGTACAACCATAAACAACAAAGCTAATTTACAGTATGCCCTGGAGGATCTTATCTAATTGTAGAGAAGAGAGTTTGAGAGTTATGATATACTGTTGTTGTTTAGTTGTTTTTCAGTAATGTCCAACTCTTCATGATCCTTTTTAGGGTTTTCTTGGCAAAGATACTAGAGTGTTTTGCAATTTTCTTCTTTAGTTCATTTTACAGATGAGGAAACTGAGGCAAAAGCAGGGTTAAATGACTTGTCCAGGGCCACACAGCTAGTAAGGCCTGAGGCCATACACTAGTATAACACTAGTTGTAGCCTAGCAATTAATCATATATCATATTTTATTGTTGGCTACTTTTTGTTGTTTCTTCATGTTAGCTTTGTCTCTTAAACTAGGGTATGAGTTCAAAGAAGGCTGGTCTCATCATATTTCTGCAGTGCCCCTTACAACATCTAGCATAGTATTGAGCACATAGTAGGAATTCAGTAAATAATTGCTTTACATTAGTCTCCTTGCTTCCAATCTTTCCTTTTTCAAGTTGATCCTTCTCTTCTTCTCTTAGCCACCTAAGTGATATATCTAAAGAACAGATCTCACCGTATGACTTCCCTATTCAAGAAACTACTGCGCTTTCTTCTTGTCTGTGGGATCAAATTAAAAAACAAAACAAAACAAGACACCCCCAAACCAAAACCAAAACAGAAAACCCCTACAACCTCTTCTGTTTGGCACCATTGACAGCTTGGCTTCAGCCTATGCTTCCCCAATACTCCCCATTCATACTCACACTACAGTCTAGACAAGATGACTTTCTTCCTGTCCCTCACATGTCATATTCCAACTTGAATCCCTTTTCTAATGTTCCATTTAGTGACTGCCCAACATTTGCCTAAGGAATCCCAGGAATGACAAACTTACCACCAATTGATGCAGCCCATTCCATTTTGAGATGGCTCTGATGACTAGCAAGATTCTCCTCAAGTTGAGTTAAAGTCTGCTCCCCTGTAACTTCCATTCATTGGCCTTGGTTTTCCCGACTGTCATCAAGCAGAATGAGCTTAATTCCTCTTTAAATATTTGAGGATGACTGCCATGTCCCTCTTAAGTGTTCTTTTCTTCAGTCTGTGCATCCCTAAGGATAGGCCTACAAACAGACATTGTGGTTGCAAACCAAATTCATTACATGCGCTTCCACTGTCGAAAGAACTGGAAAGGAGGTGTTGGTGTCTTCCATTACATACAGATCATACTACAGTCAGCAATAAGCTCTTGAATAGGAAGAGCAACAACAGAGAGATACTTAAAGGCAACAATTCATTTCCGGAGTGATATGTATTTGGCACTGTTATCTATAGTGCTGAAAGGTATTGTTCATTAGCATTCTTTCAGAACTACAAGAAATAAATGCTGTTAACCAATTTGAAGTGTGTGCGTGTGTGTGTGTGTGTCTGTGTGTGTGTGTTTGTGTGTGTGTGTGTCTATTTGGCTTTATATACTAAAAAATATATTTTTATATTTATATATATAAATAAATACAAATATAAAAAATAAATAAAAAATACTAAAACTAAAAATCAACATATGTCTAAACTGAAAAGCATTACATTAACATAATGTGATGCAGCATAGTATAGTGGATAGGACACTAGAATTGGAATCAGGAAGACCCAGGTTCCAGTTCTACCTTGGACAAAAAATTTATTAGCTGTGTGGCCGTGGGTAAGTCAACCTCTCTGTATTTCAGTTTCCTGATCTATAAAATGAGGGGGTTTGGCTAGATGGCATGTAAGGTTTCTTCCAAGGCTAAGTCTGATCTTATGATAAGGTGTAGCTGGAGCCAGGACACCTAGGTTCTAATCCTCATTTTGTAACTGTTTTACCATGTGACCTTGACCAAATCACTCCATCTTTCTGGGCTTCAGTTTTCTTATCTGTAATTGTGAAGAATTTGTGCTAGATTATCTCTAAGATCTCCTTTGGCTCTAACATTCTATGGTTCTAAGCTACTAAAGCTTAGAATTGCACTAAAACGTTTAAAACACCTTGTGCTATGATATAAATGTAGTGATTTCATAGATGTGATCACTTTCTCCAATGGTAAAGATGGCAGCCTATCCATCCATTTTCATCCTATGCAACTCTTAATTGTATTCTCATATACGTCATTGACAGTGGGACCTTCCTTTATATCTCTTGTTAAGTTGTTGGTACCAGCAGAGCACATGGGCTATCATTTGGTAATCCCTCACTTTCATCACATGAGGACAGTCCATAGAGTGAATCTATCACTATATATATATATACAGGGTGTCCCTAAAGTCTGCACACATAGGAAATCTCATTAATATTTCATTAACCATTTTACCGAAGACTCTGTGTTGTTCAGCAACTTCTTTTTCTGGGGTATACTAAAGGATAAGGTGTACCTAGTGAAAATCACAGATGCAACACACTTGATTGAATGCATAAACTCATAAAGAATGAATATGCTAAAATTGATGGCAATGTGGAGTTATTGCATTGAGTTCACATGAATCTTGCAAAGTGCATCAACCGTTGCATCACAAATGATGGAAATCATATTGAAGATGTAATTTGTTAATATTACAATTAAATAAAATGTTAAAAATTCATTCGTTTCATTTCTTGAAAATATGCATTTTTTTGCCTATGTGTCCAGACTTTAAGAGCATCCTATATGATGTATGTATGTGTATATATATGTATATGTGTGTGTGTGTGTGTGTGTATAGGTCCTGGACAAACATCATGTACAGGCAATAAGCTTGGCCAAGAATTGAATAGGAAGAGGAGAGAGAGCGCTAATTTGGTCTTACAAATTGCAAAACTTTTTTAATGAACACGAATTTCTCCCTGGAACATAGGCCCATATTTTTAACATCAACATTTTCCTGGTGATGAAGCATTGCTTTATCATTTGTAAAAATCTGTCATTTCGCTTCTCAAATCTTCATTAATCATGCCCAGGATGTATGTGTAGATTATTCTCACAAAGATCTACTCCCTTCCTTTTCTAGTTATATATCTCTCTGATGACATTCTCTATGATACATCTCCTGCGCAGTTCTTCATGTCAATATGTTGTGGCCTACCCATGTCAAACATGCACCTCTCCATTGCCTTTCAGGATAACTTAGACTTTAATGTTTTTAAAGACTGTGGTATTCTATGACTTGTAACAGTGCTTCATTGATTTTAAAGCATTGATTTTAAAAATATGGGTCTATATTTCAGAGAGAAACTTGGGTTAATTAAAAGAGTTTTGGAATTTCTAAAAGCAGTCAAGCTCTCTTCTTCCTATTCATTTCCAGGCCCAGCTCATTGTCCATACGTGATGTTTGCCCAAGCTATATAATTTTATCTATCTGTCTGTCTGTCTGTCTATCTATCTATCCATCCATCTATCTATCTATCAATCTGTCTATCTATCTATCTATCTATCTATCTATCTATCTATCTATCTATCTATCTATCTATCTATCTACCTATCTATCTATAGTGACAGATTAACTCTATGGGCTATCTACTCAACTTCCTATCATAACATGGACAATAGGAATTCTTCATTTAATTGTTTTCTATTTTATGGATAGTTAGACTAAATTCTTTTGAGTGATTAGAAATGTCATTTAGGAGGTTCTATGACCTTCAAGCATTTCCTGCAATAAGCATAGTCATTTGCAAACAGGAGTACATGGAACATGGGGAATCCCTTTTCCATTTCAACTGTTTGTTAGATATCATTCATTACAGTAGCAAACACCTTTGTCAAGCATATTGCCCTTTATTTTATTCCTTACTAGATATTAATAACCAGAGGGCCATCAAATAAATGTATTTTGTTGTTAAATCTTGCAAGGAATCTTGCATGATTTATACATGTGCAGAAAAGACACCTTGTTAGAAGAAAACCTTTAAAGATATATTTTATTCTACCAAATCAGTTTTTTTATAGCTACAGGCAATAACACTGTGGAATTTTGTATTATCCATACTTTCTGGTCAATTTTGTGTCTGTAAAGAAGTGAACTTCCATAGAATATCATTTGTAGAAATCTGACTCTTTCCTCCTCAAACCTCCATCATTCATAACCAGGATATGTGTGCAGGTCAGACCTGCAGAACTTGGCAGTAGGTAGGGGCCAAAATTAAAGTAGGCTAAACTTCTTCAAGCTGCAGATAAGTTTTTAGTGGCTCACTTTCCAAGTAAAGGTATAATTAATGACTAAACTATTTTGCAAATGAACTGTATTTTTAAAAAAGGAAATTTCAATTAATATCAATTTACTTATTACTTAAGATTTTTATTTGTCGTGAAATCGCTCCTCTCAGATGAGAGACAGACTGATGATGGTCATGTGACAAACAAGAGAGCATGCCCAGTGGCAACCCACCCACCAAATTACATGATAGGCATCATAGTGACTAGTGGAAGATTGGGTTAAGCGGGGCATGGACAAAGCACTCATTAAATCTTTACTTTCACAGCCTCTACATTTTTCATGGTCTACCTGAAATCCTTTGGTGGGCTGCAAACAACCCCACAGACCATAGGTTTGCAGTGTAGATTATTCTCATAAAGACTTCTAATAATTAGAACTACCTTGGAGTACACCTGCTAGAATGAAGGGGGTACTCTTTCTACAGATCAACTAAGGGATTCATTAAGGGACTCTTTCATGCATCCGGAGCAGGTTCAGATCTGATAGAATTATGGCCTTTAATGAGAGGATTGGACTCCGTTTCTCATACTTGCTGATTCTTTTTCCCTCTTCCCTGGACCCCTGGGGAAGATTTACTGAAACCTTAGGTTTCAGTTCATATCTAGGTCCTCCCCCCAAAAAGATATAGAAAGGTATTTAACACATGATGATAATCAGATATGGGGCAGTTATTTACTTGCTACACACAAAAGAAATATTTAATATGAAAGACTCTCACAAACTCTAATTGACAGAACAATTTAAATAAGCTAAAAATCAGCAAAAATAACTAATTATATTCTGCCAAAAGATTAAACCCCCAACTATCAAAACATAAAAGCATTTTCTAGGACTATTATACAGGCATTTAACTTCATATATGCTCTTCACTGTTCTCATCATAGGAGATATTTACTGACAACCAAGATGTTGGTCATCTTATCCAATAGAGCTGGAGTAAAAGCTGAGATACTTTCTGGAGTTCAACTCTCACCACCTGAGGGTCCAGAATCTCAAGATGAACTGAACTTGCAAGTGAGCCTTCAAACTTGGACATAACCATCTAGAGATCAATGTTTAATTACCTAATTAGGCAAAGAAACATAAAATGGAAGAAATAGTTAGAAGCCCAGGTTTAAGTACTCATAGTATACCACATCTCTACCCTCCAGTAGTCACATGGGATCAGTTAACATGCAACTGAGGTGGAGGAGGGCCACTCTTCTCCAACTCTTCACTAAAAGTGTTGAAATTATGATGTTATCTGGAGGGTCAAAGGAAGAGAGAAACAGGGAGAGAGTTAATCCCTTTTTAAAGGTCCACTGAGTTATCAGCTCTTGCTAAGTGGCCAAAAAGGAGATCATTGATGAGTCACCGTGGCTGGCTGGAAGCAGCTAGGGGCTTCTACGGTATCCTCAAAACGCCCATGTATTGTGCTAGCACACATAATAAACTGGGAGTAACCAGGACAACCTCTACTGATACTCTGTTATCAATTTTTTAAAGATAGATCAATAATCATTTATATTCTATACATCATCCTTCCCGCTATAACATCTGTGATTTTTTTTTCAATATTTGTTGCTTTCCTCTCTTTCACATATCTTGAAAATTGATCCCTATTGACCTCAGGATTGTTTTACTTTCAGAATAGACCTCTTTTATATATATGTACTTGGTCTTATCCAGCTGCTTTTTTTGTCTTTGTTTTCTTTGATGTCATTTCTATTTTCTCATGTCGTACTTATAGTCCAGCTATCATGGCTCCATTGTCACTGAGGGAGGAAAGACTGTGTTACAGAAATCTTTAGTATTACTTTACATTTTCATCTGTTTATTATTATCTCACTTCTACTTTCATGCTTAGGTGACCTTGGGATGATTTTGCTTAGTTGGATCTATTACCAAGATTTCTGAAACTTGAAATTCTCTTCATGTTTCTGACTGTTTTGTGAAATGACAGCTTTCACCATCCTCATTTGTGAGATTTTTTTGCAAAGAAATTTGAAGTCTCAGTTGGTATTGCCTTTGACTGTAATATCTCTCTTCTTGACAATGATAGATGTAGATGAAAGAAAGATAGAGATAGAGAGATTTAAAAAAGCAAAAAAGATAGCCCCTCTCCTTAAGGAGCTCACATTCTAATGGAAGAAGATAACATATAAAGGGGGATTGAAAAGGGAAGACGATATATGTACAATTATATGGTTTGGAGCTAGTAGCCGGCAAATGAGGTGACTGCTTTGTCTGAGGCAAGGTAAGTTGAGAGGTCACCTATCAAAGCCCAGGGTAGTTCCAGAAGCAAAATCCAAAGTTTCTATGGTAAACGGGGGGGGGGCATGACATGAATGGCAGGTGTCAATGAGACAAAATACCTGCTGGCTGAAATGATTTCCAGGCTCTTTTGGTCTTCTAGTAGCAATTGATTTACATGGGTCAACATTACTTAAAAAATGGTGACAGTCTGTGTTGGCATCTGTTCTTTTATCTATTTCTCATTTGGTGGTAGTGGGCAGGTCATCAATAGATTCCTTAAAAAAGAAAAGTTGTAATAGATTAATCGGCCTTTTGGTCCTCCTTAATGTTAGTCACTTCTTGAGATTATCTCCAATTTACCCCATGTATATCTTGTTTGTGCACAATTGTTTGCATATGTCTCTTCTCCCCTTCTAATTATATTGTGAGGTTTTTGAGATCAAGAAATATTTTCCCCTTTCTTTTATTCCCAGACCTTATCATAGTGAATGATACATAGTAGGCACTTAATAAACTGATGCTGCTGACTTCTTTATTTCTCATTCCAAGGAAAACCTGAGTTGTTGTGCATTTATTTTATTTTCATGGGTTACTATGACTGCATTCATAAACTAGATTCACTGAAAGCTGAGTGAAGCTCTCTGAACTTTGCACTTATCAGAAAGCAGGCAAAGTCTATTGCTAGAACTGTACTTGAAGCCTTTCCAACATGGTAGAATGTGCCAGAGCCAGTCCTTGAATACCCAGGGTTCTCTCCATAGTACAATAAGGGGTTGGAATAAGACTTAGTGGAGGATAAAAATAAAGATGGTTGATTAAAGAGGAAGTTGCCAGTTTTTACTCTGTTGATATACTATAGAAGAGTAATTCAAGAGAGAATTGTGGTGAGTCTTCCTTTGAATCCATGTGGATAAACAATCCAGAATGCCTTGCAAATGGCTCAGCATGACCATCCACTATGTTATCATTCTGTTATATGCTTATTTAGCAGTGGCCTCCTTACAAGGCCAGAGAACACAAAAGGAATTTAATCTGGATCATAGCACATTTTGTTCTTATCGAACTATTTCATATATACCTTGTAAAAGAGAGACATCAAGATGTGGAAACATGTATTTGCACACCTATTTGGTTTTTGAACTACAAACAAGGACATAGATATATGTGTGAGGTCTTTCAACCCTCTGGTATCCTGGTCTATTCAATTTACTTTTGTAATGGTGGTTTCTTTAGTGGAATTCTTCAAAGCTTAAAAATTCTTTTGCTCTAGCTGTAAGTATGCTTGACCTTAGTTTTAAAATGGGACAAACAAGGTTAACTATTTCAATTTACTTTGCTTTTACCCTCTTTCTTCTGGCCCAGGAATGTGACTGGAGAGGAGAAACACCAAGGACAGCCTCTCTTTCCCTTCTCTCCAATGTCAGAATTGTCATTAGGTTAAGTTTCCAATGGGAATCAACATAGATCATAAAAAAGCCCACGTGGAGGACTTGTGATTCAGTCAAATCAGTAGTACTTTGGGTTAGCTTCTCCAGACATCTGGTGGGAAAAAAAAGAAAAAAAATCATGACACCATAATATTAGGGCTGATCCCAACAGGTTTGGGAAGTTAAATCATGCTTCCACCTTCCTTTGGCAGAGCTAATTAAAAGTTTAAAAAATCTTATTGATGATTGAATAGTGTTGAACAGATCAGATGTCAGATCTTGAAATGAATATCTCTTTCAAAAAACATTGTTCCCAAACACATTCCTCTTGTGTACCCTGAACAAAAATAAAATCCTACTTCAAATACAGGACCCACACGCTTTCAACATGAAAGAATTAAAATATTTTGTTACCTGTGTGTCTCCTTATTTCATTTGCATGCATTAAGACAAATTGGGAAAGAAAGAGTTTGTTCTTTTCAATTTGTTTATCGCATGGCTGTTCCAACTTGCAAGCAAATATGACACTGACCTCTACAGAATCTTTAATCTTCTTCATTGAAGACTAAGAGGTGGGGTTTGAAAAGATCAAAAGCACAAAGACGCATTAGAGCAACAAAAGATAAAATACTCCAGGAGGTCTGAACTAGTTGTAAAGTGGTAACATTTCTGACATGACTGACATGGTAATTGCCATCAAACCTACTTTCTTATTGAGATCCTTTCTTTTGGCTGAGGAGACCTTGTCTAGGTAACTAGCTCAGGAGTAGGAGAAAAGTAATCATTAGTGTTGTAAATTGCTTCGTAGGTTGATATTTGGTGAAACGAGTGCATATGGTCAAGAAAAAGATGCTCTAAACAGACAAACTATCACTACATTTGTTCCTCAGAATCTTAGTTTTGGTGTTAGTCTTGTGTGGTAGGGGCCCATTCTTTTTTTAAAAGTAGTTTTATCATTTCCTTTTTATTGCTCCACCCTTTATATTCTTACCCACATGGAACCCTCTCTTATAAAAACAATAAACTATTCAAGTAAAGCCAATCACTATTGTTGTCTGTCCTTTATTTTTGAAGAGGACCAATGACAGCAGTGGTGTTGTCTTGATTTGTGCCTGAGTTGGATTTAAGTGAGTCAGAGTTGCACAAAGCCATAAGCCTCGCTCTGACTGCCAGAGTCACTGAAGTCCGGTTTCAAGAGAAAAGTCAGGACTGGCAATGGTCCAGGATGCAGTAAATGATCTTAGCATCTTTGGTTCTTGACCATACTCTAAGTGTTCCTGCTTTAGCCATCTTCATGACTATTGAACAAATTGTTCTCATCCTACCATTCCACTAGGGGAAGTCTTTGCCTGCTTGGCATCTCCTTAACTCACCATCAGATTTAAGGTCCCTTCCTTACCCTCAACCTGTGTTAGCCTGTCTGCCAAGATGGTTTTACTGGTATGTGGGAATTGTATACACTAAAGCTTCTTAGAGCCACAGGTGAGAGTTGGGTTGCAGGTAGACACTAAAGGTGGATGAGCAGCCCTGAAAAGGACTTGGCAAGCCCTCATACCAGAGATGCTAGTCCTCCCTGAACAGCCCATGCACTCCGAGAGTATATACTGAATCCCATACCAGAAGTCCCTGTCTCTTTGTTAAGAGAAGGAAGGTATATTTCTTGATCAATTACCTAGCATTGAGTTTATTCTTTATAATTCATATGAGTTTGAATGCTTTTTAGGGTTGCATCTTACATCTTCTGTTTTCTTTACTCTGGATCATTTCATAGAATTCTTTTCATGTTTCACTGAATCCTCACATTTGTTATTTCTTACAGAAGCATAGTCTTCCCTTACATCTGTGTACCACAATTTGTTTAGTTATTCCAATTTTTTGAATACCCATGATGTTTCCAGATTTTGTTTTGGTACCACAAAGTGTGCTTCTATAAATATTTTGTTATATATAGGATACTTCTGTCATTGGCCTTGAGGCATGGAGTGGGGAGAGGGGAGAGGAACTCTTGAAAATAAGCTAAAAGAAAGAAAAGCCTGAAAAAGACAGAAACTACCTGTAGAAATTACTTGGTGCCCCCAAAAGAGCTACCTCTGATGACTTTTTCTAGTGTAAGCAGATAGACTAAGGGTTTAGGATGTAAAAAACTTTTCTTTGTAATCTAAGATTGCCCAGAGAAGGAGTTGGAGCTGCTCTCTAAGTTCATAAATTTCTTTTCATTAAATGGTCTCCATTGTGATAATCAGAGATAGAGGCTTCAAGGAGAGATGAGCATATAAAAATTCACTTATCTTCCCATAACATTTTAGGGTTACAACATTCTTCCCTTACAAGAACTTTGCCAGGTAGGTAATGTAAGTATTATTATTAATATCCCTACAATATAGATCAATCAATCAAAAGGCCTTTATTTTAGCATTATGCTGAGTGTTAGGGATACAATGAAAACATTAAATAATTCTTTTCCTCATGGAGCTTACGTTTTGTTGTGTGTGTTTGGGAAACAACATGTAGATAGATAGATAGATAGATAGATAGATAGATAGATAGATAGACAGACAGACAGACAGACAGACAGACAGACAGACAGACAGACAGACAGATAGATAGATAGATAGATAGATAGATAGATAGATATAGAGATACAAATATATGCACAGAAAATTAATATAAAATTTTTCAGGGGGACACTAGTAGAGGAATTAAGAAAACTCTCAGAGGAAGTGGTCCTTGTGTTGAGCTTTAAAGGAAGCAAAGGATTCTAAAGAGCAGAAGTGAGGAGGGATTTATTCAAGTGCTGGATATGCATATACGAGAGTCATTTGCATTGAGATGATAATTTAATCAATGGGACTGTGATGGCAAGCAGGGTGGGACTTTTTGCCCTTGTTTTTTCTTTAGGAGTGCTTCTCAGCACTAAGGCAATCAAGTACCTTTGATGCGTCTTGCCATTGTTTCAATCTGTGAGTCTTTGATTGAATTGGGAGTCTTTGTTGACCTGCTTAAGTCATGGGAAGGCTTAGATCACATGGGTTTGAGTTGCATGGTTGTGATGCCCTCTGACCCTGAGAAGGGTATATATACCCTGAGGTTAGCATTTTGCTTGGGGCTCTCACTCACTGGAACTGTTATGTGGTTTGACCAGATGAGGCTGTGGGTTGCTGTAGGATACCCCCCCCCCACTTCTCCCCCATACTTTGAAAAACCCAGATGTTCTTGCTTTTCTCTCTGGTAACTATGTATGTATTGCTATGGACAGACTAGTTTGTATTATTTGTGCTGTTTATATAATTTCTGCTTGCAATTTCTGTTTGTATTCTCTCTGAAGTTCAGAGTGTTGACTTTTCCCCCTGAACTAAGTGAATGGTACATATATATGTATATAATTAAAGTGAGATTGTCAACCCCTTAAAGTTGCTTTCCTTAGAAAAGCAGATGGAAGAACTTGTGCTAGAAGCCCTCCTGTGTGCTCTTGTTGTTGGTCTTTCATTTCCACAGCAGCTGCTAGCAACATTGTTATTACAGGGACCTGATGAGGTCACCAAATAAGAGAAAGTGGAGAAAGAAAAGTCCCAGAACAGAGTCACATGAAGAGTGACTACTGGAAACCTCATATGATCTATTCAGTGACTTTACGAATTCCAACTCACTAAACTTGCTATCATATCAAATCTCTTTTTTTCTACTTTCAGGAAGCAAGTTTGTTCATTAGGTGCAAGTTACTAGATAGTTCAGTAATAGGCATGTGACTGTGGACATGTCATTCCCCCCTTCCCAACAGCCTCCTTTTAAAGGGAAATAGTCATCAAACATTGAAGTATATATACATATAACACATATAACATATACGTTTTTATTTATATGTATATATGCACAATATAGATTTTATTTCCAGTTCTTCCACTGATTAACTGAGTAACCCTGGCTAAATTATTTAACTTCTCTGTGTCATTTTCTTCATTTTAGCAAGCAGCATGAATACGAATGAGATTACGGCTGTTACAATAAAATCTTTTGAATTCTTTGGAGTGAAGAGCTAGATAGAAACAAGATATTTGAGACTAAAAGAGAAAAGAGCACACTTTTGCTTATTATTTATAATAATAATAATAACTTATTATTATACTCAATATATAGCACTTTAAAGATTATAAACCAATTTATATATATCATCTCATAACAAGGAGAGTAGGGGTATAAAGGAGGTGATGATAAATGTAATTCATCACAGCTCCACTTTCTATCAGCTCTAATAGCCCGAAAGGAACTACTGAAGTTCTAGAAAACAGTCTTTGAAGCCCATGTGACACCATTGTCTAGGAGGCAAAAGATCTATGTTAAAATCCAGTTTGTGCCGTTTCCTCACTGTGTGACCCTGGGCAACTCACTTTCCTTTCTGGATCGCACTTTCCTCATCCTTTAAAAAAATAGGATGTAGGTTAGGTGATCTCTGCAAGGTCTCTTTCAGTTCTCATAATAATTATAATTAACATTTATGTAGTGTCATAAAGTTTGCCAAACCCTTGACCAAGATGATCTCATTTGAGCCTCACAGGAACTCTGTAAAGCAATTACTTTAGACATGCCATTTTTCAGATAGGGAAACTGAGACTCAGAGGTGGAATGAGTCACATAATTAAAAATAATTTGAAGTGGGATTTGAAACAAGGTCTTCCTGAATCTAGACGCAGCACTACCTCATGTTACCTTTTGAATTCTCTATGATTCTATGATAAATGAAGATGACCTCCCCAGAGAAAGATAACATTTCTTGGCAGCAGTCAGTTTCTGATTCCTTTGCATGCTGATTCCTTTGCAGACAGCAAAAAGCTGTCTGACCATAATAAATCAAATCCACACAATACATTATTGCTTTACAATCACATTAAAAATGTGCCATTTGGGTAGCAATAATAATTTCCCCTTCTGATCACTTGTTTGTCAGCTTTTTGAGGGAAGAGAACATTTCTTATACTCTGCTCATATCTCCCAATATTAGTATCATAAATAAGGCAAGAGTGGCAATATTGAGAGTCAAATGTGAAAAGTTAACCGCTTCCATGAATCGAAAGATCATTCTTTATTGAGTCTGAAAAAAATAATGACTACAAATGTCTTCTCTAAGGCTAACTACTATCTCATCTGTATGGATTTTGTATATACCTATTTTCATACATGTTGTCTCTGTCATTAGAATGCAGGCTCCCTGAGGGCAAGGACTGGGTTTTTTTTGTTTTTTTTTAATATCACAAAAATATTTCATTTTTAAAATAACACAGTGCCTAAATCATACATAGTGAGTTTTAAAAAAAATATTTATTTAATGTTTAATTTATGGAATAAAAATGCATTTCTGTAACATAAAATAATAAAGATGATTGTACATGAAACTGCAAACTTATTATGTACAACTTGCTATTCCTTTTAAATATATAGTTCATTTTTTGATTTATGCATCTTAAAGGTACTTTTTCTTGTAGAACAATAAAATGTAAGCTCTTTGAGGTTAGGGGATGATTTGTTGTATTCTCAGGGCTTGGCATGGTACTTGGCAAATATCGCACACTTAATAAATGCTTGTTCAATTAAATTGGAATTGTGGCACATTGAAGCTTATTTGCTAGCATACAGTCTCTAGAGTTGCCACAGGGTATCAACAACCCTTATTCTAAGACCGAATCACAGCCTCTACATCTTGTTAACATGGCTGGTTTTGCTGTCCTAATTTATGACAATGCAAGGCAAAGCCTTAATGATGAACAAAATTATACATATAAAATTGTATATACCATAATCACGATTTTATGTGTACATATAAAAACATACACACATGCAAAGAAACATGCACATATAATATACGTATATGTATATATACACATAGACACGTAGATACTGTATATGATGGCCTTAGCCCAAAAAATAGGGCTTTCTGTGAAATAGGAATGGAAAATCATGGGATGAGTCTTGGAGAATAATGCTAGCTCACATTTTCCTACCACAGTTTTGTTATCTATCAAATGGTTTCTCAAACAATACCTCATTTGATCTCTAGAGGGTGTTCCTAAAGTCTGGACACATATGAAAACTGATGGCAATGTGGAGTTATTGCATTGAATTCACGTGAATCTTGCAAAGTGCATCAACCTTTCCATCCCAATGATGGAAATCATATTGAAGATGTTATTTGTTAATATTCCAATTAAATAAAATGTTGAAAATTTCATTCATTTCATTTCTTGAAAATATGCATTTTTGCCTATTTGTCCAGACTTTAGGAAAACCCTGTAGAATGAGCCTTGTAAGGGTGTTGCTATGTAAATTTCCTTTTTCACCATTTCACAAATAAAGAAATAATGGGAAAGAGAGCTTCAATGACTTGGTCAATAACATCCTAGTAACTCCGATCTTCCGATCCCATATACAATGGGTCAGTTATCTTCCCACTGAACCACCGCATAGATCTTTGATCTACCAAACTCTAATTCAGACCTAGAGGAAACAGAATTAAGCACATAGGACATACACCATCCAGCAAACTGATTAAAAAACTCCCAATTCAGGGCATGCACTATCCCATTAGAACTGGTCAATAAACTGATGTCAGTGGCTTGCCTCTGGCCTCTATTCTGTGCTATTCACAGCATTTTCACAGTAACAAGAATGTGAAAGAATATAAAGGAATATGAAAGATGGTGGAAAATAGACCAAGTCATATTGACAGCATCTCTGTTTGTCAAGGCCACATTTTTTTTTTTTTACATCACACACCAACAATTCACATTTAAAGCAAATTTTATTTTCTGTGGATATAAGTGTGGGAAGAGATATCACAGTATAGGCTATTCTTGGACTCAGAAAGGCCAGGGTTCAGTTACCACCTGTGGCACATATTGACTATGGGACTGTGGACTGGTCATTTAGTGAAACCCCCCCGAAGTGAAATCTCTCAATGCTCCAGGAAACTACCTAAGACTATAAATTACAAAAGAGTTGTCTCATGGCACTGGGAATTCCCTGCACTGTTGTTGTTGTTCAGTTGTTTCAGTCATGTCTGATTCTTTGTGACCCATTTGAGATTTTCTTGGTAAAGGTATTGGAGTAGTTTGCCATTGCCTTTTCTAGCTCATTTTATAGATGAGGAAACTGAGGCAGAGTTAAGTGACTTGCTTAGATTCACAGAGCTAGTAAGTGTCTGAGGCCAGATTTGAAGTCAGGAAAATGAGTCTTCCTGACTCTAGGCCTGGCATTCTATCCACTGTGCCACATAGCAGCCCATTCCCCACATTAATGCCTGACAAAATGAATGAATGCATTAATGAATGAATAAAGCAAAAGACAGATGTTCTCAACATTCTATTTACTGTATCTTTTTGCCCCCTTTCCCTCTAACAATGCCATTAAAGAGGCAAGTAGCAATGGTCCTAATAGAATAATAGCAGGGTACAGGAAAGAAATACGTGTTCAGCAGTCAGAAAATCTGTGTTTAGCTTCTGGCTCTGTTTCTTTCTATCTTTGTGATACTGGGTAAGCCAACTTACTTTTCTGCATCTCAATCTCTTCATCTATAAAATGAGATTCTCTAAGGTCCTTTCTAGCATTAAATCTATGATTCTGATATAAACATGATAATTTAGCAATCTTATATTCTGAGAGCTGTTAAATTTCTTTTTCTGGAGTGTCTTTGTAAGTGCCATCTTGAGCTCTTATAGAGCTCATGCAGAAGAGAGTCTGGTTTGAATGTGAACATGATGCTAGAGGCCAGGGAAAGATTATGTCATTAGACCCCAAAGCTTTGCAAAGTGGTCAAATTGCAGCATAGCACTTGTACACCAAAGTAAAACCACAAACCCCAAACATTTTTCAATTACGGACAAAACTGTGGCCTGGCATAAAATGCTAGTATCTAGCCAGAGCAGAGGGGAAGGTTGCTTCAGTAGCAATAGGGTATATAAAGTAAGTGCACCTTGACTTAGAAGCAACCAATTGCTCCTGCTTTTCATGGCTTTCCTTGTTTGCCAAAAAAGTGTAGGGGGACAAAAGACAGCATAGTGCCTTGTGCAAATTAAAGGATGGATGCTACAGGCCTTTTTTTCTGAAGCAAACTCCTTTAAAAATCTTAGGTTAGAAGCTTAAATGTGGACTGAGGGACTGTGTCCTGTTTCTCCCTGCTGGGTTCATTTAGGATAAATCCCAGGCTGTCCTGCATTTTAGTTTGAGACTCTCACAGTGGGGGTGATTGGACTTTCTCTGCCCTAGGCACAACATATGCTACTTCCCATCACTTTAATAGGCATTAGTTCTGCAGACAGCACTGGTCAAACGTACATTATTCACAATCACTTTAATGCAAATATGCAAGGCTGAGAGAGCGAAATATGTCACAAAGGGAGAATCATCCCTTTCTATTCATTTCTGGCCTCCTTTCTGCAGTGTCTCTTCCTTCTTTTGGTCTTAAAAAAGGGAATATATAATTTTAATTGTGAAAGCACTAAGAATAAAGAACACTTAATTTTTACCCACCCCCCTAAAAAAGATGCCTTTCTTTAAATGCCAATAATCAGGACCCTATTTTTTTCTTTTTTTGTCTTACCTTTTTTTTTATTTATGTATATGTGACTTAAGGTTTTAATTAACTAATTTAATATCCATCCTGATACTGACACTGTTACACTTAAAAGGAAGAAAAGAAAGAAATGAAAGAAGTAAAGAGCAGGGCTATATTTAATCTGGTAAATGAAAATAAAACACACAATTAGGTTTGTATAGCAAAAATTAGCTTCTGCTGCATTTCCAACCTCTATTTAAGAAACTGTCTTATTCCTCAATAACAAGGCATCTGATCTGTAGCAGCACACTTCTAGTACAGATTTGCAAATGTTCGATTACACATACATGCATTTTAAATCAGTGCAGTGCCTATGCTGTAGGACTCCCATCAAAACCATCTAGAGCTAACTTAGTCTACTGGTTGTAGTGACTCTCATGTCTCAAAGCAGGCTCCTAAATCTGAGATGAAATCCCTGGCTTCCAAAAATTTTAACCCTTTTGCTTTTATTTTAATGAGAACCTGGTGAATTTATTAACATGTAACTATTTGTAACACCAGACAATTTGACATACTCCACCTTGCTTTACATTAAGCACATGAAAGTTGTTGTTCTTGTGGAATGAATAACTAAAATGTAACCATCTGTATGTGATATTTGGAGGGATACATAATTGTACCCAGCACCCTGACAAGGCCATATGCTTGAGTGGTAATATAGTATTTCTTTTAAAAAATGTGAAGAGTGATATGACATTTGGAAAACATTGTACTTCTTAAAATAATATGATGGAAATGTTAAGCAAATGCGGTGTTAGTCTGAGATTCACGTGTAGCAAACGTGCCATATGAGGGAAACAGTGTGCCTCTGTTTTTCTCCATTCTGCTAACTTAATGATACACGTCAACATTATTACATATCATTTAACGCATATCTTAAGCAGCCGCTCTAAGCACCCCTTCTGCTTTCTTTCTTTCTTATTGTCAAATCTATTGTTATGCGCGTGATGAACTGAAACAGGACAGAGAGGAAAAACAGATCCAATGAAGTGTTGGGCCACCCATTATTCCTATTTTAATGCAGTCTTAAAATTAGATAATTACTTTAAAGATATTACTTTTTTCCCCTTATCCAAAAATTATTTTTCAATTGAAATAGCCAATTACCAGATGGATGGTGAGAGGTCCCTTCTCCTACTGGTATCTGGTGATTTACATGGACACCTCCCATTAACACTAATGGAAGATGTGTGCATAAATCTCTTTACACCGAAAAGATAATGGTCTCCTATTAGTCTCCTATAAAAGCAGACCTAAGCAAAGCCTGTCTCTATAAGTGACCTAAGTAGTGAATTACTTAAGGGAGATTTACATCATATCCAATTAAATATTTTCAAGGGTTTAGGAACTTTGTTGTAAATAAAAAATAAAATGTACCAAACATTTCTTAATTCATGGCTTCAAAGGATCCATGATGTTTTCCAAGTGGGTACTCAAAAGATCATATTTCTAGAACTGGAATGGATCTAAGAAGTAATCTAGTCCAATCTCTATTTTATTTTTCAATTAACACATTTGTTTTCTCTCTCTACCCTCAACCTATTAATATATATATATATATGTATATGAAATATGCATAGCCAAGGAAAACCAATTCTTATTTTGATCATGTTCAAAAATGTATGTCTCATTCTGCATCTTGAATCCATCCCTTCTCTTTCAGGAGATGGGTAGCATCTTTCATCATTGGTCTTCTGGAATCATGGTTGGTAACTATTTAATAGAATTCTTAACTCTTTCAAAGTTGTTTGTCTTTATAACATTGTTGTTATTGTATAACATGTTCTCCTGGTTCTGCTCATTTCACTCTGCATCAGTTCCAGGTTTCTTTGAAACCATCCTTGTCATTATTTATTATGGAAAAAAAAACAAGGAAACCAGGCACTTATTAAGCCCCTACTATGTGCTAGGTACCATGCTAATTGTTTTACAATATCTCCTTTAATCTTTGCAACAACCATGGGAGGTAGGGGTTATTATTATCTTCCATTTTACAAAAAGTGGTTAAGTGACTTGCTTACAGTCTAGTAAGTGTCTTACTACAACTAGTGAGTGTCTAAGGCTGTATTTGAACTCAGGTCTTCCTATGTCTAGGCCCAGAGCTCTATCTACTCTGTCACCTGGATGCCTCTTACAGAACAATAGTATACAATTACATTCATGTATCATAATTTGTTTAGTCACATGCCAATTGATTGGCACACCCTTTAGTTTCTAGTTCATTGTCACTATAGAAACAGTTGCCATTCTGTACATGAACAACCCCTTCATTTTACCAGTGAAGAATATAAGTGCAAGAGAAGTCAAGTGATTTTCTGAAGTCGGCCAGGATACAAACTTAGGTGGTATGATCTCAAGTTCTCTTCTCTTCCTATTGTACCATTCTATTTCCTACTGATGAAGATAATAACTCCTCTATGTCTTAGTAGATAGCTTTTAGAAGTTTCTGAGTATAAAATTTCAGCACCTAACATCAATCTCGTGGTGATCAGTCACTATAAACTTAATTCATCCTCAGAAGCACAACTTTAAGTCCACCACTGGGTCCTTGTCACAATTTTTGGTAGGACTATCCAGAGCTGTTCCTATCACAGCCTTTGGGAACCCCAGGGAGACTTCTTCATGTCATGATGAAGATTCACAATTGAATTCAGTGACTATACAACCTATATTCCCTCTATATTTGGGCAACACTTTCATTTGACATTTCCCTGAATTTACAGCAGAAAATGGAGTTAGATGGATAAAATGGATGATGCTTCTAGCAAAAGCCTTAACATTTTTTTTTTGCAAAATGCTAACATTTGTCAAATATTGACCATCAGAATAAAAAGATTATTTCATATCTAAGTGAATCCATTTGTTTCAGAGGCAAGATGAAAAAGAGCAAAACTGGTTTAGATTTTTAAATAAATTAGGTAGAATATAGTTGTAAAGTGTCTTGAATACAGTAAGAAACAAAACCAGCTCCAAGTCTGACTCAGTGCATTAAATTTTTAGCATCAGCAAGTTACTGACTTTTTAAGTTGAAAGGTACTTTAGACATCATGTAGTTCAATTTCCCAACAATGCTGGAATTTCTTCTCGAGTATTCCTGATGGGTGGTCATTCAGGCTGTTTCTTGAACTTAATACCTCTCCAGGCAGCCCAATACATTGTGGCTCTCTTGTGATTGTTTAAAAAATGCTATGCCTATCGATTCAAAATTTGCTTCCCACATTTTTATCCCTAGTCCTATTCCTGTCTTCTAGAACACATAGGATAAATTGAATATGTAGTCATTGTACCAGTTCTTTAAATATTTGTAAATATAGAGGCAAAGGCATAGTAGAAAGAGTGCTGCGTTTGGAGTTGGAGGACCTGAGTTTGAATATTAACTTTGTTTTCATTGGTTAGTATGAGCTGGAGCAAGTCATCTTCGCTCTCTGGTCTATGGTTTACTCCTCTATTTAAGTTATCAGCAAGTTGGCTTAGATAGCCCCTAATGTCTCTTTCAATTATCTACCTACAATCTTGTGTTTGGTCTAGCCTAATATCTACAGCTATTTGTCAATAATATAATTTTGAGCTCCTTCGCCACACTAGTGACATTCTTCTGGGACATACTGTGGTTTGTTGATGTCCTTCCTTAAGTGTGATATCCAGAACTGAACATTCAAGATATAGTCTGACCAGTACAGAATTCAGCATGACTACTACTTCCCTTTCTTAACACTTCTCTTAATGCAAACTAAATTGACATTTCAGATACTGCTTATAGGATGGTAGATCATAAAAAGAACAAAGCATAATAGCTGGGAAAAGATTACCTGTACTCTCATTTCATCTTAAACTCCCTTGCCATTCCTCAGGTAGAGTTAGGTTACCTCCAGAAAGCACCCAGAAAATTATTTATCCAGTTATAGGACTAATGTTGGGCAAAATTATAAATAAAATAAAGTCACTAATCAGGACCTCCCAGATTAGTTTTACTTCCTCCTTCCCCCTCTCTTTGGTACCCAGCCAATGTCCAGTGTCTGGATCCTGATCAAAACCTGCTATGTGAATGGGAATTCATATCTCAATATTTCAGTACATCTGTGATTCAATTTTGTCCAGTGAAATTCAATATGGAGACTCCTTCCATTATTGCGCATCACAGCCTGTCCATGATTTCTTAGGGATATCTGATATCAACATTAAAAAAAATAATCAATGACTTCCTTTCTTATGCTAGCTGCATTGATTTTTTTCATGCAAAAGCCTTTTAATTTCACATAATTGAAGTTAACTGTTGTCTTTTGTGATCATCTCTGTCTCTTGTTTTGCTAAAAAAAAAAAAAAACTCTCCTGCTAGCCATAACTCTGAAAAATCCAACATCTTATTCCTTTCTGTTTTTTTTTTAATTGTGAGATCCTTTACATTCAGGTTATACCACCATTTTGAGCTTATTTTTTGTATGGTGTAAGGTGGTGAACTAACCCACCTTTCTGTCAAATTGTTTTCCCATTTTTCTGGTGGTTCTTATAGAGTTCTTCCCCCAAGTAATTCACATTCTTGCATTTATTGAATACTGGGTTATTGAGTTTAATTGTTTCTTATTCTTCCCTAGCCTGTTTCACTGAACTACTTTTCTATTTTGTTGAATACCAAGTAGTTTTTATGATTACTGCTTCATAATATAATTTGACATCTGTTAGTGCTATTCTCCTTTCATTCATACTTAAAAAATATTTACCACAGAATCCCAGATGTCTTATTCCTCCAAATGAATTTTGTTATTATTTTGTCTATCTCTATAAAGTATCCTCTTGGTAGTTTAATTGGTATGGCACTTGATCTGTAAATTAATTTTGGGAGTATTTTCATTTTAATTACACGGGTACAACCCAACACTGAGTAATGAATATTCCTCCAATTATTTGTCAATCTTTATTTCTATAAGGTGTTCAGTAGTTGTATTTATATATCTTGAGCATTCTTTAGTATATTTTCAAATACTTCATGTATTTTTTAGTTATCATGAATGAAAATAATTATTTTACTCCTGAATTTTCTTATTGCTGTTGATTTTCATGGATTATTTTGTTTTCTATGATTATGCTGAAGTTATCAATTGCCTCAGTTTCTTTGCTGATTTTCTGGGGTTTTCTATGTAAAATATTGCCTCATCAGCAAATAAAGATGATTCTGTCTCTGCTAAGGTTTATGCCTACAATTTATTTCTTTAATCATTACTATTCTAAGCATTTCCGAAACCATTTCAACTAAAGTAGAGAAAGGGGGTAATCAAGTGTTTCTCAAAGGCAAAAATCCATCAAACTTAGTTTTAGATATACACTTTTAAATAATATTTTAATTTTTAAAGTATTTTAAATTATACACACACATATATAATATTATATATATGCATACATATATATATATATATATATATAATATTTGCTATTGGTATTTGCTATGTATTGTCCTTTTTCTAGAATTTAAAGCCAGCTAAGTAGCATGGCGGCTGGAATGCTGGACTTTGAGTTAGGAAATCTTATGTCCAAACCTTGCCTCCCACACTTATCAACTGTAACCCTGGGTAAGTCACTTAATGTCTCCAGCTTCATTTGCTTTATTTGTAAAATGAGGATGATAATACCACCTGCCTCTCAGAGTGGTTGTGAATATCAAATGAGATTAAATATGTAAAGTGCTTTGCAAACCTTAAAGCACCATGTAAGTAATAGATGCTATTATTTTAATATCTTTGCACAATATTTATTAGCTAAATTTATCTACAATTCTTTTTTGTATCCCCCACCCTCCCAGTTTAGGACAATATCTGTTATGTAAAAGGAGTTTGCCGGAATATTTTCTTTCTCAACATTTGAGAGTAATTCATATAGCATAACTATTAATTGATCTTCAAATTTTTATAGGGTCTGCATGCAATTCTACATGGACCCCAGTTTTTTTTTTATTTGAAGTTGCTAGTTCCTTTAGGATAAGATCAATTTTATAGTCTGAGATTGGACCTTTATTGGACTTTTAGCTTATGTTCTGTTTAGGTAGATATTTTATACTTCTGTTGGTAAAGCTCTATCCTTTTCGAATTTTCAATTTTGTTTGACTTTTAATGAATATAGAAAGTTCTGATCATTCTTTATTATTTTTATGTGGTTGTGATTTCTCCTTATTCATTCTTCATTTTGATAATTTAATTAAAATTTTCTTTGTCTTTTTGATCAGAATAGTTAAAGTTTCCTTTCTTATGCCCAATTCCAAGAAGTTTTACTTCTTTGCTCCCTTTCCCTTTCAGTTGATTCTCAATTTTATTTTCTAATTCATGAGCAATACCTTTACTTGCTCTTTATTCTATGTTCTGTGTATTTTTTACACATTTCTGTCTTTGTCTTCATAGTTTATTCTAATTCATCTTTTATCATTTTTGTGCCTAAATCTTATAAATATTAGTTAATGATAAAACAATTTTAGATGGAAGTTGTGTTACAAGGTAGTAGTTACTCTGTATCCCAAGTTGTAAAGCTCCAGTCCTACCACCTGCCTTTACCAGCATGACTCTTTATTTCTAGGGCTATGTTATTCTATGTCTTGTTCTATTACTGATACTGAGGACTTGTACATCCGTGATCCTTTTGTGGGATGCTGTCCAGGGAGAAGTTCTGTTCTTTCTCAGATAAGATGGATGGTATCCTAATGTGCAAATTTTTCTCAGATGTAATCTATTAAAAGATCCTCATCTCATTATAAAAATATACTTCCTTTGTTATAGAAATGCCTTTTAATGGCACCTCTTCTTCTCCTTTCCTTTTTCTGAATTTAGACCCTGTAACAACAATGCTACTTGCTGCTACTGTGGCTGTGTAAGGCCAATAATACCAGCACACAGGAGGGCTGCCAGCACAGGTTCTTTGATCAGCTTTTCTAAGGAAAGCAACTTTAAGGGGTTTACAATCTCACTTCAATTAAACATACATATATCATTCATTTAGTTCAGGGCAAATACAATCAGAAATTGCAAAAAGAGCAAATATAAACAGAGCAAATAACACAAATCAACAGACAGGCTTCTAGCTATCTGACCAAGGCTATACATGCATAGTTACCCAAGAGAGAAGCACCAAAATCTGGATTTTCAAAGCCAGGGGACTTCTTAATAGCTACCCGGAGTCTCCATACCAACACTCTTCCAATGAGTGAGCACCAAGCAAAATGCTAACCTCAGAGCATATATACCCTTTTTCAGGGTCCTAGTGCTTCACACCTCTCAAGACAAAATTAGCAAAAGAGTGTGGGCCTCCCTACAAACAAAAGCAAGACTTAAAGGCACTTGATTGCCTTCATGCTGAGCACTTGAAAAGTAAAAACAGTAAAAAGTTCCACTTTGCTTGCTCTTACAGACCTCCTCCCCCATTCTACTTTTCCCATCTCAGTCTTTCTCCTCTATTGCTATAATCCTATTCTCCATATCCCTTCCCTGTGTCCTCTCTCATTTCTTCCCAGTACCTCGGCAAATTCAATGTCTCTGATCTCTTGTGAAGTTGGAGGGATTTGATCAGAGTCCCTGCTATCAGAGATCCCTACAGCCAGATCTTGAATCACAGAGCCTTGAATCACAGGCCTGGGATCTTTCTTATGCTCCCAGGGGGAAGTGCATACTGTTGAATGGAGCTATGAACACTGACCTTGAGCTTTTAAGTTTTAAAGTTCTCTGGTGTTAATTCATAATTTTTATGTTGTGCAATTTGTTCTATCTTTTTTATCTTAGGTACTCAGCTATTGTTGCTTCATATCTGATACATAATTCCTTTCTTTTGAGGTTTTGGAGTAGAAGAAAATTGAAGGAAAAAAAATATTCCTTCATCTTGCTGGTTACATGATGTAGTCCCTTAAGATAATGCAAATATTTATCTTCTACTTTTTTTTTTTTAGTATTCACCATGTCTGGTGCCTCCTAATTCAGTTCTTGAAATTAAGATTAATGATATATAGATGTGAAACTTCTATGTAATTTATAAGCCTTTTTTCATTTCTTAATGCCTAGCCATTTTCCAAGATTTTTTTTATATTTCTCTACTGTGTTCACCTTTGCATTGAAGTAATGAAGAATTAAAGCTTTGCTGTTTTAATTTAGAGGGTCTTATTTAGATATGCATAGAATTTCTCTACCTCCTTTTATTCTGCAACAGATGCTGTTACATTAGAAGTAATTATCTTCTTGGTGATTTTTGTGATTATGCAGCCCAAGTATGGCATCAAACTCACCCATAAGAGCCTGAAGACATGGCACCTGAACGCTATCCTCCCCCACTTCTTTCTTCCTCTCTTTCCTTCTTCTAGCTTGCTGACTATGATCTGGCTCAAAAGCTGCAAGTCTGTCAAGGGTGGGAGGTCTCAGACGGAATAGCCAGCCATGGCCTTGACTATATAGCAATGACTCGTGTGTGTGTGTGTGCGTGCCTATGTTTGTGTGTGTATGTGTGTATGCATGTATGTATATGTGTGGTTCAGATATACTGTGTTTACTTGACACTTTAGCACCCAAGCTCCTACTAGCATGCTTCACATTCACACAAAATCAATTAGTCACAGTGAGACCATTATATTTATGTCATAAACATAAAATATTTTTCTAAATTATGCGATAATAATATTCATATTTAAAGACAAAATCAGGAATAATTACAATTTTTACTCAGTTGAAGGCAAAAGCAGGAATAATCAAGATATCACAGTCCATCCATTATCCTGGGTTATACTCTTCAATGCATGCAGTATCCATGGGAAAGAGTGAATATGTATTTATGAAAACCTTGCAGAGAGGTACCTATGTGTTCCCAGGGCCATTTACATCTCTTGGCTGCAGTTATTGATGTCTTCGATTCCTTCAAGAAAAATCTACAACATGCAAAACTGCTCCCCTGCTAGCTACTCTTTCTGGCCCCCACTTCCCTTTTGTTGACCAGAATGACTCCTCTTCTGCTCTTGAGATGAAAAAATGAAAAAAGTCTTTTAACTCATAGCCACTCTTATAAGGGCACTGAAAAGTTTTATACCTTTAAAAAAATCAGCATGGTACTTATTCAGTGATAGTTCCCTTAGGCTAAAGAACTGCAAAGCTCCTCATATTGGCTTTCTGAGAAATACAGAAAACTTAAAACCTCTTCAGTCAACTGGCTCCTTCTTTGTCAAATCAGTTACTAGCAAAGCATAGTCCCTTCTCCAGTAAGTATAGTTGTAACTCAAATGGAAGAAAACCCTATCCTCCCCCACCCCACTTCCCCTTAAACCCCAGAGAGAAGCAGTAGAGGACAACCAGGTCCTCTGAGAGATTTCTCCTTTCTCAGGCTATAGAAGGCTCCAGAAAGCAATAATCTAGCCAATTTTGTATGTAAAATTAAAGATTTATCATTCTTCCAATTTGCATAGCTTCTGAAGAGTTTTTTCAATTGATCACTCTCAATTCTCTTCCTCCAGTTAATCAGCAAAATCACATCTTTTCTAATCAACAGGCTCCCTGCAAAACAGAAAGTCAGCTCTCAACTGGAAGCAGTTTCTCTTGCAGCCTTCTGTCTTCTGCTCCTGCTTCTTGTGATTCACCCTGTATTCAGCTTCCTATTCTGTCTAGCTCTTTCTCTAGGTTCTTCTTTCTCCTTCCACATAATATTCTTCTTTTGCTTATCTCACCAAATTAGAGCCTACTGGTGGTGACTCATCTTTACATCATGAAATAAAACTCAAGAAATACAACTTTTGTCAGGTGTGGATTGAAAACTTTTATATAAGTTCCTCATATTCTTCAAATAGTTATATGACTTATCATTTCTTAGTTATAAACTTCAAAACTCTAAAAATACACATGAAAATGAGCTGATGGACCACAGCGCCCTGTAGTCTTTGTTATGTTAGTCACTGCTTTGTTTTCATCCAGGTCTGTGCAGTATACTCATCTGAGAGACAGCTCCCTACCTCAAATCAGTCTGTATGTCTCTTCAGCATTTTATGTGAAAGACTATTTTTCTTCACAGGTTGATTCTATCAGTTTTCTTTACATAAATGTTCTTTGTTGTACTCTTTCAGCAACCAAACTGACCACATACCTATTTTACATGAGTGTCAAATCCTGTTTTCCAGGCTTGTGTTCAGCTTATTCACCCATTTCTCCTGTCTGTCTCTTTCTATAGGGTCTTCTCGAAACTTCTCTCTGACTTCCTATATCTTCTAATAAGCACTATCAGGTAAGTGTTCTTTAAATTAATTTTTTGTTACCTTTGGACATGTCGTAAAAACCAATACTTCCAGTTCTCCTATTTATAACCTTTCCAAGGAAAATCCATGAGCCAGCTCTCCATTTAGCTGTAACGTCCTTATGTTTGATTGCATTTGTAGTATGTATGTAAAAATTGAAATTCAGTTCCTCCAGTGGTTTGTTGCTTTTTTGATCACTAGACAAAGGACTCAAATTTAGGAAATCAAAAGTTAAGTTGTTTATAGATGTTCTGAAAACCATGTGAGTATTAGTACTTTCTACCTACATTTTTGTTTTTGGTTTTTGCTTTTTCGGCAGGGCAATTGGGGTTAAGTGACTTGCCTAAGGTCACACAGCTGGTACATGCATCAAGTGTCTGAGAACAGATTTGAACTCAGGTTCTCCTGACTCCAAGGCTGGTGCTCTACTCACTTCGCCACCTAGCTGCCCCTTCTACTTACATTTTGACCACTCTACTTTGTTTACTATGGCATGGTTTTGGAGGATCTCTTTATTCCTTAGGTTTCCACAACCAAAGTTTATTGCCACCTGGCACATCTACTGATGATGGGTCTCTCAATATTAGCAATGTTGGATCTTGGAAAACAAACACAGTCTGTCATAAAGACAATAATAGATGATTTTCCAGCATGGTAAAAACTGCCAGCCAACAAATGTTTAGTACACCCCTAGTATGTGCCACATGCACTGAGATACACTAGAGATGCAAGTACAAAGAATGAGATAATTCCTACTTTCAAAGAATGCATCTACTATAGTTAGAGTAATAGTCAACAAGCATTTATTAAGCACCTGTTATGTGCCAGACACTGTGCTAAGTGCTGAGGAGACAAATATGAAAAAAATGACAGTCCTTGCCCCCAAGGAGCTTACAATCTAATGGGGAAAGGCACTAGGGCTTTTGTGAGAATCAAATGAGTGTAAAAGGCATTGCATATTTAAAATGCTAAGTAAATGAGAGTTATCATTATCTATTTATTTTATAATTGACTGAAAGTATAACCATTTTTTTCTTACAGCGATATAACAGTTAATTCCAGTGACCATTTCAAACTTATTGAAGGTGTCAAATATTTTCCAAACATTTTGTCTTCTGTAGAATCCAAAATATGTCTTTCCCTCAAGCATTTCTAAACCCATGTACTTTTCACAGGAAATTGAATTGACAGCATTCTGACTTATTTGTACTTGGTTCATCCAAACATTTGGCAAAAGCCATCTGATAGGCTACAAACCTCAAGAATTTACTTTTTTCTTAGAAACAGGAAGCTGAATTTTGCCAAGAGTGAATGGATTCAACCCCCTGTATTCAAGTTTGCTTTCAAACTTGGCACTCTGAAATAGGGAAAGGGGAATATTCTGATTCCCATTCTGAATTTTGAAGGAAGGTTTTCATCCTCTTCAATTACCCACATTTGCACATCTCAGGGCAAACAATGGACATGGAAAGCAGTCCAGGAATACCGTTATTGCTTCTCAATTCCATTTTCCTTTTCCTATTCTTTGGCACATTTGCTTGCTGTATATTTTGGCATGGTCTGTATTTTAGTTCTTTTTCTCCTGGCATTTTGTGCTGAAACTGAGAGACTTAAGGGATTACTTAGCTTGAAGGAAAGGAAATGGAAAACAAAGCCAGCCACCTTTTGTAGATGATTTGGTTTGAGACAAAGATATTCATTACTACTGTCACACAGCATTAGAAGTTAATATGGTTCTAAGTGGAATGAGTCAACTATGTTTTTACAAAATCTACTCCAAATCCCAATGAAACTAGATAATGATTGGTTTCATCTGAAGTAGGTAACAATGCCCATGTTATTTTCAAAGGCTCGGGTAGCCACCTCCTCCATGAAGCCTTCTCTGAGACCTGTAGCTGAAAACATTTTTTTTCCTTCTCACATTTTCCTTGAGTATGTGAGACTTTTCCTCTACCCATTTCCTACTTCAGGCTGTCATCCATATCCGTGATATGTGATATACCTCTTAGGAGTACCCTCTTTAAAGATAAATGCCAAAGGAGCACTCAGCACAGTGCCTGGCATGTAGTAGGTGATTAATAAATGTTTATTGATTGATTTTTCATTTTTGTATTTGCAAGGCCTAACACAGTGCCTGGTACATAGTTGGAACCTAAATGCTAGCCCATTTCTTATTCATTGTACAGATCTATTTGGTTCAATCTATGCCACGCAGGTATCAGTAGCAGTTATTCCTTTGCAAATTTGCCACCTCAGTTTTGTTTACATCAGGATCGATGAGAGAGGCAAAGAGCTTGAATTGATTAGGTAACTAGTTATTGTTCCTATAACTATGGCACCCAGGAAAAATATCATTAAATGCACCCAGGACAAGCAGTTGTCTCTCCTCTAGAAGGAGATATTGGAGAGAGGATTTGGATGCCACAAGGTTAGTGACACTACAACACCTTCCTGTGTGAGGGAGACAGAGACTCTGGGAAACCAGCCTAACAATATGAGAGACTATGAGTCTGCAGACCCACCGATAAGGAAGAGCTCACCTGAGTTGAGGCTGGGGTAGAGGGAGGGAGGAAGTCATTTGGTAGTTTTGAATTTTAACTAATTATTCTTGCCCAACAGAAGCTAAGCTTAGGACTATCTGATAACTGATCAGGCATAGATCTTAACTTTTCTTTATTCTCTCAAAGTAAACCAATTGAATCTACTCTAAAATCCAGACTCTTTTTTAGGACAGAGACTTCAAAAAGAACAAGCAGTCTCCTCCCATTTCCCAGCTAAACAGTTCCCAAAAGCAAATCTGTGTGCTTTGGGATCCAGCTAACCAAGCTATGATGACAGTCAGGGAGAAAAAAATAAAAGGAATCTGCTAAGCCCAAATAAGTTTTCCCCACCTACCTGAAAATCAGGTCACATTCACCTACCACATTCAGTGTCCCCTGGCACTGGAGGTGTTGGGAGATGCCAGCCAGGAAGCCACTACTGAACAAAACATGTTTTTATATTTTCTTTTCTATGCTGTTACACAATTAAGTGAACCAGTTTACTGAACCAAGCCGAACAACAAAACAATACAATTAGGGAAAGTAAGCCTAGGGCAACAAGCAGCTACTCATGCTTTATGTAGATACATACCTCAGTGTTAACGTCTGTAGTGGAATCCTGACTAAGCAGTACACCCACGATGTTCAATCAGTTAGGAATATTAATGCAGAGAGTAGCAATCAGTAGGGGCAGATGAACCAGATAAAAATGAGCTGCTAACCTTCACCTTCTGCAAGTGCAGGAGAATTGGAGTAGATGTTTCTTCCTTTGGCTTTCCTTGGCTGTTTTTTTTTTTAAAGTGCTTTTATGGCAAGTGTGGATGTTTTTTAATAAATGTACAAACAGGAACACACATGTCTGTCTCTCAGGCTCCTCTGATAGTTTTTATTTGGGACTGGGGGCTGGACTGGGGACTGGACCTGTGATTTTGTTAGGGTAGAACTGCCAGTGTGAAAACTCCCTCTCATGATCCAGCCTGAGACCTTGTCTATAGCCTAGAACCTTTGAGAATTGTCTCTAAGTGTCTAGAAAGCACTGAGAAATTATCTGACTTGCCCAGAGTTGAATAGCCAATGTATTTCAGAGGAAAGATTTGAGCCTCCCTGTCTTCCTGATTCCAAAGCTGGGAGCCATGCTGCCTCTACTAAAGTCTGAAAAAAAGAAGAAAGCTTAGGGATACACCAAAGTATTTACTTTTATTGGGCATAAAGATAATAAGAGTAAAATCTTAGTTGGGGTGCTTTCTTAAATCATTTTCTCATTCAATTGTGAATAACCTGAATAGAGAGAGCTAAAGATAACTGTGACCTTTAACAAGAAGAGGGAGTCAATAACTTTCAAAAGAGTCTACTTTGCGATGAGTCATTATACTGTGATCCTCTTGGCAAGACAAGATTTTTTTCTTTACTTTTTTCTTTAATATGTTTTCTTGATGTAATTTCTGCCCCTTTACATCAACTCTTTCCTGGAACAAAGAGGTACAGCTAATCAAAAGAAGGTGAAAAATTGTGATATGGCACATCCTGCTCTTCTATTCTATCCATCATCTCTGCTGAGAGGAAGGAATTAATGACTCATCACCAGTCCTCCAAGGGTCAAGATTTGGCCCTTACATTGATCTGAGTTCTGAATTTTTGAAACTTGTTTTCTTTTACTTTGTTGTGGTCATTAAGTTGTTCTTATGGTTTTACTTACTTTACTCCGTGTAAGTTCATGTAATGCTTCCTGTTTCCTTGAAACATTCATATCCGTTATTTCTTATGATATAATAACATTCTATTACATTCATATGCTGCAATTTGTTCCTCCTTCATTCTTTTGATCAACGAGCACCCACTGCATTTCCAGGTTGTCGTTTTTTTCTGCCATAAAAAGAGCTGCCACATAAATATTTTGGAATCTATGGGACATTTTCCTCTGACTTTTACCTTCTTGTCTCTCTTTCTTCTCATGGCTTGCCAGTGGATGGTTCCCTAACCACACATCATCTCATTCAAAAAGAATCATACACAGTATTCCCTTGAAAATAGAATAACTGGGTAGTATTTATTTGTGTGGTTGAACCAACTCATGAAGATCTGTAAGGCCTTTGTGGAGAGAGTAGCTACAATTATAAGATCATCAATTTTTGAAGCAATGAAATCTCAGCTCTCCCAATAAGCTTTCAAAATGATAGTTAATCATTAAAAAGATACTTTGACTTTGAGAAGCAGCTGGGTAGTGGAGAGAGAGAGAGAGAGAGAGAGAGAGAGAGAGAGAGAGAGAGAGAGAGAGAGAGAGAGAGAGAGAGAGAGAGAAAGAGAGCGCGAGCGAGCGAGCAGGTCTCGGAATCTGCGTGAGCTAGTTCAAGTTTCGCCTCTGACACTACTGGCCTTCTCTGATTCAAATAAGGTTCCTCTTGGATATGCTTAGGGAATCTCCTAGACCTTATAAAATGAGTAAGTTTAATTAATTGCCTTACATATTTAGTTAACAGCAAGACACACGTACATTTTGGCCATCATGTCATTAAATTTTTAAGATTGAGTAAAAGTATATCCCTCTGCTTATCAATGAGACTTATTTTCTTCACTCAGTGT
>CM053627.1:185756194-185800093 GCA_028646595.1 Phalanger gymnotis | reverse complement strand
CTCACAAGAGAAGCCAGGAGGCCACAGAAAAATAAGATGGCATAAATCATATTCACTGGCCTCAAGACCTCGCTCGAACTCCTGGGTCCACACAGGGGTCGGCTCTGCTTCGGATTTTTTTCCAGCTGTAGTTTCTCGCCTCTCCTCGAAGCCAAGCCTCTGGCCTTCTCAAGCCCCACCTCAATGACTAGAGACCAGAGTCCAGAGACCCATTGGTTCCCGAGATGGCCCCTCTTAAGTGATTAATCTACGCCCACATGGGTTTCACACCTGATAAGGCTTTGGGCCTGGGGCTTAGCATTTAACAGGTGAAAGTACTTTCAGGGTAAACAAAAGCCAAACTCCTCAAAGGCACCCGTTAAACTAAGCCCATTTTGCCTTACTGGCACAAGCCAGGATTCAAATTCAGATTTTTGAAATCTAAGACCAGAGCTTCATTATACCATTTTTGTCACTGAAGGAATCATAGCACCTGAATGACCTTTGAGAAGTACTACTTGTTTTATCTGCCCTTCGACCAGATTTCCAGGTCCCCTGATGATTAGCCCAGGGATCTTTTCACCATTGCAATTTTTTTAAAGTCCAGACTTCATTGGCAGATAGAACTCCTAGTTAGCAAACCCCTTCTACGAATGCTGATTCTGTGATCACCTGTTCTGTGATTTATCATCTTCTAGAGTTTCCTGGGATGAGGATATGTTGTGATTTGCCCAGAGTCATATTCACCTGCTATATGTCAGTGCCAGAACTTGAGCTCAGGTATGCTTGAAGGGAGGTTAGGTCTCTATCCAATAGGTAGTAATAATACCTTTCTTTGACCATGCGACTAAGAAATTTATTTTATTTGGATTTGTTGTTTGCTACTGTTTTCATATGTATTAGTCTTGTTTTACCAATCACTATATTAGTATATTGGTATAAAAAGGATATATTCATATCCTTTCTAGGTGGTGCCATAGAGAGAGTGCAGGACCTGAGTTTGGATGACTTGATTTCAAATCTCATCCTAGATGCTTACTAGCTGTGTGACCCTGGGTAAGCCACTTAATCTTGTTTTCCCCAATTTCCTCATCTCTAAAATGAGGATAATAATAGCCTCTATCTCCCAAGGTTATTGTGGGGATCAAATGAGATAATAATTGTAAAGCAGTTAGCACAGTACCAGGCACACGGTAAGTGCAATATAGATGTTAGAATAGCATTACCATATTGTAGGAACTCAATTAACAGTACTTTTCGTAGATTACCTTTCCAACTGAATTGCTTATTTTAAAAGTACAAAATCCTGAATCAACCATGCCACTAAGGGTTTGTACCCACTCCTAATTTTCTGAATCTTGTCCAAAGCAGTATCAAAAAATATACAACTTATTGAGAGAATTGAACCAAGAATTTAGGTAATTAAAGCAAATCTTCTCAAAAAACGTTCACTTAAATTATCTGACTACTTCAGGCAAACTATTTTTAGGGGTCTTGATGCATTGGCATAGTTACCAGAATTCTCTACTTAGACAAAATGCCTTCTAACTTAAAAAGATCACTGGGGTCTGGTCCATACTGCATACAATCAAGTAAAGAGAATGTGGGAAGCCATCTAGTGAGCTGGGGCTGCACAGAAAGTCGGTTTAAATCAATGATCTCTGGTGCCCAAGTGGATTTCTGATCTGATTGACTTTAGAGTCAACCTAGTTCTCATGTGATACCTAATTTCCAATTTTCCTGTTAGTTTGTGTAGACCTGACCTAATCATTCCCATGCCTTAATTGTTCCATACATAGAAGAGACTAGTCCTCACACAGGCATGAAAACATGATGGAGCCAAAGCCTAGTAAAGATTTGCTAAAATGTCAGGTGAATTGGGGACCACTTAAGGGACCATCTGGATCACTCAGGGAGATCTACACTAATTTTCTGGATAATTGCACAAACCACCCCTTCTCCATGGCTATATAGTCCTGAACAAAGGAAAAAGATTTTCATTTCCAGGGAAATAATCCTTATAAATGCAGTCAGTATAGCATATAAAGTCAGGAAAGTAATTTATGATGCAAGGCACACATAAAAGACAGAACATTATTATTATCCTCTTGTGTAACTCAAGAGATATATAAAGTTGATTTGCTTTTAGCCCTTAAAAATGAATGCCGTTGAGTAAAACAGGTTTATGTGACCAACCAGTGTCACTCATTGGAATTATAACCTGTTGTATTAATCACAGTTGTACTTGATAGTGTTATATATACATAGATTGTTTCAAGGATTTTTATTAATTCACTGATGCATTTTGCTCACTAAGATAGATTAGGAGTCCTTCCTTATTCAAAATGAAAAGCTTATAAATATTGGAACAAATCTACTATGTCAGAGGGACTAGAAATGGGAAAAGTTAATTAAATTACCTAGTCGAGCTTTGGGGAACTAACATAGAGTTATTTTCTACAGGCAGGATGGTAAGAGTAGAAAGTATGCTGGATTTCTAGTCAAAGGACCTGGGTTCAAATCCTCACTTATATAATTCAAGCAAAGTATTATTTGAGGGACCTTGGGGAAGTCATTTAACTTCTTGGAGTCTTGGTTTCTTTATCTGTAAAATGAGGAGGTTAGATTTCTATGGTTGCTAAAGTTGCTTCCTGAGCTAAAACCATGATTTAATTTTAGGTACTATAGAGATGTTGAAGCTATTGTCTTTCAGTGAAAAAGAAGTCCTATCTGACAAGAAACTCGCCTCCCCCCTCCCCATCATTTAAACTCAGAATTATTATTGACCCATATTTATAGCTTTTTGGATTTAGAGACTGTATTCGGTAAATAGCTCACCTTCCCTGGGCTTTAGTTTCCTCATATTCAACATGAGAAGGTTTGCTCTGGGGTCCCTTCTAGCTCTAGTTCCATGATCCTAGGATATTAGGATTTATGAAGAAATTCACTTTTCCATCTCTGTATGGAAAAGATTGAAGTTTCTCTCTGGGTCAAATCCTTACTTAGTATCCTTTTTACAATTCAAGTCCTCCGCCAAAGTAAGGCTTGAACTTACACGCAACAATTTATCTTCCCTGAGACTGAGCCTCACGGGCTTTTGGTTTCTTCATGGATTCTTTTTCAAGCCCCTCTAACACTGGCTTGTTTGTCTCTTCCTTCCTTCCTTTCTTCCTTCCTTCCTTCCTTTCTTCCTTCCTTCCTTCCTTCCTTCCTTCCTTCCTTCCTTCCTTCCTTCCTTCCTTCCTTCCTTCCTTCCTTCCTTCCTTCCTTCCTTCCTTCCTTTCCTTCCTTCCTCTCTCTCTCTCTCTCTCTCTCTCTCTCTCTCTCTCTCTCTCTCTCTCTCCTCCTCCTCCTTTTCCTTCTCCTCCTTTTTATTTTGCTGCTATAATCCTAGAAAGAGGAGGTTACTTAGATTATTCCCTCTACTTCTTCACCACCCATTCACTCTTTCATCCCTTGCAATCTGATTTCTGCCCCTACCATATTGCCAAATCTATTTTCTGAAAGGTCATTAATGACCTCTTAATTGCTAAGTTCAATGGCTCTTTCTCAGTCTTCCTGCTCCTTTACCTATCTGAAGCATTTCTGAAGCACCCAATTCCTGGATACTGCCCCCTTTCTTGGCTTCTCTGAGCCTGTTCCTTTACTGCTTCATTGTTGTCCCATTTACTAAGGATCTCATATGAAAGGAATCTTCACTTTAACAGATTTGACAAGTAGTCATCCAGTCTCTTCTTTTAAAAAATTAATTTATGAAATAACAGAAGTATTTCCATAACACAGTAGAATAAAAAAGATGATTGCATGTGAAATTGCAAATCTATTATGTACAACTTGCTATTCCTTTTAATATATACAATAAAGTTATCATGTAACTTTCTTTTTTTTTTCTTTTTCTTCCCTCCCCCCTCCTTCTTGAAGACCTCAAAGTAGAGAGAAACAGATCACCTCTCCAGGCAGCCCATTTCACTTTTGTACAGCTCTATTGTTAAGCCTGACATTTAGCCTAAGCTGATCCCTTTGCAACTTATACCCACTGTTCTTTATTCTTCCCATGGGGGCCAAAGAAAACAAGTCCAATCTCTTCTTCGTATGACAGTCCTTCAGATACTTAAAGACAGACAGCCAGACGTGGTCCCTCTGAGTTCTCTCCTCCAGATTAAACATGCCCATTTCTTTCACTTCCTCATATGTTTTGCACTCAAGGCTGTCACCATCTTGATTGTCCTCTAGGTTCTCAATGACCTTCTTAAATCATGGTACTTTGAACAGAACCCAGTATTCCAGACAAGGTCTGACAAGGGTATAATTCAGTGAACCTCACACTTCTACCATCCTAAGTCAGCACCTCATCACCTTTTTGTGATCTATTGTAACAACCTCCTAATTTGTCTCTTTGCCTCCTGAATCTACTCCCTCCAATCCATAGCTCAAAATGTAGCTAAAATGATATTTCATATTCACTGTTCTAATCATATTCTCTGTTCAAAATCCATCAATGGATTCTTATTTCCTATGGCAATCATCGTTTACAGACCTATTGAAAGCTATGGAATTATTATAATGGAGCTACAGAAGAATAATCCACATTCATACCAAGACTTTTCGTTTTGTCATGTATCATCTTACTCAATGGACATTACTTGGAACTACTATTATGAAATTGTTTTTACTGTAACAATGGAGTTTTCTTACTGAAAAAAAAAGATTATGAACAATTGGCCTCAAAGATAAAATACAATTATTTAGTTTGGAATTTATGGCCTTCTACAATTTTGTTCCAACCTCTCTTTCTAGCTCTATTTTGTATTACTTCCATTGTATCCTTTAAATTCTAGACAGCTTGGTCCCAATTAGTGCCAATAATGAACTCCTGAAGTTGTTACATGTATTGGAATTGAATTTGTACCATTCCAAGTTATAATCATGTAAAATATGGTAATTGATTCTACCCCCAGTGGAAATATTCAGTGAAAATTCAAATAATGCTACCACTTCAGGACATTCCTTATTTTCAGACACTTAAGGGGATTCATTATTTACAATAATCAGGACCTAGCTGAACTAGGCATTCCTCAGAATATATATGCCATCTTATTTCTCTATTCATTTATTCAAGGTACCCCCATGAATGAAATGCACTCCCTCTGTATATCTACCTTTTGAAAATTCTTCTCTTATTTTAACATAAGCTAAAGGGCAATCTTCTCCGAGAAGCTTTCATTGATCTGCCTTTTCTTGAGAATTTTATCTGATCTCTCTTTTATGCCCATCACCCCTCATTCATATCCATATCCAATCAGTTGCCAAATGTCGTCATTATTATTTCCACAATTTTTTTATTCTTTTGAGGGGGGAAGGCAGGGCAGTTGGGGTTAAGTGATTTGCCCAAGGTCACACAGGTAGTAAGTGTGTCAAGTGTCTGAGGTCAGATTTGAACTCAGATCCTTCTAAATCCAGGGCTGGTACTCTACTTACTGCACCACCTAGCTGCTCCTCCACAATTTTAAAATATGGTATATAATCCTTCCTCTCTACTCACACAGCAACCTCCCCTCACCCCCCAAGATTCAGATGATTAGTATCTCTCACCTGGATTGTTGTAATTGTCTTCTAATTGTTTCTGCCCTAAGTCTTTTCTGCACTCCAATCCATCCTTCACCCAACTAGAGTTGTGACTTTCCTAAGGTACAGGTCTGACTATGTCACCCCCACTCCCTCACTCAACAAACTCCAGTGGGTCCCTATTGCTTCTAGACTAAAATATAAACTAATTTTCTGGCATTTGTTACCATTCCCCACCTGGCCCCTTCCAGTCTCAACAGTTACCTTACACATTTACTCCTGTCCACATCCTCTACAATCCAGCCATATTATCTACTTAGTGTTCCTCACATTTGTACTGGCTGTCCCCCATGCCTCAAATGCTTTCCCTCTGCATCTCTGTCCTTTGGAATCCAGAGTTTCCTTTGAGACTCAGCTCAAGTGCAACTGTCTGCATCCAAAGTTAACTTGTGTTCATTTTGTGTGTCTCGTATAGGTATAGGCATAGATGTTGTCCTCTCTGTTAAAATATAAATTCCTTGAAGGCAGAAACTTTTGTCTGTATCCCTAGTTCTTAGCAGAGCACTTGTTACCTAGAAAAGACTTAATACATGTTTGCTGATTGATGCCTTCAACTATCTATATATTCATGTGTGGGTCACATTTTTCTTCATTATAAAATGTAAGCTCCCCGAGGAACTGGTTTGTGGCATTTTTTTTTCTATCTTAAGTACCTACTTAGTGCTATGCACATACTAGACTTTTAATCTGAAAGTTGAAGTTAAATTGGATTTATTGAATTGAATTTTTCATATTAATTTTCCTGCTTACCTGTCTTGTATACTCTCCTTCTCCTGGCAGCCTAATTCCATCGGCCTAGTATGTTTGGTTTTCACTCAGGGCTACTCTCTTGGATTTTGTGTTTTCAGCTCTCTCCTCACTCTCCTTTCTTTCCCATTGACATCCACAGCATATAACTCCCTTGCAATAACTGCCACTGGCCATTAACCCACTGAGTCCCATTGCTTATGGGCAGGGCTCCTACACTGATGGAAATGGAAAACAGTGATTGCTAATATCCATCATTAAAACTACTATGTGGGTTAAGATGAGCCCACTGGACAGATAAGGGCAAACTTTGCTTGTGTCTGCATGATGCCAAGCATTTAGATAATTAGCTCAAAATGCAATAGAGGTGTTCAGTAAATCCCAGCTGATTTGTGTTAGCAACAATAAAAGCAAGAATTTGAAATATGCTGCGACTTAATTTTTTTGTATAGGTCAGTGGGCCAACTGGATTTAAGAAGGTGGCATACTTTTATACATCTGGGTTTGGCTACACAGTCATACTTTTAAATTTTTTTTTAATAGTAATGAGACAGTATGTGTATGATAGTGGATAGATAGATGGCTTCTGAATCAGAAAGATCTAGGTTCAAGTCTGGTCTCTGATACATACTGGCTATGTGACCCTGAGCAAATCACTCTGGGTACTGCCGCAGCATGTGTCTAAGAACATTGATATTACAAGTCTGGCCCAAAGCAATGCTTCCATTTAAGTTGCTTGGGAAGGAGTGCCACTTTAATTTAAAGTATTGCTACTATTAAGAAGAAGGCATGAAAGGTAAAGGAGCAGACTAAAGGAACCCAGCAAGCTTGGCAGGCAATATAATAGGAAATTCTAATCAGTCCATCGGATCTATTTAATCATAATCAGAGATAGTAATTGACTTGGATGTGGTATACTAAATACTTGGCATGGCTCTGGAAAACATAATGCAGAACAAAGAGAGATTGAAAGTTGCTTTAAGGGTCCTGGACTATGCCCCATGTTTCTCCTGTTACGAAATGATGCGATAATCCCATGTCTTTCTGTGTGTGTTTGTGCATGCAATCTGAACATTTGCTCCATTTAGGAAATGAATGGTTAGAGGAAACAACAGCACAAAGGCACTTTGTGGGGACCTCTGCTCAGACTGACTTAAGCTATACCTACACATAATCACTTTAATGGATCATGGTGGAACCACTGTTCCTCACCATGGCTTTTATGATTGTACAATGGTGTTCGATAATTCTCATGGATCACTGAAAAGGGTTCGAGGATGAGCTTGTTGGTGCCTCAGTTCAGTTATTTAAGCTGAATGGACCAACTCTAACTTGCAGAGATAGGCTGAGTGTTTTGTGATTCTGATCACTGGGACAACCAGGAATTTGGAACACTCTCCTCAGTCTTGGGATAGGGTGGGATCTGACAAGTCACCTAAAAGTATGGTACAGAAGCCATCATGAACCCATATTTTAAAATAGGTGTTGTGACACAGATCCTGTTTCCCTATATACTTTCTGCTTGTTTAGAAATTATCATTGGCTTAGGACGGAAAGGGGTGCCCTCTCAATATGTTTCAACTTTAATTTCATCATTGCGTTCTTCCCCACCCCACTCCTTTCATCTGTACTGCAGATAAGTGTAACCATAGCCATGACCCTTCCTATCATTGAGGCTATATTTCCAGTCTGCTGTATTTCCACCATGAGACATGTGTACACATGCACATACCCACAACGCATACACGGAAAGAGAAGGGATTATCACTTCATATCATACCAGAAGAAATGAATGAATTAATGAAAAAGTCATTTATGAAGTGCTAACTGTGGGCAAAACACTGTGCTAAAGAACTCTGGGTCATAGTCCAGTTCTTCACATATATGTAACATGGACAAACAGGTGAACCCCTCCCTTTTCCTCCTGCAGGACACCGGACCAATTCTTGTGGACCGCTTGGATTCCACCTCAGCACCGTAGGGTGGGGGGTGTTTTGATGACACAGAAAACTTTCGGTGGACCCTTGGTTCCACTCCCCGCCTCCCTTCCCCACTTTCCATGGGCTAGAGGGGGTGCGTCAGAAAGGATCAGACACTGGGACAGGAAACAGTGCCCCTTGTGGTAGACCCGAATATAACCCCTAAAAGGAGCGATTTGCCTTTGGGGCTTTTTTCTTCCATTCCCCAGAATGTGTGGAATATAACCCTCCCTCTTTCTAGGACGTCCCATAAAGGATGGGAGAGAAGTATCTTCCCTGCCTTTTGATGTCACGACCACTGCCTGAGCGAGCCTGGGTCAGGATTTCTGGCTGATTCTTGTGAGCTTCTGCGGCTGCCTCTCCCGCCTTTTTTTTTTTTTTTTCCAGGAATGGAAGGGTCTAGGCCATACCTGCACACCATATGACCCGCGGGCCACTTGTAGCCCGCCAGAAGATTACGGGCGCCTGTCACGTGAGACAACACTGAAGATGATTGGTTGCCGTGTCATGTGACAGTCGCCGGAACTCCTTTGAAAGGCCCGAGCGGGCCCCGGGGGCCTTATGCTGTGCAGGCCTGGACTAAGCTGTGGGTCAGTCTGCGATTCCCAACTCAGGACCAAATCCCCGAGGACCCAGAAGAAGATCGCTGAGGTATTTCCATTCTGACCAGCGGGCGTGAATCTCTAATATCCGTATCTCCATGGCAACTCCAAGGGCACGGGAGAATCCATTGTTTATTTCACTTGTGAAACGAGTGGGTGTGGTTTAATCTGTTTCCTAAGCCCCTGCTTTTCCCAGTGCCCCGTGCTAGGTGCTGGGGACACAGGGACGAAGTGACACAGCCCCTGCCCACGAAGGGGTGGGACTGGGTGGCTTGGAATGTCACCTTCTTCTCTAGCATCTATGAAAAGATGTATTAAATCTGTGACCGTAATGTTTTCCTTCCTTACCCAGTGTGATGGGGTTATGTAGTTAATAATGCAAATGTGCTTGGGAAAAGCGTACTTGTGTCTTAACATAAGGCCATTTCTACTCTTATTGTCAGAATGGCACCTCGCCAAGTCGTTTAGCATTCTTTAGCAGAGCAATCCATTCCACTGGTGATTCTTTCCCTGCCCCTAGTAAGGATTTTCTTACTGGTGGGTCTTGTACGATGGTAGGTCCCCATTGCCTGCTGTTGGACAAGGTAAGATTTCTCAAGTAGGGAGAAAAATGTTAGATTCTCAGAAACAGCACTAGAGTTGGTATCGGCCACAGCTTAGGTAGTAGGGTGGATAGATCTGTTGGAAATGGAGTCAGGGAAAGGTGTGAGCTCGAAGCCTGCTTGGACACTTACTACAGCTTGTGTAACCCCTGAGCAAATCGTTTCATCTCATATTCAGTCTTGGATTCCTTAATCTATAAAATGGGGATACCTACCTCACAAAGTTGTGAGGATCAGATGCGAAAGTACTATATCAATACTAAATATCATTATTATTTTATTCCTAGCTTTCCCAGTTATAAGCTGTTTGGTTTTGAATGAGGTGCCTCATCTTTCTTAGCTCCATTCTCCTGATCTCTCAAATGCAGAAGATGGACTAGATAACATGTAGGATAATTGTAACTGCCAGTTCTAAATCTTGTAGTTCATTCACAATTCCTAGTTGGCCATCATCTATTTATTATACGTTGACTATGTAACAGGCACTGAGGAAAGACAAAAATGGAATAGTCCCTCTGTCATTTATCACTTGAGTGTGATCTATATACCCAACTACTTCAATGAATTTATGAACTCATCGGTCTGGGTACTCCCTTCTACAGTGCAGAACATAGCCCATCAACTCTCTGTTAACTTATGCTATTTTTGTCTGGGTCCAATGGTGTGTGGGAGCCAGGGAGCTGTTTGTTAAATTTTCAGTATGAACACTAAAGCCTGCAAAGTAGCAAACTGTGTAAATCAGGGCTTAATCTATTGCTTTGTTGATTGTCTAGACGTGATAAAGTGATGGAGAAAATGTTTATAACACAGATTCAGCTTAAAAGTGTGTCATGCATACCTTTTGGTTGTTATTGCTAAACATTTACTGGTATAAATTATAAACAATATATTATTGTTGTTCAGTTGTGTCTGACTCTCCATGGCCCCGTTTGGGGTTTTCTTGTCAAAGATACTGGACTAGTTTACCGTTTCTTCCCCCAGCTCATTTTACGGATGAGGAACTGAGGCAAACAGATTTAAGTGATGTGCTTAGGGTCACACAGTAAGCGTCTGAGGCCAGATTTGAAGTCAGGAAGAAGAGTCTTTCTGACTTCACTCCCAGAACTCTAATCCACTGTACCACCTACCTGCCCGCACCACTAAATAGGTCCTTTTATAAATCCCCCGTAGAAAATCTACCCAATACCCTAAGCACCTTTTTCTTGGTCTTTTAAAACATTTCCTGGGTAACAGTACAATACTTGGACTGTCTCTTCTCTCTTGCTCTGTTATATGACTGAACCACCTTCTAGTCTGTTCATGTTCATGAATTTGGATGACATGCTTACACCTCTTGGTACTCAAGTCACTGTTAGTTAGTGTGTTACCACTTACTTATACCCATAATTCATCCCTTTATTGCCCTTTAGGGCTCTTGAAATTCTGATTCTTCATAAATTGTGGTGTTTTCTGATCTGTATCCATAAAGTATCTATCACTGGGAGATTAGTGCTAAAAGATGAAATTTATATTGGGGGCAGTTTGGGGTTGTTGAAAGCTCTGGGCAATCTCTCAAATACAATTTCATTTGCTACCCTCTGCCTGTTTAGCTCTGAGACCAGAGCATCATCCATCTGCAGTGTCTGTCCTAGAGTTAGGCTCTAAGGGACTAACTTACCTTCTTGCCATAGTTTAGGTAATAGACATTTTAAAATTTGTTTGTTTTTTTCCTTCCTCCCTCCCTCCTTCCCTCCCTCCCTCCTTTCTTCCCTCCCTTCCTTCCTTCCTTCCTTCCTTCCTTCCTTCCTTCCTTCCTTCCTTCCTTCCTTCCTTCCTTCCTTCCTTCCTTCCTTCCTTCCTTCCTTCCTTCCATTTTTTTCTTTGTCTCTACATCTTTCTTTATAAAACCTATTTGTGAGGCAGTTAAGGGGGAACAATAGATGGAGTTAGGAGGACCTGAGTTCAAATTTGGCCTCAGACCCTTGACCCTAGCTGTGTGACCCTGGGCAAGTCACTTAACCCTGATTGCCTTGTTAAAAAATAAAAGTTGCAAAGTATAAAACCTACTTGTACAAAATTTTGACATTAGCTCATTTAAAATACTTATATTTATTTTCACTTTTATCTAATCAAGGTTTTGGTTGGGAAAGTGTCTGTAGCCCTTCTCTCTTTGTTTTCTTTTCTTAGAGCCTAATACTTCTTTGGAAGTTTCTGCTATCATTTTTCATTCTGTGGGTGCGGAGTTTTGATTCCCTTGGAAGGGAAATCATAATTCATTCTAGTTTACTGATTAAATGATTGGCTAAAATAATCTGTCTGAGATCCGTAGATCTCTAGTTATAACTAATCAGTTCCCTAAAAATCCAGTAATTTAATTCTGAATATTGCATCTTCAATTATTATTGTGACTATTAATAACATTAATAATAGTGTGTTGCCTGATGGATAGTAGTACTGGTAAGCTTGATTATATAATTATAGATAAATCATGTTAATGGCAAAATGAAAATATATTCCCTCCCTCCCTCCTTCCCTACCCCTCCTCCCCGTGCCTTCCTTTCCCCCTGCTCCCCTCTCCTCTCCTCCCTTCTTGCCTTCTGCCTTCACCTCCCTTCTCCTCTTCTCCCCTCTGCTCTCCTCCCTTCCTCTTCCCTCCCATCTACTCCCCGCCTCCCACTCAATACTTCCAGGGATTCATAATCTTATCAGGTGTAGGCAATCTTTCCACCTTTGCAGATTGAAACTTCTCTTTACTTTCTCTTCCTGCTAAATCCATGTCCATATCATTCCATGCATCCACCCTGGAAGATCCAACTAATATATCGGAGGACTTCCCCTGGTTCTTTAACTATTTTGTGGATATCCATGAAGTGTTTGTTGTGTCCATCTTGCTCTTGTTACATAATCTGCCCACTTTTTTTTACTGGTCAATCTTATCTCAGTGTATTTTATATGTTACTTTTTGTCCACAGGTCATTTTTAGTGCTAATCTACGTCCTACTGACACATCTATTATATGTCTCTTTAATTCTGCTTTGGTTCACTTATATTGGAGATTCATCAGAGACTAGGTTATGTTATTCTCTTTGGAAAAAAAAATCGAACCTGGATGTAATAAAATCACATTAAGCAACACAACAGTTCCATTAAAAACATTTAAAGGCAGATTTTCTTTTCTGATAAAATACTTCCCCAATAAGTCATAAAATGTCAGTATAGAATAACTAGATTTTAAAAATAGTTCATATTTGACATAAATAGTTTTCTGGGCTGAAAAGTAACAACTGATATTTATATATCATTTAAAGTTTGCAAAGTGCTTTATTTACATGATATCATTTGAGTCTAACAACAATTCTGTGAGTCAGATGTCGAAGATATTTATTAGTTTCATTTAACAGATGGGAAAACTAAGTCTCAGAAAGGTTGAAAATTCCTTCAAGCCTGGTCAGATAGCTGGCGAGTGCCAGATGTATGATTTGAATCTCTATTTTCTCAGTCCTAATTGTAGCATTCTAGCTACTACACGATGCTGACTACAGGGAGGACAGACCAAAACAGAAACTACTTAGGTAACCCAAACATGCTGGAGTTAAAAAAAATTACCCAACTTCTACCAGGAATGATGTAGGTACTGGACTTTTGATTTCATTAGTATAAGAAATTCTTAGATGAGTATACTCCTCTTACCAATATAAGCCAGCACTTTTTCTGCAATTTATAGTCAGAGAGAATTACTTAGGGCACTGAGAAGTTAAGAGATTTGCCCAAGATCACACAGAAAGACCTTGTCTAAGTATTCATCCCCACCAGGTTGATCAGAATGTGCCCCCTTTCACTTTTTTCCAAGTCAGTGGGTTGTTGACAAACTCAGATTATCAAGTCTGAATGAGCCAGACCATGGAAAGAGACAAAGGAAAGAGGCAAGGAGCACTGAGGGAGAGGATGGAAGATAATTGTTTTAGGGCACTCTCAGGAGTTAACCCTTCATTGAAAGCGGAGTTTGTTTACTGAAACGCAACAGTGGGATAGACACAACTAGCAGGCACCTCAAGGCACTGTATCTCAAGTCAGTCTCCTAATTTTAGGAACACACGATGTTCTACCCTCATTTATTTCATTTTTGATGTAGAAGTTTAAGTTTTTCCCTGGCCTGGAAATACGGAGATTCATAGATTCAGAGCTGGAAGAGACCTTAGAAGTCTTTAACCTTGGCACAGTGAATAGAGCACTGGCCCTGGAGTCAGGAGGATCTGAGTTCAAATGCGGCCTCAGACACTTGACACACTTACTAGCTGTGTGACCTTGGGCAAGTCACTTAACCCCAATTGCCCTGCCTTACCCCCTCAAAAAAAAAGAAAAAAAGGAAGTCTTCAATCCTCTCATTTTACAAATGAGTGAACTGAGACCAAGAGAGACAGAGGGACCTATTCAAGATTGCAAACGCACTACGGAACAGAAGCAGGATTCAAACCCAGGTGTTTTGAACCCGAATCGAGAAATGTTCTTTCCTTGGACCTTGTTGTTAGGAAAATTCTTCGTATTTCACTGATCAGTGAGTGGTCTGAAGCCCTATTAACTGCCTAGGGACATCAGAAAACTCCACTTTATCCCTTTTTCATCTCTCACTCTTACCTACTCTTTTCATGCAAAAACCATGAAAAGCAGATATGAAGGCTCTAAAATAGTATTAGATTTTTAAAACTGGGGTAACCTTTGTGGTGTCTGTGATACTTGGTAAGCATCCAAGTTTATGTTTATAGTGACTTTAGGATCCATGGTTTTCTTGCTACTATCTCTAATGGCTCAGATTCCAACTATTTCATATCTTAGGTTGATAGTTTTCATGAACTGCTGTGGCCAAACAACTTGTCACCTGGTGTCCAGGCTTCTGGTGATGGGTTTTGACAGACTGAGCTAGACTGATTCTTGGACAGAAAACAATCTGACTAGGCTTGTACTTAAAGCCTTTTTAGCTTGGTAGTATTTGCCAGATCATGTATTCTCTTTGTGTGTTCTTCAAAAAGCCAGAGTTATTTCCGTGCCATGATGAGGCCTCAGAGAAAGACTTTAATAAAGTGTCTTTTGTGACAGATTATTATAAGGAAAAATCATCAGCATTAATATCACAGGTGTTTTTGCTGATTTGTTTTTGTCAGTTCCATGTTTTAAATGACAGAGGCAATGTGTGTATCTTCTTTCCTGTAATTGTGGGGTAACTTTGCTTGTCTACTTGCTCTCTTTTCCCCTCCTCTTCCACCTTTTCTATTTTCTTTCTTCCCTGTATTCTTATATGACACTCAAATTCCCAAATGAAAAGTCTAGACACTCATTTGCTAGTCTTGTCTACATAAAAGTGCAGTACCCAGATATTTGGAAACATCTGGATCTTTTATGGTTACATAGACAGTTTCTCTTGATTGCCCTTCCCACAGCTACATCCTTCTTTTCAATGTGCTCAACACCTTCTTTGACATTAAGAAATCAAGGTAATATATACTATATATTTTATTTTGCTGAAGAGCAAGCACGGGCTATCATAGAATACTCTGAGATTGCTTTGAGGGAAGGGAATGACTAATTTGGAGGTTTTCTTTCTATTTTCATGTAAAAATGTTGTTTTTTCACTATAACATCTGATTCATCATGTTCAAAATGCTTGCAGGAGAGTTGGTGCCGAAATAATTTTTTGTCTTCCTTGAAAGAAAATGCATGAATGAGGTGGGGAGTTTTTGAAAATTTCTGATCAGAAAAAGAGGCATATTTTCTTTTATTTCTGGCCAAATAGTATGGCAAAGGCATATTTTTTCCAAATGGTTTTTTAAACTATTGTAATAAATAAATAGTTAAATAAGAGAATAACTCTCTTCCGTACTGCTATAGTCAAAGCTTCCAAACGAATGACTAATCTAGTGACTATTCATTTGGTACTATTACTCTCATATAGAAAGGAGAGATAGTGTGGGAAAGAAAGTGATTTCCTAATGGGATCAAGTTTCCAGGATTTGGATGCTAGACTAGACCGCAGGAAGAATTAAAATGGAGTGTCATAGCCATCTCCTGCCACACATCTGCCAACCACTACCTTCCTTACCTGAAAAACACAGATTGCCTTGAGGGTAATGACATAAATGTTAAATTCTTGTAGGGAAAACAACCTTAATTGGGAATCCTAAACTGGTGATATTAGACTGCAAATATACTGGGCATTTGTGTTCTTTGGGTTGTAGGAGGAATGTAGGATAGCAACATTCATTTTTACAATGTATGGCAAATAACAAGCGCTTAACAAATGCTTGCCAATTGATTGTGATGTGGACAGCAGCAAGAAGGTAAATTTTGTGCCTGAGAATTTTGTTTTTCTAATTTCATTGTGCCAGGCATAAAGAGCAGTTCAGGCCTCGTGAGGAAAAGTGAAAAGAAATGAAATAATGGATACTAAAGAAGATAAGACATAGTTCTTAGGAGAAGATAATCTAAGGAGAGGAAGAGATTGGTAGAGGAGAAAAGCTATTTTCTACCAAGAATAGAACAGGAGTAAATAGGTCTACAACTGCTGTCATTGAGACTCTGCATAGATATTGTGGAGACTTGTTTGACTTGGAAAGATTGTAAGAGTTTAGGTGGGATTACCAAGTGCACTTGGGAGTTTGGAACACTTGCATTGTATCTGCCCCAAGGAAAGTGTGACATGGAGAAGACATTTAGCCACTGAATGAGTAGCTAAGCAAAAGCCAATGAAATTTACCTACCAAGATTATGGGAAAGAGTGGGTAAATTATAACTATGAAGAGGAACTGTATAGGACCTATAGAAAGCAGAGAAGAATGCCTTCCTGGTCATAAAGGAGGGAAGAGAAAGAATAAAAGATGCTTTTGAAAATATGGTATTTCTAGAATAATTGAAGCATATAAGTATGTAAGAATGTCAAGAGAGAAACTGGCTCAGATGTAGGAGAAGAGAAGAGAGAAGCAAAGATGGGGGATAATTTTCATTTGTTATGCCCATAAGAAGATGAAATATAATTATTTGTGGATATTCTTTTGACTTGATGTTGGAAAAATAAATATATATACATATATGTGCATATATCAGAGAGATACATATATACTTTATACAATTTTTATAACAAAAACTTTGCAGTCTCATTCTTTGATCTTTTATTATTTTAAAAAATTTTATTTTAAATATTCTTTTATAATTTCGAGTTCCAAATTCTTTCCTTCCTTTTCACCTCTTCCACCTATTGAGAAGGCAAACCATATATCAATTATGCATGTGAAATCATTCAAAATGTATTTCCTTATTAGTCATTGCAAAAGAAAAGCAAAAAAGAAAGTGAGAAAATTATACTTAAATTGTACTCAGAGTTCATCAGTTCTCTAGTGGTATTTCTTGGTCAAAGGGTATGCACAGTTTTATAGTCCTTTGGGTATAGTTCTGAATTGTTCTGGAGAATAGTTGGACCACTTCACAACTCTGTCAAACAATTCATTAGTGTACCTATTTTCCCTCACCCTGTCTGGCATTTGTCATTTCTGATAGATATGAAGTAATACTTCAGAGTTGTTTTAATTTGCATTTCTCTAATCAATAGTGAATTAGAGCATTTTTTTATATGACAATAGTTAGCTTTGATTTCTTCTTTTGAAAATTGACTGTTCATATCCTTTGACCATTTATCAATTGGGAAATAGCTCTTATCAATTCTCTACATATTTGAGAAATGATACCATTATCAGAGAAACTTGCTGTAATTTTTAAAAATATCATTTCATTGTTCATGGTACCTTTTAGCAAAATGTAGTTCCCCTGATTATCTTTTTAAATTAAGTCTATTTTTTTTTTGCTTTTACTTTGTCTGAAATCATGATTACTACCCTGCCTTTTTTTATTTTACTTCAGCTGAAGCATATTAGATTCAGCTCCAACTCTTTAACTCTTTTTGTGTCTCTCTGTTTAAAATATGTCTATTATAAACAACATATTATTGGATACTGTTTTTTTAATCCATTCTTCTACATATTTCCATTCTATGGGGGAGCTTATCCTTTACATTCATAGTTATTATTACAACTGTATATTTCCATCTATCCTATTTTTTCTGTATTTTCTCTCTTTTTTATTGACTGTCCTCAAAAGTTAGTTTCTAACCATTATCTCCCTTAATCCAACCTCCCTTTTGTCACCTCACCCCCTCCTTCTTTATCCTCTTTCTCTCTTATTTCCGTATTAGGTAGGATAGACTTCTATACACAATTGAGTGGGTATGTGTATTCTTCAGTCCTTGAACCAGTTCTGATGTGAGCGAGGTTCAGGCATTGCCTCCTGTATCAGTAAGGCAATAATAACGATGTATATGATAATTGTCAAAATGCCTATGTAGTTTTGTATTGCAAAGTATATGAGAGTCTCCACATAGAAAGTAGAAGTAAACCATTTATTCGGACACCAGAAAACCATATCCCACAAGCCACTTATCCAATTATTAGAGCAGTAAAGCATTCTATACATAATATCACAACATGGAACCTCACCATCCCAAAACCTCTCCAACCCTCGATGGGGTCTTCGCAAAGACAAACTCACAGTACAGGTAAGTCACAGTCTGTTCAGCTCTACCTGTTACAATGGTGCCCATTAGCAGCCATAACTGTGCTCTCTCCCTCTCTGTCTTTCTCTGTCTCTCTCTCTCTTTCTCTATCCCTCAGCATTTCCTGTGACATAACTTCCTTTTCCTGTCAGGAAGCTCCTCCTACCACATGTGACTCAGACTTCCTGTAACTAAGCAGGTGATATGACCTGTTAATGGGTGGGAAAGATCTTCAAATCTGAATTGCTATTACACCTCCCCCCATTTTCTCTCTTCAGCTTATCCCTTCTCCCAGTGCATCCCTCTTTCTCCCTTCTCCACTTTTTTCAGAGTTCATTTCAACATAATCAACTCACCTTCATGCCTTTGATCTATGTAAACTCCTTTTAACTGTCCTAATAATGATAAAGTTTTTAGGAGTTACATGAATTATCATCCCCTATAGAGATATAAACAGTTAACCTTGGAGTCTTTTCTGATTTCTCTTTCATATTTACTTTTTTATCCTTTTCTTGGGTCTTGTGTTTATGTCAGATTTTCTATCCAGGTCTGGTCTTTTCATGAGGAATGCTTGAAAATCTTCTATTTCATTAAATACTCATTTTACTGTGAAGGACTATACTTAGTTTTGCTGAGTAGGTTATTCTTGGTTGTAATCCTAGATCCTTTGCCTTCCAGGATATCATATTCCAGGCCCCCTGCTCCTTTAAAGTAGAAGCTGCTAAATCTTGTGTGATCCTGACTTCTCCTCCATGATATTTGAATTTTTTTTTTCTAGCTGCTAGAAGTATTTTCCCTTTGACCTGGGAGCTCTGGAATTTGGCTTTAATATTCTTGGGAATTTTCATTTTGGCATTTCTTTTAGGAAGTGATTGGTGGATTCTTTCAATTTCTATTTTGCCCCCTGGATCTGTGACATTGGGTCAATTTTTCTTGATAATTTCTTGAAACATGATGTCTATACCCTATTTTTGATCATGGCTTTCTACTAGTCTAGTAATTCTTAAATTACATGTCCTTCATCTATTTTCCAGTTGGTTTTCTGATGAAAAAGTTCACATTTTCTTCTATTTTTTATTCTTTTGACTTTGTTTTATTGTTTCTTGATGTCCTATGGAGTTATTAGCTTCTACTGGTTCCATTCTAATTTTGAAGGAATTATTTCCTTTCTAAGTGAGCTTTTGTACCTCTTTTTCCATTTGGCCAGTTCTGGTATTTAAGGAGTTGTTTTTCCACTGAATTTCTGTCCCCATTTTACCATTTGGTTAATTCTGTTTTTTAAAGTTTTTTTTTTTTAACATTTTTTGTGCCTCTTTTATTGAGTAGTTAATTCTAGTTTCATAATTTTCTTGCATCATCCTCATTTCTTTTGCCAGTTTTCTGTCTACCATTCTTATCTTTCTTCAACTCTTCTAGGAATTCTGTTGGGTTTGTGTCCAGTTAGAATTTTCTTTGAGGCTTTGATTGCAGCATGTGCATGTGTGTGTTGTCCTCTTTGGAGTTTGTGTTTTAGTCACCTCTGCCATAGTACTTTTTTGCGGTCAAGTTATTTTTTTGGTTGTTTTTTGCCCATTTTCCCAGCTTAATTCTTGACTTTGGACTTTATGTCAAAGTTGAGTTCTTTTCACCTGGGGATGGGAAGGCACTGTCTTAAGCTTTCAGCTTTTTTATGCTGCATTATCAGAGCTAGTTCTGGGCATCTGCAAGTTTCTAGTGCTTCCAAGTTGGTATGATACAGGGAGAGTTGTGGTCAATGTTCTCCTGGTCTTTACCAGGAAAGGCCCCTGCTCTCCTGCAGCTGCAAGCATTAGCACTACTCTTGGCCTTGAAACTGTGACCGGGTCCCCTATTCTGTTGCAGTTGAAAGCTCTACTGCTCCTTTTGGCCCTGGGACTGTGACCAGGGCCCTTGTTCCCTTGTGACTGCCCACAAGCACTCCTCTTTGCCATGGAATGATGATTCAAGACTGCATATGGGCAATAGAGTTGCCATTCAGTGCCAACTATACCCATTGCCATCAATGGGTCCCCAGTAATCTTCCTGACCAGTTGTCTGATCCCCTTACCATCCTAGGCTGAGGGCTCCTAAAGTTGCTGCTACAGCCACTGCTGCCGCCACTCTGTGTGTGTGTGCTCTGGAGAGGCCTCAACCTCAGTGTTATAGATCTCTCCTGCAGACCTCCCAAGTTTTCTTAGATTGGACCAAAGTCTCACTCTGACCTTTTGTTAGCTCTGCCACTCCAAAATTTGATTCGAGGCATTATTTTAAAGTTGTTTGAAGGAAATTGTTGAGAGAGTTCAGCTGGATTACAGCTTCTAGTCTGCTGTCTTGGTTCTGCTCCCCTCCACCCCCCCAACCCCCATTTAATCTTTTAAAGAAAAAAAAAAGATAAGCAGTTACCTTTCCAAGTGGTTAAAATTCAACTTTCTCCTAAGGCAAGAGGATATGGTAGCTGATCCTTTGATTTCTTCTGACTCCATCATCTAGTACTTCTTTTTTGAAAGCCTTTGCAAAAGGAAAACTGCTTTTTTTTTTTTAGAGGGGGAAGAGGTACATTCTATTCTATGGATACATTCTAGTTTTCAAAAGATATACAATTAATATTTTAATGAGTTATTTTTAACAGTGCCTACTCATGTTCTTGGAGTATAGCTGTTAGCCAAGATGTCCATACTGCTATCATGCCATATCGATATCAAGCATTTATTTTCTAGTGTTATTTAATGGTTCAAATGAAACCTGGTGTTAACTCATTTTACTCAGTCTTTTTCCCTATTCAGTTTCTCTTGAGCCCTTTACCTTTTTGTCCTCAGAAGGTGTTGTGATAGGTATTTTAGTTCTTGTTTTGCCTGCAGTGATGTGGGACATTTACACACACATACAGACACACAGATATTTAATATATATGTATTTAATTTATATATGTGTATATATATGTATATATGTGTGTGTACATGTGCATATATATCCCCAAATTAATTTAGTGGAAACACTAAAACATTTGTGCTCTTAAAATTTTTAACAGAAGCCTGTGTTTTTGCCATTAAAAAAATTAATCGGGCAGGATGTCTTTAATCAATGGACAAGTCAACTGGGTCACACAAAAGACCAAATAATGGTGTTGTAACTTTAAAAAATTCTCTGACTTTTGCCTGCCTTTTATAAGCGTGAAAAAAAAATCAAAAGCAGTAAAAACTTATATTATTTCTGTCAGTAGCCCTTTTCATAAAATGTTGTGAAAACAATCTCTCTAAGAAGGAAGCGACATACTGAGCAACAAGCCTCAATTTCAGGAAGTTCATTTTTTCCCTTGGCTTCCAGCCCAGTGCCATCAGAACTAATTAAAAACAGAGCCACGCTGGTATGAGGCTCAGTGTTTGGGCTTTTCAATAACAGAGTAGCAAACCAGGGGGATGTCTAATGAGAATAGTTTCTGAGTTTGTTTTGTAGCATTGGGCAACTATGTCAATTACTGGAACTGCAGCTCAGGGCCAGCACCCATGCTGAGATGTGAAAGAATGTTATTGCAGTGCAGATTGAGCGAATGCTTTGATACATGCGATATGCATGTCACTTGGATGCCGTTGCCGTGCCTTGGCTCTTGACTGAATCAGAAGAGGCTGGTGCCACCTTGCTCCTCTTCTCTGAGGCCAGATCAAATGTCACAGGGCCTGGATTTCATCTAGATCCTTAGTTAGGCTCCAATCAAAAAATAAATGAAGTCTGGATTCTGGGTAGGAATAATAATAACACCTTGTGGTTTTAGCACACTTTTAAGGTTAAATCAGTCGATCAACAAGCTTTATTAAGTGTGTTGTAGAGCACCGTGGTAGCAGCTAAGAGGCACAGTTAATAGAGTGCGCTGCTGAGGTTAGGGAGACTTCAGTTCAGATTTGGTCTCAGATACTTGCTAGCTGTGTGATCCTGGGCAAGTCACTTCGCCCTGTCTGTTTCATTTCTTCATCTGTAAAATGAGCCGGAGAAGGAAATAGCAAATCACTCCAATATCTTTGCCAAGAAAACCCCTGATAGGTTATGAAGCATTGGACATGACTGCACAATAATGGGGCATTGTGGTAGGTGCTGAAGATACAAAAGGGTGACAACTCCAGTCTTCAAGGAGTTTACATTCTAGTAATTTTCTCTTTGTGTTATAACCTATTTGAAAATCTTGCCAACCCTTCTCAGAATAATGTTTTTAAATGCATAAAATAAAACATGTAGGATTACAAAGGAAACCAATTACAGTGAAATATAGTCATTGAAATATATTTTAAAAAAGTTTACAGGCCCCAAGTTTACAACTCTTGTACTAGAGATATACAACAAAATGACAGATAAGCAAATATTCAATGAATACAAAATAAATAGTGAATTAGAGAGGGATACTGATAATTGGAGAAGTGAGGAAAGGGCTCTTGAAGGAGATACCTCTTCAAATGGCTCAGTGGATAGAGCTCTGGGCCTAGAACCAGGAAGACCTGGGTTCAGATTCGATCAAAGACACTAGCTGTGTGACCCTGGAAGTCACTTAACTTCTGTTTGCCTTAATCTACTGCAGAAGAAAATGACAAACAATTCCAGTATTTTTACTAAGAAAACCCCACCATGGTATGGTCCATGGGATCATAAAGAATTGGACATGATTGAACAACAGCCAAGGAACTCAAAGAGGAAGCTGCAAGGAGGGTGGATATTTTGTGCACGGGGGAGAACCTTTGCAAAAGCATAGAGTTGGAAGAAGGCATGTTGGCAGCAGAGCAGGCTGGCTGGAATGTTAAGTATATGAAAGGAAATAATGTGGAATCAGGCTGGAAAGGTACACTGGAGACACATGGTAGGGAACTTTAAATACCAAACATATACATCTTGGGTGTCAGTGAATTTAAATAGATCAGAATGAATAAATTTAATTCAAATGATCACTACATGTAATACCATGGACAAGAACCCCTTAGAAGAAATGGAGTAGCCCTTATAATCAATAAAAGGAAGAGAAAAGCACTACTGGGGTATAATCTAAAAAATTAATGAGTGATGTATGTTTGAATCCAAGGCAAACCGTTCAACTTCATAGTAATACAAGTCTATACTCTAGACCCTGAAGCTGAAGAGGCCAAAGTCGATTAGTCCTATGAAGACCTACAACGTCTTCCAGAAATAACACCAAAAAAAGATGTCACATTCATCATAGGGGATTGAAATGCTAAAGCAGGAAATCAAGAGATATTTGGAATAACAGGCAATTATTGGAGTGCTAAATGAAGCAGGGCAGGGACTAACAGAGTTTTTGTCAAGATAATTCTCTAGTAATAACAAACAGTCTTTTTCAACAACCCAAAACGTGATTCTACACATGGACATCACCAGATGGTCAATATAGAAATCAGCTTTACATACTTTGGAGCCAGAGGTAGAGAAGTTGTATATAGTCAGTTAAAACAAAGTCTGGAGCCAACCATGGCTCAGACTGTGGGCTTCTTATTACAAAATTCAGACATTAGTTGAAGAAAGGAGAGAAAACCATCAGACCAAATAGATATGACCTAAATAATATTCCTTATGAATGTGAAGTGGAAGTAATGAATAGATTCAAGGGATTAGATCTGGTAGATAAGTGTCTGAAGAACTATGGGCAGAAGTTTGCAATATTGCATGGAAGGCGTCAACAAAAACATTTTCAAGAAAAAGAAGAGTAAGAAAGCAAAATAGTTGTCTGATGAGGCTTTACTAGTAGTTGAGGAAAGAAGGAAAGGGAAAGGAAAAGGAGAAAAGGAAAGATATACTCAACTGAATGTAGAATTCCAGAGAATAGCAAGAAGAAATAAGGTTTTCTTAAATGAGCAATGCAAAGAAATAGAAGAACCCTTCAAGAAAATTAGAGATATTAAGGGAACACTTCATGCAAAAATGAACACGATAAAAGACAAAAATTGTAGGGATTTAACAGAAGTAGAATAGATTAAGAAGAGGTGGCAATAACATACAGAAGACCGACCTACACAAGGAAGATCTTAACATCACTGATAACCACAATGGTGTGGTTACTGATTTAGAGCCAGACAACCTGGAGAATGAAGTCAAGTAGGCCTTAGGAAGCATTGCTAACAATGTGGCTAGTGGAGGTGATGGGATTTCAGCTGAGCTATTTAAAACTCTAAAAGATGATGCTGTTAAAGTACTGTACTCAACACGCCTGCAAATTTGGAAACACTGGGTTGGAAAAGATTAGTTTATGTCCCAGTCCTAAAGAACGTCAATGCCAAGGAATGTTCAAATCACCAAACAATTGCACTTGTTTCACAAGCCAGCAAGGTTATGCTTAAGATTCTGCAAGCTCAGTTTCAGTAATATGTGAAGCAAGAATGACCAGAAAAGCAGGTTGGTTTTCAAAGAGCCAGAGGAACTGGAGACTAAATTGCCAACATTCTCTAGATTATGGAAAAAGCAAGGGAGTTCCAGAAAAACTTTTCCTTCTGCTTCCTTGACTATACTAAATGAAGCTTTTGACTGTGTGAATCACAGCAAAATGTGGAGAGTCCTCAAAGAGATGCAATACCTGATGTCTTACTTGTCTCTTGAAGAACCTGTATGTGGGTTAGGAAGCAACAGTTAGAGTCAAACAGAACAATTGATTGGTTTAAGATTGGAAAAAGAGTACAATAAGACTGTATATTGTCACCTTGTTCAATGTATATGCAGAATCCAATGTGGAAAATGCCAGGCTGGATGAATTAAAATTGAAATTAAGGTTTTCGGGAGAAATATTAACAATCTCAAATATGTAGATGATACCACTCTGATGGCAGGAAGTAAAGAGGAATTCAAAAGCCTCTTCATAAGAGTGAAAGAGGAGAGTGTAAAAGCTGGCTTGAAGCTCAACATAAAAAAAAACAAAACAAAAAACAACTAAGGTCTTGGCAAACTGGTCCAATCACTTCCTAGAAAATAGAGGGAGAAGAAATTGAAGCAGTGTCAGATTTTGTATTTTTGCATTCAATGAACACTGCAGATGGTGACTGCATCCATGAGATTAAAAGATGCTTGCTCAATTGAAGGAAAGCTATGGCAAATCTGGACAACATGCTAAAAAGCAGAGATATCACCTTGCTAACAAAGGTCCATATAATCAAAGCTATAGTTTTTCCAGCAGGAATGTGTAGCTGTGACAGTTGGACTATAAGGAAAGACAGCCATCGCAGAATTGATGCTTTCAAATTGTGGTGCTAGGGAAGACTTTTGAGGGCCCTTGGACAGTAAAGAGGCCAAATCAGTCAATACATAAAGAAACTAATTCGGGCTATTCACTGGAAGGTCAAATACTGGTGTGTAAATACACTTTGGCCACATAATGAGAAGACAAGACTCATTAGGAAAGAACTTGATGTTGGGAAAGATTGAAGGCAAAAGGAAAAGGAGATGACAGAGGATGAGATGGATAGATAGTATCATGGAAATATTAAATATGGACTTGGACAGACTTCAAGAGATAGTGGAGGATAGAAGGGCATGCCATGCTATAGTCCATGAGGTCAAGAAGAATTGGACACGGCTGAATAATTGAATAGCTTCAACAACTGTGTGGAAGATGGTTTGGAGAGAGGAGAGAGTAGATGGAGGCAGACCAATCAGGCTTCTTTTGGAATAGTTCAGACAAGAAGGGATAAAGGTCTGAACTAGGATGAACTAGGGGACAAATGTGAGAGATATAGAAGTAGAATTGGCAAATATTGGTAAGTGTTGGAGTTTGGTCTGTTGGGAAATAAGAGTGAAGAGTCAAATTTAATCAAGTTTAACTTTAACCTGGGGATTATGGTGTCATTTGTAGAAATAAGGAAATTAGGAGGGAGGGTAGGTTTAGGAGTAAAGATTCTGTTTTGGACGTATTGAGTATGAGATACCTCTAGGACATAGAGTTGGAGATCTCCAGGTAGCAGCGAAAGATATTCAACTGTAACTAAAGAGAGAGATGAGGGCTGGGTATGTAGATTTGGGGGTCCCTTGCATGGAAATGATAAGTTGAATCCATGAGAACTAATAGGATCACAGAAAGAAAGTTAGGAGATGGGACACAGATAATAATTCAGCAAAGGAGACTGCTAAGGATTAGTTTGATACCCAGGAAGAAAACCGTGACAGAGAAGTGTTGGCCAAGACAGAGAATATCTAGAACAGGAGTTAGGAAACTACAGCCTGAGGCCCTGTGCCTGTTTTTGTTTTTGTTGTTGTTGTTTGTTTGTTTGTTTTGTATTTTGGTACAACCCAAACTAAGAATGATTCTTACATTTTTAAATATAAAAAAATTATTTTAAAATGTAAATGCTCTTTTTAGCTCTTTTGGGCTAGATTTGGCACACAGGCCATAATCTGTGAATCCTTGCTCTTGAAGGAGGGAATTATCAGTAGTATCATATCATGTTGAGAGGTCAAGAAGGATGAGGATAGAAGCATGAAGAGTGGGAAAAGGCCATTAGATTTAGAAAGAAAGAGATCATTGCTGACTTTGCTGAGAGCAGTGTCTGTTGAGTGTTGGGGACAGAAGTAAGATTAGGAGCAAGGCAGAAAGGAGCGGCAGGTGTGACTGTGCAGGCAATGAGTATGTATATAGTTTTGCCTAGGTTTCCAAAGCACTTTTATAACATTACCCTGTGAGGTAGGTCTCCTCAGTATTATTAATCCCATTTTATAGATGAGGAAGGAGGGGTTAAGTGACTTTGCCTGGGGTCATATAGCTGTTAAGTGATAGAGCTGGAATTTGGATCCAAGTCTTCCCTGACTGCTCTTTCTGGAGCTCTTTCCATTATACCACATAACTTTTAGAAAGGCTTCAACTTATAAGACCAGCATGGGGTAGGGTAAAAGTGAGAGAATGAGAGAGAACTAACATACACATGCTGTTTTAACAATCCGGCTAGCAACTTCTGTCGGGGTGTAAGATCCACCCACAGCCAGCACCCAGAAAGCTGCCGACAGCACAGGTTCTTTTGATCTACTTAACTAAGGAAAGCAAGGTGAAGGGGTTGACAAGCTTACTTTAATTCAGCACACAAACATCATTCACATAGTTCAGGGGAAAAAGCCAGCACCTTGAACTTCAGAGCAAAATACAAACAAATTACAAACATCAACAGACAGACCCAATACAATTCATGGTTACCAACATCTAGGTTCAGCCCGGGAGCTCAGAACAAGGGCTGCCCAGAGTCATGCGCCACCACTGCTGTGGCAAAGAGCTCCAAGGAAGAGGAGGCCAACCCCTAGTTTTATATCTTTTTTCAGCATCAGGGGTGAGTTACACATGCGAATCACCCACGTGACCTAGAATAGTTGCAAAGAAGCAGACTTAAACCCATGTGGTCTAAAAGCCTTTGCTGTTCCAGACATGTAAACTAGGCCCTCCCTAGAGTTAGCCCCACCTTGGGCCCCACCTTACTTGCCAATCCACACCCACATAGGTTTTACACCTAATAGGGGTTTGGGCCTGGGGCTTAGCACTTAGTAAGATTCAGTGAAATAGCTGAATTACTCAAAGCAAACAAAAGCCAAACTCTTCAAGGGCACTTGTTAAACTAAGTGTTAAGGAGCCCATTTTGCTTACCAACACACATGCAAGCTCAGTACCAAATAAGAAAGAAAAAAGCTGAGTCTATAAGGAAAGTGAAGTGAAGACCTGGATAATTCAGATTCAAATAACACTTTTTCTTGGATATATACACACACACACCATATATATTTACACATATGTATATACATGCATATATAAATTAATGCATATTTGCATGTATGCATATAATCGCACTATATGTGCACATACATGTATAATACACACACGTACATGTGTATTATATGTATGCATATGTGTATATGTATGTATATAAACATATGTATGTGCATGTCTAGATGTATATGTGCATATACATGCATGTATACATACATATATATCTCCACATAGTAATGGATATATTCCTTTTGACTCATCATTAAATTGAGCATAAGGGGATATTTTTTACTCCAGTATCTTTATTTTCTCTCATTTCCCCTCTCTTCAATCTGTCTCTCAAAATTGATGATTTTTATTTTTCTATCCCATTCATTTCAGAATATATCTTTTTTCCTCCCCTAATAAGCCATCTCTTTAGCAAAGATTAAAAAACAAAAAGGATAACCCAGCAGAACCAACCAATTCATTGTATCTGACAATATTATATGTTTGTAGTCCCAGTTATCTTTTCAATGAAGTGAGGGAAATATATTTTCTCAACTCTTCTCCAGGGCTCCTTTGGTTGTTAAAATTATGTAACATTCAGGTTCTTTTTAGAGTTCTTTCTGTTTATAATGTTGTAGACATTGTGTATATTGTTTTCGTAGATCCTTTCTCTTCTCTTTGTGTTAATTCACATAAGACTTCTTGTGTTTCTTTGAATTCTTTAATTTCTTAGAGTGCAGTAATATTCCATTACATTTGTATAGCTGTTTAATCATTCCTCAACTAATGGACACCTCATTCGTTTCTAGTACTTTGTTACCACAAAAAAGTGTTACACTGAATATTTTATTACATATGGGGCTTTTTTTTTGCCATTTATCTCCTTGGAATATAAGCCTAATGTTGTTACATTGGGATATCTGGTTCAAAGATCTGGAAATTTTACTCACTTTTAAAAATAAGAATTCAAAATTACTTTCCAGTCAACAGTTCCAATAGTGAATGAGCACTAAAATTTCTTTCAGTGCTCAAATTCTTTAATTGGAGTGCTTGATTTCTGCAATCTCTCCAAGCATTGATTATTCCTATCTTTTATTATGTTTGCCAACTTGGTGGATTTGAGGTGAAATTTCAGAGTGGTTTTAATGTTCATTTCTCCTATCATTGGTGATTTAAATCAATTTTTCATATGACTCTAAATGATTTACAATTTTTTGAGAACTGTGTTTATATCCTTTGACCATGCTCCTTCCTTTGAAAAAAAAATTATTGAATCTTTAAAACATTATAGAAATGTCCCTACCAGCGAAGGTTCCTTTAAAATAAAGAAATGCAAGTAAGCAGAAACAGCTAACAAAATAACCATATCTGGCAGCATATGCAGTATCTTGCCCATATAGTCTACTACCATTCTATCAATAAGGGAGGCCTTTTCTCTTCATGAGAAAGATACTGGTCAGCTTCTTTTTAGGGCTATTTTAGTTTTCATTATGGTAGTCATTGCCTAATTGCTTTCCTAATTCTTTCTTCCTTAGTTCATGCAAGTCTTTCCATGTTTCTGTAATTCTTGAGGTAAGATTTATGCATTCTGCCCTTCAGCCAAACCAGTTTATCCACGTTTTCTTGGACATGACATTCCATCTCACATTTCTGTTCCTTTGTACAGGCTGTCATCCAATTCTGGAATGCTTTCCTTTATCTCTGTTTTCCTTCAAATTCATCTGAGGTTCCCCTTGCTTTCTTCTCAGCTACCATTGCTTTTCCTGGGATATTACCCTAGATCTATTTTGTATTTAATTTTTCATGTATATATTGTTTTCTTGCAATAGAGTGTAAGCTCCTTGAAGGCAGGAACTGTTTTGTTTTTGTTTCCCCAACCCCTACACTGTGCCTGGTCACATACTAGGTTCTTAATAAGTGTTTGTTGAATGAACTTATAGCTTTTGACAGAGCTAGCAGTTTAGATGGGCTGTCTAGGATATGTCTTAATGTCACCAACCCGGGCAAATGATAACTAGGGTTATTGCATTGGTAGCTTCCAAATTTTCCTTTCCCTTCCACTTTCTCCCCACCCTACCCCCATTTCTACTGCACCAGCATTCTTGACACATTCCTTCCCAGGAGTGATTTTTCAGAAATGGAGGTAGAATTTTAACATAAGTACTAAACTAGATGGCCACTGTTACCATTTTCTGCTCCTGCTAACATAGAATTACTAGTGAAATATATTTTAAAAAGAAATGTTTATTTTGTCATTTACATTATTTTTCTTGACATTTTTTTAACATCTTAACATTTTCTTAACATCTATTCATTTCAAAAACAAACAGTTATAAACAAACAACAATTAACATCCTAGAACTAAATGGATACAGAGATGACTAAAATGTGGTATTTACTCTCTATTAACTTATAATCTAGTAGAAAAAATAAAGTATGTAATTAACTAATAGATAACTAATGTTAGATAGAATAAGTGCCATAAGAGATTAAACAAGTGGAATGGAAATTCCACAAGAGTGAAAACATTCAACTAGCTGGATCAGGGAAGACTCATGAAAGAGAAGAACCCTACCAATATATATTATAGAGGTATATAACATATGCCTATAGAGTATATATAAACCTGTGACTTTAGTCCTGTAATAAAATAAACAAAAACACTATAATTCCTAAACCAAATTTGAAATTTAAGAAAGGAAAATTTTTATTAACAATATTATTAACAATAATTTCTACTTTCCTTAGACCATTTTGCGATTTGACATCTTGGTGTCAAGTAGCAAAATTATCATAGATAGATATATAGTGAAGAAAGAACCTGAATTTAAAAAAAAATGTAACTCAGGTATGTCTCATAGAGTCATGGGGTGCACTATGCTCTTGAAGTCTTTGCCATGTAAAGTCCTACTAAATTAGCAAAGCTTTGAGTAGTGGCCTCATGCCAGGCTGAATGTTGTTTTCCTAGAACCTGTCTAGCTAAGTTTGAAGCGGCATTACCAGAGAGAAGGTTGGTGAAGGCCATGTTTTTTCTATAGCAGCTCATTAAACTGTCTTAGGTATGGAGGACTTGTGATCTCTGTGGGTAGACAGAGAAACCACACAGATGAAATCATGGATCTTTGAAGTCTGAAAGTAAGTGCATAGCTCAGTCCGATTACCAGAGTAGCATTCCATTTAAATTAGATGTGGAAACCACTAATATTATGAAGTTTAACTGTCCTAGTTTGTGTTTTTTGTCTTTTGTTAGTCCGTATCTTGTAGGTCTGGCTTTCTCAGATCCATTCCTATACAAGAGGAAATTTAGGAGTTTAATGTTTGCTTATACAATAACAGATTACAATCTTGAAAATAACAGGTCCACCTTCTCTTTGTGTTCTTTAGTCTGTTGACACATCCTAGGAATATGACAGTTTGACCTAGATGGAGCCAGTGCTTAAATGCATCTTAGTAATACAAAGACAAAGAAGTTTCCCTTTAACAGAAATTTAAAACCAAAATATGGTAAAAAGCATTGATAATTTGAAGAATCAGAAAGCCAAAAATCAACAAAAATTGCAGTGGTAGCAGTTCCATAACACTTCTATCTGGTTTCTCTGTTATCTGTGGGCCCTGTGAAGTAAGACCAACATCTAACTATGGAGAAATGAAGAAAAGGGAACCTAAGTCTGATTTCTTAGTTTCTTTAGATTTAAGCAGACTCTGATTCTGTAATCTACCTTTTTTTCCCCCAGGAATTATTCCTCTTAAGAAAGGTAGACATTTGTGTTATATTGACCCAGTATATAAAACAGAAACTCATATTATCAATTTCAAAAATCCTATTTGTGTTATGCCAATGAACCATAGGTTTCTTTTAATAGACTTGGGTTACTTTTTTTTTTAATGAAGTGGGCAGATGAGAACTGAAGAAACTATCTGGTTATATCACCCATGCAATGATAATGTCTTTTTTCTATAATATAAAAAATACTTTGCTTCAGCCAAGTCTTCTTGGTTAATACAGAGTCAATCACAAGAGAGTTATATTCATATATCGATAATAATTGGCAATATGTGGAGTATGGATATTATATTTTTATGAAATTAAAGTCAAAACTTCTGGGCTCAACATGCAACAATATACATATGTGTTATCTTCATAGTCAAAGATTTCTCTCAAGTCAAGAAGGAACATTTTGAAAACAAATGTTTTCAAAATTATTTAAAGGGAGATAAAGGTGGGCAAATTAGAATGGACCATGAAATACAGTGGCTTGTCCATGTAGCAGAAGCATCCTCTTGGGACCTTGGCTTATTGTTGGGGTTACATTAAAGTGACTCTTGACTAATTGGATAGAACAAATGTACCAGTTTCTGTCTAATTTACTTTTGAGCACCCAACTACAAAACTTTAATCACCTTCCCCATATAATTAATTATTGGGGGGGATTTCCATGTATATAAAGGTTCTTTTTAAAGTATTAATAAAACCATACCTGAAGTCATGCTATCCCCATCCATACAGCATTCATACACACACACATATATGTCATATACTTATATATACACAACACATAGGTATCCTATTATATGACTGTGCCACAGTGGAGTAGCCTCACTTACCATATTTGAACTAAAGTCTTTGTGCTAAATTTCAGTAAAATCATTCCATAGTTAAATATAAATATTTGGGGATGGCAGAGGCAGAAATGATCCATATTATTATTTTATTCTAATTTAATATACATCGTATTCCTTTCTAAATGGGAGTGAGAAATGTTTATATTACAAGGCATTATGAACTCTACCATTTGGTGAGTTAGTGTGTTTCTCAAAGGCAGAGCTTTCTCAGACTAGTTTCTATGAAACAGGGGGTCTTAAAGTAATAAATAGCCTTTTAGGCCTCTAGAATAGAATTGCTAACAACAAACATATAAAATGCTCTAAATCACTAATAGTTAGAGAAATACAAATTAAAGCAATTTTGAGGTTCCATCTTACACTCATCAGATTGAGAAAGATTATGAAAAAATGACTGTTACTCAAAGGTCTTCAGGAAAACAGGGACACTAATGTGCTTTCTGTGGGGCTATGAACTGGTCCAGCCATTCTATAAAACTTTGAAATTATGCCCCCAAAGTCACCATACAGTATATATCTTTTGACTCAGAGATGCCACTTCTAGGTTTATGCCCCAAGGAGATCAAACAAGGAGGAAAAGGACTGATGTTTATAAACAGCATTTTTTGTTATAGTGAAGAACTGGAAACTAAGAGAGTACCTATCTATTAGCATTTACTGGGGAATGTCTCAACAACTTATGACATATGAATGTATTGTAAATTCTGCTGTGCCACAGAAAATACCGAATTTATGGTTTTAGAAAAACCTGGGAAGATTTATGTGAAATGCTGTAGAGTGAAGTGAGCCAAATCAGGAAAACAATTTAAACAGTAGTAACGTTATAAAGAAAAACAACTTTGAAAGATTTGGGAACTCTGATCAATGTAAAATCCAACTGTAATTCTAAAGGACAGATGATGAAGAAGCCTGTTGCCCACTTCTTGGCAGAAATATGAGGGACTCAAGATAGAGAATGTCATACTTTTTTTTTAACACTACAGTAGGAATTTATTTTGTCTGACTACAAATATTACTACATGGGATTTTTTTTTTTCTTTCCCAGTGGAGGAGGTGGGTTGAAGGACGAGAGGGAGTAAGGATACAGTAACAAAAAAGAAATAACAAAGAAAATTGAGTCATTGAGGCTTTTTTTTTAAATTCAGAGACAAGAACAGAAATACCAAAAAGAAGTACAGATAAGCAGGACAACTTTGAAAGCTTGGAGGTGAACTTATTATATACTTAAAAATAAAAGCAAGCTGTACATAATAGAAATTTGCAGTTTCATGTTCAACCACCTTATTCTGTCATGTTCTGCTGTATTCATATGGACATGCTTCTTTTATTTGGTTTAGGTTAGATTAAGAGTGAAAATAAAATTAAAAGAAGTATCTAAATTATAGGTAAGCTCTGAGTTAGGGTGTTTTAAAATTTTTTTTTTGTTATTTAATATTTTTAGTTTTCAACATTGATTTCCACAAGATTTTGAGTTACAGATTTTCTCCCCATTTCTACCCTCCCCCCACCCCAAGATGGTAGATATTCTGATTGCCCCTTTCCCCAGTCTGCCTTCCCTTCTGTCACCCCACTGCTCCCCTCCCCACCTTATCCCCTTTCCCCTTACTTTCCTGTAGGGCAAGATAGATTTCTATACCCCATTGCCTGTATATCTTTATTTCCCAGTTGCATGTAAAAACCCTTTTTTTTTACCATTTGTTTTTAGAACTTTGAGTTCCAAATTCTCTCTCTTCTTCTCTCCCCATCCACTCTTCTTGAGAAGGTAAGCAATTCAAGATAGGCCACGTATGTATCATTATGCAAAACACTTCCATAATAGTCATGTTGTGAAAGACTATGTTTCCCTCCATCCTGTCCTGTCCCCCTTTATTCAATTTTCTCTCTTGACCCTGTCCCTTTTCAGAAGTGTTTGCTTTTGACTACCTCTTCCCCCAATCTGCCCTCCCTTGTATCATCCCCCCTCTTATCCCCTTCCCCCTATTTTCCTGTAGGATAAGATCTCCAATTGAATATGTATGTTATTTCCTCCTTCAGTCAAATCCGATGAGAACAAGAATGGCCCATTCCCTTTCACCTGTTCCCTCTTCTCTTCCATTATAGCTGCTTTTTTCTTGACACTTTTATGCGAGATAAATTACCCCATTCTATCTCTCCATTTCTCCTTCTCCTAATATATTACTCTCTCATCCCTTAATTTTATTTTTTTTAGATATCATCCCTTCATATTCAATTCACCCTGTGCCTTCTGTCTCTATATATGTATGTTCCCTTCAACTATCGTAATACTGAGAAAGGTCTCATGAGTTACAAATATCATCTTTCCATGTAGGAATGTAAACAGAATGATTCAACTTTAGTAAGTCCCTTATGATTTCTCTTTTCTGTTTACTTTTTCATCTTTCTCTTGATTCTTATACTTATTTGAAAGTCAGATTTTCTATTTAGCTCTGGTCTTTTCATCGAGAATGCTTGAAAGTCTATATTTTGCCCTGGAGTATTATATTCAGTTTTGCTGGGTAGGTGATTCTTGGATTTAATCCTAGCTCCTTTCACCTGCAGAATATCATATTCCAAGCCCTTTGATCCCTTAATGTAGAAGCTGCTAAATCTTACAACAATACAACAATTGTTATACAACAATACTCGGATTGTTTCTTTCTGGCTTCTTGTAATGTTTTCTCCTTGACCTGGGAACTCTGGAATATGACTGTAATATTCCTAGGAGTTTTCTTTTTGGGATCTTTTTCAAGAGGCAATCAGTGGATTCAATTTCTATTTTACCCTCTGGTTCTAGAATATCAGGGCAGTTTTCCCTGATAATTTCTTGGAAGATGATTTCTAGGCTCTTTTTTTGATCATGGCTTTCAGGTAGTCCAATAATTTTTAAATTATCTCTCCTGGATCTATTTTCCAGGTCAGTGGTTTTCCAATGAGATGTTTCACATTATCTTCCATTTTTTCATTCTTTTGGTTCTGTTTTATAATTTCTTGATTGCTCATGAAGTCACTAGCTTCCACTTGCTCCATTCTAAATTTTAAGGTAGTCTTACCTTAAAAGTGGTCTTTTGGACCTCCTTTTCCATTTGGCTAATTCTGCCTTTTAAGGCATTCTTCTCCTCATCGGCTTTTAGGAGTTCTTTTGCCATTTGAATTAATCTATTTTTTAAGGTATTGTTTTCTTCAGTATATTTTTCAGTATTTTTTGGGTCTCCTTTAGCAAGTCATTGATTTGCTTTTCATGATTTTCTTGTATCACTTTCATTTCTCTTCCCCAATTTTTCCTTTACTTCTCTTACTTGTCTTTCCAAGTCCTTTTTGAGCTCTTCCATGGCCTGAGACCAATTCATATTTTTCTTGGAGGCTTTTGATGTAGGCTCTTTGACTTTATTGACTTCTTCTGGCTGTATATTTTGATCCTCTTTGTCACCAAAAAAGATTCTGTCATCTGAGTCCTTTTGTACTGTTTGTTTATGTTCCCAGACAATTACTTGGCCCTTGAGCTTTGACTGCTTTTAGAGTAGAGAGTATTTTGTCCCAAGCTTTAGGGGCCTTGTGCTGCTGTTTTCAGAGCTACTTCTACTCCACAGTCACCACCACAAACTCTGCCACACCAGCTCTCTTCCTCTCCCAAGAACTGCTAACCAGGAGCGCAACCCAGATCCAAGCAGGGCAAAGCAAGAGAACCTTGTTTCTGTACCAGCAAAGCAATCCCTGCACTCCTGTTCTGGTCAGCCACTTGATTCCTCTTACTGTGTGGGCCAGGGACTTCGGAAGCAGCTGATCCTGGAACTCTAGAAGCAACCCCAGGAGCTTCCTGCTGCTGCTGCTGCTGCACCACCTCTGCCAGCCCTGGGGCTGGACCACACACTTATTTCACCCAGATCCAGCAGTTCCCAAGAACCTGCTCCATTGTCTTTGGCATTTGTGGGTTGAGAAGTCTGGTAACTGCCACAGCTCAGTGATTCAGGGCCCTAAGGCCTGCTCCACCTGACTTCCGGTCTGGTCTGTCCTGGTGCAGCTCAGGTTGAGCTGTGCTCTGCTCCCAGCATGGTGCTACAGACCCTTCCCAGCTACCATCCAGGCCGTCTTGGGCTGGAGACTTGTTTCCCTCTGTTATTTCATGAGTTCTGTAGCTCTATAATTTGTTTAGACTAATTTTTTTACAGGTGTTTGGAGGGGTTTGGGGGAGAGCTTAAAGGAGTCCCTGTTTTCAACAGCTATCTTGGCTCCCTGAGTTAGGGTTTGAAAGGTTCTCCTTTGTCTGATGAAGTTGCCCTATTTATTAAGCTAGAGTACACTTTGTAGCTGCTTCCACATGCATACTCTTTCCTAAAATTTGGCATGAGCTGGTAGCCATTGAAGCTTAAGGCTAGCTTGAATAGAGAATTAGAAAGGGGTGTGGAAGAAGAATTTTCTAGACTTCCAAATGCTCAGCGTTTAAAAGCAAATATCTCTTCGTACTCTAGTTAAAGGAAGACATCTTTCAGAATAAAAAGGGAAGAAATGAGGGGAAATAAAATCCCTGAATATTTGTGATTCAAAACAGAGGGTGGCATTGAACCCAGAACTGTGAGTCTTAGTCCAGCACATTGTTGTTAAGTATCATGATATAGTGGGCAGAGTTCTAGTTTTGAAATCAAAGAATCCAAATTCTGTCACTTACTACCTGTGTGACCATAGGACACATAAGGACACTGTGTGACCTTAACCTTTCTGCGCTTCTTTTTCCACATTTTAAAAATATTGGGGTTAGATGGGTTGAACCTGAAGTCCCACCTGACTCCAAAGCTTTGATCCTGTGATTTCCCTTTCTACTTCACACTTTCTCTTTCAAAATATTACCCAGTGACTTTTAATTTCATTCACCTCCTTTCATTGCTACATAGAGATCGTAACTTAATATATGGTCTTCAGATTATTTGTATTTGGGGTAATTTCTTGTCCTTTTCTTCAAGGAATAATATTGTTTAAACTTGGATCTTTACACAAAGGTATCAGCAAATTTATTTAGGACAGAATCAGTGACATGGCTCCAAATTTGGTATTTCTGAAACTTAAGAGTTCAGAGGTGAAGGATGGGGTCGACTGCATCTATCTTAGTCTGCATGAAATTCCCAAATGTGGTCTAGTTATTGATGATTTCTCTTTAAATCACTGTATGGTTACATATAAAACTCTATGAATCTTTCGATCTTAGAATGATTCAGTGCAAAAAGATCAATAACTCTATAACCAGAGGACCTGGGTTCAAATTTTACTTTTTATACTTACTTCGTGAGATGCCTCTTAACCTCCATGATCCTCAACTTCCTTACGCATAAAAAGAGGGTCATGGATTTGATTAGTCCTGAGGTCACTTCTACCTCTAGATTGTGATATGAGGATCTCAGAGTTGAAGGGGACATCAGAAGTCAGTAAATCCAAGCACTATTTTTGTCATGAATGAATTCCTTTATGATCATCCATGAAAAGTGATCATCCTCCATTTCTGACTCCTATGGTGCCGTGTTGCCATTCTGTTTTTAAGAGACTTCTCTTTTTGCTCTCTTCTGACTGCATTCCTCCCCACCTCTGCCCCCATTCTTGGTTCTCTACTTCCCCAATTCCTGATGTTTCTAGGAAGGCATTCTTACAATGCCTATGAGTTGACTTCCCGAATATTTGAGGGAAAGGCGTAACACTCTGTCCTTGACTGTCCTCTCCATCTCCACATTGTGTAGAAAACTCAGTCACCTGCACAGATGCCTGTGTAGATTGCTTTAGTAGAACAATGGGAATCTGGGGAAAACTGCTTCTAAGGAAATGAGTGTCATTTCATTAAAGAAGAAAAAAAATCTTCAAATCTGGTTCATCTCACAGTCTCAGTGTAAGCCTTTAATTAAAAGCCAACAGAGATTTCTAAAGTTGGGAAAAACTGGAGCAATGACTTTAAAAATTATCCTGTGGGTTTTTCCCCATCAGTTTCTTAAGGGATGAAAAAGGCTAATTCTGACTATTCTAGAACATAATTTGATACACAACTCTGAACAAGGAAGTCAGAATGAAGTTGTTTTCTAATGGAATTGAGAGTCATTTCATATTTGGACTCTACACTGTTGTGAGAAGCAGCCAGGCATGACCGGCGTGATTCATCTTGAGGGGTTTTAGCTGCTCAGGCTGGATGGATTTTTATTCTCAAATCTGTTTTCTATAAGGATAGAGATTCATACTTTAATGTTTCTTTTCTAGAACCTTTAGTGCCTAACATAATCCTAGGCACATATCAGAATCTCACTAAATACTTGTGGGTTGATTGACTCATTGACCTTATAGTTTAATAAGCCAGATATTTATTCTGTATTAAATGTGGATTTATGTTGAACAAATCTATTATGAATTATGATAATTATTGAATTTGATTATGGAAAGGATGTTGAAAGTTTCTTTTCCATTTCAGTGCCTTTAGGGGAGTCTACTCTAAGATAGATGATGATTTCTACTATTGCTAGGGAGGGAGAAAGTGGAATCATAGACTTGAGGGTGGAAAAAAAACTCAGAGAATTATAAAATCCTATAATATGAAGAAATTCCCTATGTAGTATTCCTTAAGGTGATCATTCAGCCTTTCACTGAACACAGTAATGAAGCCAGTTCTCTTTGGACAACTCTTATTTGTTAACAAAAATTATTTTGTGACAAAATCTCAACATATAGCGCTTTCTCTGAGTTCTTTCTTTTAGATGGCAGATATGTTGCAACTGAAGAAATACTAATTTGCAAATGACATTGTGCTGTTTGTGTTGAACTTCAAAACACCAAAAGGTGTCCTCAATAAACTTTGTGGTCACACAAGAGACTTCGCTAACAGTCAACATGAGAAAAGACTAGGTTATGACTGCCTATTGCCAAGATAGTGACATCAAGTTAGATGGCTATTAAATTGAGCAGTTCAATTATATATATACTTATATATATGTATATATATATATATAGTGTGTTTTATATACACACACACACACACACACATACACACACAATACACATATGAGTATATATGTACATACATACATATGTCTTTATTTAAAATTTTTACATTTTGAGACTGGGTCTCCTGATACATGAGTTACCATTTAAGGATCCAGGACATATTTATTCATTACCCCTTATTCTAGCTACACTACTGTTTCATATCCTTTTCTGGCTATATACTTCTTTTAGTCCACTTTTTGCATTGTTGAGTCAGCTAAGTGGTGCCATGCTGGTTCTGGAGTTAGGAAGTTGTTGTTCAGTCATTCAGTCATGTCGACTCTTTGTGACCCCTGTGGACCAAAGCATGCCAAGTGCTTTTGTCCTCCACTATCACCCAAAGTCTGTTTAAGCTCATGTTAATTACTTCTATGACACTATCTATCCATCTCATCCTCTGCTGTGTCCTTCTCCTCTTGCCTGCAATCTTTCCCAGCATCAGTCTTTCCAATGAGTCCTGCCTGAGTTCTGTCTTCTCACTATGTGGCCAAAGTATTTAAGCTTTAGTTTCAGTATTTGTCCTTCCAATGAACAGTCAGAGTTAATTTCTTTAAGTATTGATTGATTTGATCTTCTTGCTGTCCAAGGAACTGTCAAAAGTATTCTCTAGCACACAATTCAAAAGTGTTAATTCTGTGGCACTCAGCTTTCCTTATAGTCCAGCTCTCACAAACATACATCTCACAGACATCTATAATATACACACACATGTGGTATGTACATATACATACATATATATGTGTATATGTACATATCCATATATCTATATCCATAACTATATATATATGTGTATATATCAATCTACCTATATAATCTATCAATATTTTGACTAAATGGACCTTGGTTGACAAGGTGATGATTTTTAGTATGCTGTTCAGATTTGCCATAGCTTTCCTTCCAAGGAGTGAGTACTTTTTAATTTCATGGCTGCAGTTACCATCTGCAGCAACTATTGAGCCCGAGAGTATAAAATCTGACATTCCTCTCATTTCTTCTATCTCTCTTTACCAGGGAGTAATGGGACCATATACTATGATCTTAAGTTTATTATTTAATTTTAAGCTTCAAGTCAGAGTTTACCCTCTCCTCTTTCACCCTTGTCTAGAAGCTTCTTAATTCTTCTTCACTTTCTGCCATCAGAGTGGTATCATTTGCATATCTGAGATCGTTGGTATTTCTCCCAGCTACCTGAGTCCTGGCTTTTGATTCATCCATCTTGGCACTTTGCATGGTGTACTCTGCATGGAAGTTAAGCCAATAATGTCATCATATATAGCCTTGTTGCACTCCTCTTCCAATCTTGAACCAATCAGTTATTCTATGTTCAGTTCTAGCTGCTGCTTCTTGACCTGCATACAAGATACTCAGGAGACAAGTAAGATGATGTGATATTCCTGTGTCTTTGAGGACTTGCCACAATTTGATGTGATCCACAGAGTTAAAGGCTTTAGTATAATCAATGAAGCGAAAGTAGTTTTTTGGAACTTCCTTGCTTTCTCTATAGTCCAGTGAATGTTGGCAGTTTGGTCTCTAGTTCCTCTGTCTCTTTGAAAACCATCCCACACTTCTGGTAATTCTCAGTTCACATATTGTAGAAGCTTAGGTTGCAAGATTTTAAGCAAAATCCTGCAGGTATATTAAATGAGCACAGTTGTTTGATAATTTGAACATTCTTTGGCATTGACCTCCTTTAGGATTGGGATATAAACCAATCTAGTGGCCCACTGCTGAGTTTTACAAATTTTCTGGCAATCATTTTGCTTTCTTGCTCTTCTTTTTCTTTGGAAATTTTTTTGTTGCTGCCTCCGGTACAATATTGCAAATTTCTGTCCATAGTTCTTCAGGCACTTTATCTACCAGATCTAATCCCTTGAATCTATTCATCACTTCCATTTCATTTTTATAAGGGATGTTATTTAGGTCATATCTATTTGGTCTGATGGTTTCCCTCCCTTCTTCAGTTTAAGTCTGAATTTTTCAATAAGAAGTTCACAATGTGAGCCACATTTTGCTCCAGATTTTGTTTTAACTGACTGTAGAGATCTTTTCCATCATCAGCTGCAAAGTATATAATCACTCTGATTTCTGTAGTGACCATCTGATGATGTCCATGTGTAGAGTCACCTTTGGGGTTGTTGAAAAAGTGTTTGTTATGACCAGAGAGTTATCTTGACAAAAACTCTATTAGTGTCTGCCCTGTTTGATTTTGTACTCCAAAGCCAAATTTGTCACTTATTCCAGGTATCTTTTGATTTCCTACTTTAGCATTCCAACCCTTTTTGAAAAACGTGATACATTTTTTGGTATTATTTCTAGAAGACATTGTGGGTCTTCATAGAACTCATCAACTTTGGCCTCTCTGGCATCTGTGTTTGGATCGTAGACTTGTATTACGTAGTGTTGAATGGTTTGCCTTGCTTTCAAGTAGATATCATTCAGTCATTTTGAGATTATACCCCAGTAGTACTGTTCTCACCCTATTATTAACTATGAAGGCTATTCCATTTCTTGAAAGGATTGTTGTACGTAGTATTAGATGTAATACTCACCTGAATTAAAGTCAACCATTCCCACTGACACTCAAAATGTCAATGTTTAAGATTCCCATCTCCTGTTTGATTATATCTGTCTTATTTTCATTCATAGATCTTACATTCCATGTTCCTATGCAATATTGATCTTTATGGCATCTGACTTTTCCTTTATCACCAGACGCATTCATAGCTGAGTGTCCTTTTGGTATTGGCCCAGCTGCTCTACTCTTTCTAGATCTATTTGTAGTTGTCCTCTAGTCTTCTGCAGTAGTATGTTAGACATCGTCTGACCTGAGGGGCTCTTCTTCTGATGTCGTATCTTTTAGCAGTTTAATACTGCCCTTGGGGTTTTCTTGGTAACGATACTGAAGTGATTTGCCATTGCCTCCTTCAATGCATCACCTTTTGTCAGAACTCTATGCTATGATTTGTCTTTCTTGGGTAACCCTGCCCAGCCATGGCTCATAGTTGCCATGATAAAACAGTGATCAAGAAGGGGTGAGTTAGGAAGACTTAAGTTCAAATACCATTTCAGACATTTACCGGCTGTGTGACCTTGGGGAGGTCATTTAACCTTCGTTTGCCTTCATTTCCACATCTTTAAAATGGGGATGATATTAGCACATACCTGCCAGGATTATTATGTCTGGCACACACTAAATGCTATATAAATATTAACTATTATTATTATTACCATTACTTAACCTCTATCTGCCTCAGCTTCCCCAACTGTAAAATGGGGAAAATAATAACATCTACCTGCCAGGCTTGTTGTGAGGATCAAATGAGATATTTGTAAAACACTTAGCATAGTCCCTGGCATATAGTACACACTACCTAGTCTTCCTCATCATTGCCATTAATGGTGGTGGTGGCAACATGCTGCAGTCCTTTTATACACATCATGCTTTTATTCCTTGGCCTATGTGTGCCTCCAGTTTTCAGTCCTTGAAGATCGTGGTATCCCATGATTCTATATGACATCCAGTGGTGGGATTTGGCTGGTTCACACCATTTCAGGAGAACTGGTGCCTAATTTTACCAGTTGTTAGCTAGGGTGGGGCCTTGCCCCACCACGTCGGCGGAGGCGCCTTGGCTCGGTTTCGTGGAGAACTGGTTGTTAATTTATTTGAATTCTACCACTTGATGATATCTCATGTTGCTATATGATAGACATAGAGCACCAAAGGGAGAATATTAGAGTTAAGTTCCTTCCAGAAAGATGACAGATTAAGATGTTGAATATAAGTCCAGCTTCCTCTTATTATTTCTGAACATCTAAGAATGTACTAAATAAATAAGAAAAAAATAAGCAACTAGAAGAAGGGAAAGGAAAAAAAACTTCATAAAACATAGCAGAGAGATTTATGAAATGAGCAAGGAAAAGCTCCTGAAATTGTGAAGAAATACAGCGTGTCCCTGAAGTCTGGACACATAAGACATCTCATTAACATCTCATTAACTGTTTCACTGAAGACTCTCAGCGACTTCTTTTTCCGGAGTATGCTAAAGGAGAAGGTGTACTCAATGAAAATCACAGATACAACACGCTTGATTGAAGACATAAAGAGTGAATGTGCTAAAATTGACAGCAGTGTGGTTATTGCATTGAGTTCACATGAATCTTTTTTAAATTTTTTTTATTTAATTTTTATTATTAAATATATTTAGTTTTCAGCATTGATTTTCACAGGACTTTAATTACAAATTTTCTCCCCATTTCTGCCCTTCCCCCCACTCCAAGATGGCGTATGTTCTGGTTGCCCTGTTCCCCAGTCTGCCCACTTCATTTCTTGTAGGGCAAGATAAATTTCTATGCCCCATTGCCTGTGTATCTTATTTTCTAGTTGCATGCAAAAACTTTTTTGTTTTTGTTTTTGAATATCTATTTTTTAAAACTTTGAGTTCCAAATTCTCTCCCCTCT
>CM053627.1:185681638-185755694 GCA_028646595.1 Phalanger gymnotis | reverse complement strand
TGAGACCAGTTCATGTTTTTCTTGGAGGCTTTCGTTGTAGGCTCTTTGACTTTGTTGACGTCTTCTGGCCGTATGTTTTGATCTTCTTTGTTAGCAAAGAAGGATTCCAGAGTCTGACACTGAGTCTGGGTGCATTTTTGCTGCCTGGCCATGTTCCCAGCCAACTTACTTGACTCTTGAGTTTTTCAGTGAGGTATGACTGCTTGTAGACTAAAGAGTTCTATGTTCCAAGCTTGGGAGAATGTGCCAGCTCTGCCTCACCAACACTCCTCCTTCCCCAAGAACCCCCAACCTGGACTGGACTTAGATCTTCAGCAGGCTCTTCACTCCTGCTCTGAATTGCCACTTAATTCCCCCTACCAAGTGGGCCTGGGGCTGGAAGCAACTGCAGCTGTAGTTCTGTAGCTGCCCCACCTCCGCTGACCCCGGGGGGCGGTGGCTGAATCACGAACTCTATCACCCTGTCTCGAGCGGCTTTTCCCACTAACCTACTCTATTGTCTTTGGTGTTTGTGGGTTGAGAAGTCTGGAACTGCTGCAGCTCACTGATTCAGAGTTCTAGGGCACGCTCCACCTGGCTCCTGGTCTTCTTGGTCCACGCTGCCCATTTTGGGCTTTGCTCTGCTCAGCTCTGCTCCCAGCTCTGTGTGGGATAGACCTTACTCAGAGACTATCCAGGCTGTCCTGGGCTAGAGCCCTGCTTCCCTCTTCTACCCTGTGGGTTCTGCAGTTCTAGAATTGGTTCAGAGCCAATTTTTTATAGGTTTCTGGAGGGACTTGGCAGGGAGCTCATGCTAGTCCCTGCTTTCCAGCTGCCATCTTGGCTCCACCCCCAAGTTCACATGAATCTTGCAGAGCGCATCAACCTTTGCATCACAAATGATGGAAATCATATTGAAGATGTTATTTGTTAATATTCCAATTAAATTTTGGAGACTTCCTTCTTTTCATTTCTTGAAATTATGCATTTTTGCCTATCTGTCTAGATTTTAGGAACACCCTGTATTGTGGAACTAGAGAAATCTGAAAGAAATTTCCAAAAGAGAATACTTATTTGGTGACTGTAATTAGAATCCAGAAAAGAAAATAGGATGGCCATGAGTACACAAGAATGAATGGAATAATAATAAATTAATGTAAGAAAAAAGAGATGAAATTTGAGTTTTACGTGAGAAAAAAACAACTGAGAAACAGTGGGTTAGAATAGAAGCCAGGAAGCTTTAGTAAAAGAGTGAATACCTTGTGGGGTGTGGGGAAAGAATGGAAGTAACAGGTTTCAAAAATTTAGTGCTGAAGTAAGAATTATTAAAGTCAAGAGATAGAAATATTGCTACAACACATGAAAGCTACAATTAAAAGACAACTGACATGGAGAATAAGGATTTGATAGAAAATCTAAGTTACCAGTTTACCAGAAAAAAATATGGTGAAACAAAAAGCCCAAATGTTGTATCTCATGGGAATGTAAGGACTATTGTTCTGCACTATTGAAACTAGGTTCGAAGTGCTGATTAATGAAGTCTACTGGAGGAATATTGGGGTTTAACAACCTGGAAATTTGTTTCCAAACTCCAGAGTTCTTAGGTCAAAGAGGAAATATTGTAAATGGACAGGTAGGGACAAAATCAAGATCAAGTATTGAGAGGAAAAAATCCAATCCAATTCATTTCAGTTCTTTTCAACAAACATTTATTGGTTGTCTGCTTTATGCAAGCCCTGGTGCTTGGCCTTGGGGATGAAAAAAATTGTTCCTGCCCTCAAGGGACTTACCCTCTATGGGGGAGATACTATTTACATAGTTAATTAAGTACAAGGTCTGTTGAATTGGGAAAAAACACTTAAAAGGAAAGGCTATAATACAAAGCACTGAAAGCCAAGAAAATGATTTGCATCCACAGGTAAATTATCCTACAAAAATGAGTTGTTTGTCCTTTGTTTTCAGAAAGGACCCATGACATCACAGATGATGTCTTGTCTTGTGCATAAATTGGATTTAAGTGAGGCAGAATTGCAGAAAGTCATCAGTACCATTCTGTGAATCATCCAAGTCCAATGGCAAGACAGAAGTCAGGAGGACTGGTGATGGCCCAGGATGCAGTGGATGATCTTGGTGTTTTTGATGCCTGACCAAGTTCTAACATCTCCATAGCACCTGCTTCAACTGTCTTCATTGCAATTGGAACAAATTGTTCTCATCTGCCCATTTCTCTGGGGAAAGTCTTCACATGCTTGCAGCAGATGTCCCCCTAACTCACTAACAGCTTTGGGGCCTGTTGATTACCCTCAACCTGGTTCTGCTTATCTGCAGAAACAGCTTTACCAGGGTGTGGCCATTGCACATGCTTTAGCATTTTGGAGCCACAGATGAGAGTTGGGTAGATCAGGTAGACAACAAAGGTAGATGAGTAGCCCTGAAAAGGGCTCAGCTTGCCATTACACCAGAGATGCTAATTCCCCTGAACATCACATACACAAAGATGAGTATAATGCTACATGAAGAAATATGAGTTTTAAACAATTATTTCCAAGCATTCCTTTGGATAAAACCAGAATTGGGCAAAATCTTTGAGATTAAAAACATAATGGAAAAAGAAACAACAAAGACTAAGCTTGAATAGTTCTGAAGGGCTAGGTAGGTGATGATTCAGCCCTCATATGTTTAAAGGTAGAGAAAACCCAATTATTGACAGTTCCACTCTGTCTAAGGGTCACTGAGGCGAAAAAAAGGTACAGACTCTGGACTTTGGTATTTCTAAAGAAGTACCTAAAGAAAGGGAAAAGTGGTGGAGGTCAGAACTTACTACTTTTTAAAAGAAGAGAGTTTTTTTGATATCTTTTGAATTTACATCACTTAGATTTCTTGTTGTATTCCTTACCTTCTGTCCCTGAGCCATGCATTATAATAAAGATTTTTTTAATAAAAAAGAAAAAAAATGACTAAGGCAAAAAGGAATAAATCAGCAAAGCTTGTCAATACATTGAAAATTGGCCGTGCCAAAGGGAAAGTTACTTTAAGTATAGAATTTGTCAGGAGAGAGTATCTCATGTAGCATATTCTGAAAGTTCACAAGAAAGTAAAAAATATTGTGTTGAAGTATATTAAAATAAACAAGTCTGTTTACTTTAGACTGAGAGAGGAAGCCATGAACTAGCAAGGGAGAGTCATGGAAAGGACCCCTTCCTCAAAACAAATTAGAGCTAAGGGGGGGATGACCTTGATAAAAGTATGTAGAGAAAAAGTGCCATTTTGGAATGGCATGAGTCTAACTTATAACACATTCTGATGGGCAAGTACTCTGTCAGTTTCTGCCAAGGTACGTATGGGTAAGCACCCAAGGATAATGATACATTCCTTGTAACATGGAAGTGACAAAATATGCACATTTCCCTTAGTTTCATTTTTGTTCAGTTACAGCCACAGGAATAGATGTTCTACCTCTGACTGATTCCGAGATGATAAGATGTGCCTTCCTTTGTTTCCCAGCTATGTGCCAGTTTAGCTCACTGATGGGCATGTCTTTTAGGCCCACGTAGTCATATTCTATCTTGTAGCCCCATGTCTTTGGATTGAAGCAATAAAATCTGATTGTTCAGCTATGTCTTTCAACACTTTCTTCTGACTGCTTCTTTCTCTTACCTTTACTCTTTGATCTTTGCTTTGGATGTTCTGCCGATTTGAATGGTGAGGACATATTTGGTCTCTTGCTCACTTCCAATCAGTTGTCATTTGTGGGATGAGTGAGTCAACCTAGCTGAAGCATCAAAGAGGTGATGGCAGGTGGTGTGTGCCATGATGGTCAAACCATCACCACCGCTACCACTTAGATCACCATTTCACCACCAGACCTTGATGGAGACAGTCCAGAACCATGGAACCCAAGAGCATTTTGAATATTACTGCTTCCAGTTCATTGTGAAATGGTTTTGACATCAGAAATTGACATGATTTTATCAATGTAAATTACTTTAAAGAGGCAGCATTACCATCTACTTTGTCCTTGTATTGTAAGGAACATCAGACCATTCCATAAGACTTTTAATTGAAATAACCCATGTGTGTTGTCTCCCCAATAGAATGTGATCTTGAGAACAAGGACTATGTTATTTTCTTATTTTTAATCCCCTAGCACTTAGCATATTGCTTTGCACATAGTAAGTGCTTAATAAATGCTTCATTCATTTGTTCATTCATTTTTCTTGAACATTGAATTTAGAACTTTCAGCCTTAAAAAGCCACACATAACCTTGCTTGTGAGATGGTACCTTGACATATAGCTTATCTGTGCCCCTGGGGGAAAAATTTTCTTTCTATATAGGACAAGGCCCCTTCATAAATGTTTCAAGAATACAGCTATGTAAGTGAATGCTTTACAAGTTTATTCACATTTTTTCCCCTTGGGAGGTAGAAAGAAAAATCTACAAAACGGGAGTATCTTATTTTTCAAAACAGCTTATACAGAGAAGTATTTTTTTTTTCATTTCAAAGGGAGATTTCTTTAACAGGTATGCTCAACTATAGGTAAGATGCTCAAACCTTTCCTGAATCAATGAAACCAATCTAACACTAGCCTTTATGGGCCTTAACCAACCACTTCACTATGTGCATTTGTGGTGCAAAAGTTAATTTCCATTTAATTTAGGGGTGAAAGGGAAAAGCCTGAAATGAGAGTTAAAGTGTCCTGAGAAATACAAACTACTGATATCTAGTTCTAATTTGTTTTTTTTCTTTTCTCTCCCAAAAGAAGAAAAAAATCCATTACAACAAAATAGGATGGAGGTAAAAACAAACAAAATAGTTATAACTATGAATAGGATTAAATCATTCACAAAACAGAGTGGAGTGACAGAATAGAGAGCAAAACCTAGCAATTTGCTGGATACAAGAAACAAACTTTAAATAGATCGATTCAGAGTTAAAAAGAGGGACTGGAATAGATTTTGTTATGCCTCATCAAAATCCCAAAAAGCAGGATTAGCAATTGTGATCTCAGGCAAGGAAACTAAAAATATATTCAGCCAAAAGAGATTAGTAGGCAAATTCTGTTTTGCTTAAAGATAATGTGAATATTGAAACAATATTGATATTATATACAATGTCCCAAAATTTTTAGTGCTGCTTTAAGTTCTGGTAGTTTTTGACACATGTTACACAAACACACATACATACAGACAAATAACATAGCATCCAATTACTAAAAAAGCTAAACTGAATTATACACAGATCTCAACAGTAATGTAATAATTGTAGATTACTTCAGTATTTCTCTTTCATACAAACAAATCTTAAAAAGCTAAGCAAGAAAAGCATTTTGATTTGAATGCAGTATTAGGAAAAACAGCTAGATATGATAGATCTTTGGTGATTATTGAATGGTTATCTTAAGGAGTATAACTATTTTTTCAGCATCAAATGCATTTGTACAAATGTTGACCAGATGCTAGGGCTCAAAGAACTTATAAATGAAGGCAGAAATGAAGACGTTTTAAAAACATCTTTGGTAAATCACAACACAATATATAATTTATAAGAGAAATAAAAGGTATAGACTTTACTAAAAATAAATTATATACCAATTAATGAGTAGGCCCAATATCAAACCGGAGAAACAAATAATTATGTTAAAGTAATTATGTTAAAGTACATTTTGATATTTATACAACATCAGTGAGATGTAACTAAAGTGATCTCTACAGGAAAATTTATATCTGTAAACATAGGAACAAAAGAGAAAAATAGACCAATGTAACAACAACGAATGCTACTACTGCTGCTGCTGCTACTGTTACTGCTACAACTACAACAAAAACCTGAAAATCAGTCACAAGGAAATACAAAAAAGTACACAAGCAGACATTTTAAAAATTAAAGATGAGAAACAAAAAAGATCAGTATGAGCTAAAAAAGATGAGTTTTGAAAAGACTGAAATAAGATACCATTGCCCTGTTTGTTAAAAAGAAATACAGATCAAGATAAAGAAAGAATATCAAATTACCAAAATAAAAAAAAAATTGAAAAAGGCAAATTAGCAATAAATAGAGGGGAAATAAAATTATCTGAAACAGTCATTTTGGATTGTATGATAACAAAAGTAAAAACATATGAGACATGAAAATTATGAAAAAATTAAAATATTCTGAGTAACAAAATGGGAATTCAAAAATCTGAAAAGACTCAATGTTAGAGACAGTAAGGAACTCTCAAAAAAACTAATTCAGATGGAATTATAAGTAGAATCAAGTATCTAACAACAAAACCAATAAAATAAATTATCAAGTAGTAGGTGAAGTTATCTGTATTCTCAGACATTATGATAATTTGTTTAGAGAATCCTAGACAAGTAGAAAAAAATTGAGACAATAGCTTTAATGAAATAATAGGATGTAATATAGATATACAAAATCATCAACTTTTCTGAATATTCTAATGCAGGAAGAAGAAAAATTCTATTTAAGATAATAAAAAGCATTAAACAACTGGAAATTAACCTACCAAAATATATAAAGTGTTTATATAAATACAGTTAAAAAGGAATTTAATAGAATAAATGAATTAATTATCGAAAACCCAAAGTTGTTTATTGTTTGTCAGTCTAATGTAGCTGTTATTGAATGTATTGTTCTGCGTTTACTCACTTAGGTCTTCAATAAGTTCATGTTAATCTTCATACTTTTCTTGTAAAAAATTACTTTCATTGTTCCTTATCGCAAAATAATTCAGTTTTTTCAATTTGGAAGGTTTAGTTGAAATAAATAAAACATATCTTGCATTAGAAGAAAAGTTGTAGATTGGAGAAAAAATGTTTTATTAAATATCCCTGACAAAAGTCAGACATCCAGATTATATTGAGAATTGTCACAATTCTGTAAGTTCAAGAAAGTTTACCCAATAAATTAATGATATTAATATATAAAAAATACATCTCAATATGTATTCTAAGTTGATCAACTTTCTGTCCAGAGATGGGTAGCATGTTTCATCGTGAATCCTTTGGAATCGTGGTTCGTCATTGTGTTGGTCAGAGTCCTTAAGCCTTTCAAAGTTGCTTGTTTTTACCATATTATGTTTGTACAAATTGTTCTGCTGGCTCTGCTTGCTTCATTCAGTTCATAAGAGTATTCCCAGTTTTCTCTTATGTTATCTACTTTGTCCTTTCTTAGAGCTCAGTAGCATTCCGTAGCATTTATATGCCAAAACTTGTTCAGTCATTCCCCGATCAATGAATACCTCCTCAAGTTCCATTTGTTGACATGACAAAAAGAGCTGATACACACACATGCGCACACACAGCCACAGAAATATAATCTACAAAAGAGGGAAAGGACCAATCTATAACATATTGTGTTGTGATTCACCAGTGATGTTTTTAATATGTCTTCATTTCTGCTTTCATTTATAAGTTCTTTAAGCCCTAGCACATGATTATTTTTTGTAAAGGTACAGTTGATGCTGAAAAAATAACTATACTCCTTAAGAGTACCATTCAATAGTCATCAAAGAGCTCTCATATCTTGCTGGTTTTCCTAATAGTGCAGTAAAATCAAAATGTCATTTCTGTTAACTTCTGTTTATATTTGTTTGTCTGAAAGAGAAATACTGAAGTAACGTATAATTACTGTATTACTGTTAAAATCTGCTTATAATTCAGTTTAACTTTTCCTTTTAGCAATTAGATGCTATGGTGTGTGTGTGTGTGTGTGTGTGTGTGTGTGTGTTTGTGTTTGTTTGTATGTGTGTGTGTGTGTGTGTGTGTGTGTGTACAGGGCGTGGCAAAAACTATCAGAGCTTAAAAGTGTGCTAAAACTTTTGGGATACTCTGTATATAATATGAATATTGTTTCAGTATTCGTATTACTTTCAATATAAAAAAATAAAGTGAATTCACAACCAGTGAAAAAGAAATTATCAGAAAATGTTTTGCTCAATTACATGCAAAAAACTTATAGTTTAAATGAGGTGAGTGAATACTTGTAAAAATATAAAATGCCAAGATCAAAAGAATAAAAAATAGAGGACTTAAGCAACCTAATCTCAGAAAAAAATGGCCAACCCATAAAGGAACTGCTGAAAGAAAAAAACTCCAGCACCAGATAGATTTACAAGTGAATTCTATCAAACATTTAAATAATGATTAATCCTATTACGACAAATATACAAAATCACAAAGCTATATTTTGTTTCTTTCCACTTATTTATAAAGAACAATAGCAGATCTCCAACTATACTACAAAGCACTTAGGGTTATATCTTAAGAAAATTGGGGCAGCATGGAAAACAATTTACTTGTTAGGTAAGGTAAGGGAAGAATTTGTGTCCAAACAAAAGATAGAGCAGATCGTGGAAGGTAAAATGGAGAATTTTGGTTATATTAAATTAAAAAAAATCCTTAAAACAATTTAGCCAAAATTAGAAGTAGAAAAGGAAGCTAGAAAAATTGTTTTATAGCAAGTTTCTCTGATAAAAGCCTAATTTCTAAACTATATTGGGAACTGAGCCAATGTTGCAAAAATAAGAACCATTCCTGAATTGATAAATGATCAGTATGAGCAGACAGTTTTCAGAAAAAGAAATAAAAACGATCAGTAGTTCTATGAAAAATGTTCTAAATAACTAATAAGTAGGGACATGCAAATTAAAAGATCTCTGAGGTACTACCTCATAGTTATCAGATTGGCTAATATTACAGAAAAGGAAAATGACAGATGCAGGAGAGAGTGTGAAAAAAATAGGTATACTAATGTGCTGTTGATGGACCTGTGAATTGGTTCAACCATTCTGGACAACAGCTTGGAACTATACCCAAAGGACTACAAAAGTGTGCATGTTCTTTGGCCCAGAAATACCACTACTATAACTATACCTCAAAGAAATCAAATAAAAAGGAAAAGGACCCATATGTGCAAATAATTGGGAACTGAGGAGATGCTCATCAATTGGGGAATGGCTGAACAAGTTGTGCCATATGATTGTGATGGAACACTATTGTTCTGTAAGTAGTAAAAGTAGAAGGTTTCAGAAAATCCTGGGAAGACTTATAAAGGCTGATGCACGGTGAGGTGAACAGAACTACGAGAACATTATACACAACAACAGCAATATTGTAATGACAATCAACTGTGAAAGACTTAGATACTCTGATCAAGACAATGAAAAATGTTATCCCACCTCCAGAGAGAGAGAACTGATGAATTGTTAGTACAGAGTGAAACATGTATTCTTTCATTTTATTTTTCTTGCTTTTGTTTGCTCTCACAACTAATGTGGAAATGAATTTTTCATGACTTCATATGTATTTCTGGCTTTCTCATTGGATAGGTGAGGGGCTGGAGAGAGGGAGAGAATTTGGAACTGAATTTTTCTAAAGAAGTGATAGATTAAAGGTCTTGAAGGACTTGAAGGTCTCCAGTGATGGGGAAGTCATTGTCTTTTAACAGAGCTCATAGCATTTTTTCGGACAACTCAGTTGTCAGAAACTTGTTGTTTATAGCACACAGGAGAAATCCTTTATTTTTGTTTACTTAAGTGAAACATACTGGCTTTGTATACACTGTTTTTTCAAATAAGCATAAAGACTGAAAAAAGGAGAAAGAAGTGAGGAGTGGCTGAGCATCAGTTCTCTAAGTGTGGTGCATTCTGCTTGTGTTCTCCTGTCCTTTTTACTGTACCACAATCACAGGTTCTTACCCTTTCTTCTTTTCGTTGCACCACATCAGGGATTAAAAGCCTAAATATGTTGGTTATACTGTCATCATTGGAGAAAATAGAGTGTTGTAGAGTTCTTTATTTTAAACTTGTACTGTTTTCCCCCAATAGGAAAATCTCAGAACTGTGGTAGAAGTTGTAATGAGGCAAATTCAGGCAGATTAAAATGGAAAAATGCCTACAAATGAAAGATAATCAAAAGTAAAATAGGCAGTTGATAGAGGCTTCTCTCTCTTATGGAAGTCTTTAAATAAATGCTAGACAACCACTTTTTGGAAACATAGGGAGGATTCTTTTTCTCTCATAAGTTGAATTAGATGTTCTCTGAATTAAGTCCCTTACAACTCAGAGATTCTCTGAATATGATTTAATTTAAAAAGAGAAAATATGTCATGATTTCAATGATAAACCATTTTCTCCATCAATAAACCAAGGAAGCTTATATGGCCTTGGTTGGGACATCCATGTGAAATTATAGAAAGTCTAAGACTAGCACAGGATGAGAAGATGTGAAAGGGTTGTGATCTGCACCTGCTCTTCTGTTTTGGTAGGTGCTAGTGAGCAAGGGTATTAATTTGGAGATGTGGAATCCATTTTAAACAATCAGCAGTTGAAACCCTTAGTATGTTAGTCATTCATCAAGGGAAGCTGTGAAATATATTCAAAACCCTAGCAGTTTAACTTGGCTTCCATCTGAATTACTAGCAAAGGTTCTGATGGTTCTGAACAACTGTATCTATCCTTAATTTACATATTGTTGCCATTTTAGCAATGCAGAAGGGAGATGAATAAAAACAATTATCCTCAAAGACATTCAGTCTGGTCTTGACTTGTTAACAACGATAAAAGTCAGCAGTTAGTAGCATTTAATACAGCTGAACAAACCATAGAGTATCAAATAGCTTCATCTGGTGCATTTCTTCTTAGTGGAAAAAAGGGGGGGCTTTAATTAGGGCATGATTCTGTTTAAGCTATCTAGTAAAAGCTTTTAAAAATGATTGCCCTTACAGATGACAATGTAAAGAACAAAGGGACCTTGGGCAGTTTATTTATTATTTACTTATTAGTATGTTGCACTGTCTGTATTTTGATGCTTAAAATACCAGAGAAAACAGGAAAAAAATCGTAAGATTTTTTTTTTCAAAGTTGGAAGAGATCTTAGAGGTGATGGAAATTGAAGCTTGAAGAAATCAGGTATCTCATAGGTTGTAAAATAATAGAATCAGGATTCAAAACCAGGTCTTGATTCCAAATCCAGTACTTTTTTTCGATAGAAAGACATACTTTTTTTGTAAGAGCACTTTAACCGCTACTAGCCAACATCCAAATTATAACCAAGGCATAGAAAGGGTATCGGTAAGAATAACTCATTGATTCAGTTGAGCACACCTTTCCAACTATTCAAGCTTTAGACCCCTAGACTAATTAAGACTCAGGGACAGTTTTTATTATCTTTTAAGGTAAAACTGGCTTAGCCAGTGTAGGGTCGATGTTAACCCTATAACAACGATACTCTATCATTCTCATTTTACAACTAGTACTCCATTATTATGTAGACCAAAACCTGAGATCATTTTTATCTTCGAGATAGGTTTATTGATTATCCATTCAATGTACAACAAAATGCTAGGCGCTGTACATAATTTGTTTAAAAAACAAACAATCTTTTCCTTCTAAGATCTTACCATTTTTTTTGTAAAAAAATTAGGAACGATGAAGCATGGCACATCCAGTTTGAAATGTCTAATTGGCATCTAATGAAGTGAGCTTAGTGTTCATTAGAGAGACTTGGGATGGGTATATACTGTAGATTTGGGAATCATCTTTGCAGAAATGATAATTAAACCCACAGACACTGATGGGGTTACCGTATGAAAAAATGTAGAGAGGAGAGAGCCTAGGATAGAACCATAGTTTATACCAAAGTTAGGGGATGTGATATGGATAATGAACAAGGAAAGGAGACTAACAAGGAATGGTCAGATAGGTCAGAGGCGAATCAGTAGGGAGCAGTGCCATGAAAACCCAGAGAAGAGAGAATAATGAGGAAAACTGTGTGTGGTTAGCAATGGCAGTTGCTTCAGAATTTACTAAGATGAGGATTGAGAAAAGATGATTATATTTACCAACTAACAGATTGCTGATAACTTGGAGAGAGCAATTTTAGTTTAGTGAAGATTACTAACACTTGAGAAGTGAAGGCTCTAATATCAGAAAGCATTTTCTGTTTTTGGGTTTTTTTTTTGGGTAGGGTGGTTGGGGTTAAGGGACTCACCCAAGGTCACACAGCTAGCACGTGTGTCAAGTTTCTGAGGCTGGATTTGAACTCAGGTCCTCCTGACTCCAGGGCTGGTGCTCTACTCACTGTGCCACCTAGCTGCCCCCTCAGAAAGCATTTTCTAAGAGTTTGAAGTGAAAGGTAAGAAAAATGTAATATGAAGTTACATGTTGAATTTTACACTTAAAGGGAAAAGTGAGCTTATATTATAAAGATGGACAGTTTCATGTATACTCCTCTGTTTTTTTTTCTGCCTTGTATTTGGAAAGGCTCATTTTATGTAGTTCACAATTTTAAAATTGAATTTTGAAAATAATTTGAAATAGCTTCTGTAGCCAGTGAGATTGAAAGGAATAAACATTTATTAAATACCTATTATGTCAGGCATTGGTTTAAGCACTTTACAAATATTATTTCATTTGATCCTTACAACAACCCTGAGAGGTAGGTGTTATTATCATTCCCATTGTACAGTTGAAGAAATTAAGAAGTGACATGCCCAGAGATATAGCGCTAATAAGTGTCTGAGGGTAGAAAAGGATTGCCTTGCAGTGAGGGCCCAGCCAAAATGAGATAACATGCATTTATGGAGGACCTAGGCAGCTTGATTGTGTGACTTCCTCCAGCTCTTATCATCTGCACGTGAAAAAGTAGAGAGGAGAAAAGTGTTGACATTAATCTAGAATAGGGATTTAACAAGATATGAACAGCAAAATATAAGCCAAGGGGGCAAAGGATTTTAGAGTAATGGACAGCATAGAGTTGAACTGGTTATAATATATTTTCCTGAAGATCTGCATGATGCCATAGTGATACAGAGTCTCACCCTCCATTCCCTACCATCTACTTACAGGCAACCACACTACAGGATGGCATGGCACAGGATTTAAAAATACTGGTTGCATTATCCAGTTTGGTAGCAGTGTGAGTGAGGTAATTTAAAATAAACCTCTGTGTTTTTCTGTGTATTTCCCAGTTTCTAGTGTTAGCTATCTACTTAGAAAACTATTTGAGGTTTGAGAATCTTCCTTGGTTATTGATGGAGTTTCTACTTGGACACTATTCTTCGTAAGTAGTTAAATCACAAGCTAAGAGCTTCTCTAGTTGAAGTATGCTGATCTCTAAAGTGGGTCTGTGGATAGAAACCAGGGAATCTATTATCATAGAAGGAAAAATGCATCTTTATTTTTTACTAACATCTAACTGAAATTTACTATTCTCTTCAACTATTTGAAAACATTCTGAGGAAAACATTGGCTTTACTAGTATGCGATAAGTGTGAAATGATAAAAAAAATTTAAGAACTTCACTATATGATCTGAAAGGAATGTGCACTAGCAAAATATAAACAGTGAGTATAGAGACATTAGGTATAAAACTAGAGCTTTATTAGCTTATTGAAATATACATATATATATATAATATGTGTGTTAATGTATGTATGTAATGCATGTATGTGTATGCACATACTTCTAAGAAAGTAGCTTCTAGGTTTGTAGAACCTAGGATGATATTATCCCTTTTACCCCTAAAGTGTGTGGTGATATGGTGATGGTTGTTAATCTTTTCATTCAAACTGCATTTGTCTCAATATAATGAATAATTGAGAATTTCCTCTAGTGGCTCCTTTTCAAAGTTTCAAACTCAAAGTAGTGGTTGCAAGACCAGCTACCTATGAAAACAAACATGCTTCCCTTTATCTTTTAATAATTTAATATTAATTACGTATGCTTCCTTATATTTTTATCTCCTTTAGAGTTTAGAAGGCCAAAGTGAAACAAAATACAGAAAGTGATTGAATTATTTCTTTCTCAGGCTGAATTTGGGATGTAGAATCCCATCAAGGAAAGATTTTAGACTGATTACCAGCTAAGCAAATTCAGACAGTACTGGGAATACGGTAGATGTCTAACAAATACTTGCAGAGTTTTCTTAGGATTCTTCATTTGGGAAGGAAAAACTATAGGACTAGACAACATTTAGCTACTTAGACTTAATTTCATCCTTAGTTTCTTCTGAGTTTGAATTTGTTGTATGGAATCTAAGTAACCAAATGCAGAAGAAATATTTCCCTTTAAATTGCATTCCCTTTTCCCCTTCATCTCCCCCCCTCCCATTCCCTCAATCCATTCCATCTCTCAGGTCATTCCATTCCATTTCAAATGGCCTTATACGGGTCCCATTATGGGCTGCCGCTGTCACACACTGGACACAGTATAATTCAACATGACACATGGCGAGCAGAGATGTGTAGAAATACCTGAAACTATTAGAGCCAAACGGCCTTCTGTTAAAGTTTTTTACTGCCGCATAAATATTCTCCTGGCTGGCTGGAGTCTCTGAGGAATAAATAGCCCATTAGAGGAAATATCCAAGTCAGTAGCTTGGACCTGTGGGTCTTGCCCAAGAAACTGCAGAGGTTTGGTGGTATCTGGTTCCTTACTGCTGACATGTCCTCTTCTGAGTCATTAAGGTGTCTCAAACATTGCTAATTCTTTTACAAAAAGAATCATAAGACTCATCTGTTAGGTATGGTAATCAGTCAATCATTTCGTATTTATTGAATGCTTTCTGTGAAGGGTATGAGAAAGTATAATACTCAAGTCAGGTGTTCTAAGTATCTCTTAGTCTTTGGATGTTAAAATATTCCTATGTTAGCTTTGTGATGAATGACCTGAGTACAAAGGAGTGGGCATCATTTTAGCCAGAAATTCCAGTCACCTTTCACAGAAATACCAGAAGACGTAAATTGATTAGCACTGATTATGTGACCAGAAAAGACATGGGGTTTTAGTGTACGTATTTAATTTACCACTTTTCCCCTCCACTCCAATTAGATTGTAACATTCTTGAGGGTATGGAATCCCATTGTTTTCATCTTTGTACTCTGCATGCCTTGCTCATGGTAAACACTTAATAAAATGTTTGTTGAGTTGAATTAAATTGAATTTTGTCTGCCTGATTTTTCTCCTGGATTCAGAGAGAAGCAAAAGAGTCCCTAAAATGACAGATAGAAAATGTATCTTTCTGAAAAGACTGGACTTATGTCTCATCTCCAGAGGACTGTTTGGCAGATTTTATGGACCTAGTCATTTGTGTACAAAGCATGAAGGAGAAAAAACACAAAACTCTAAGTTTTCTTTCTTTTTTGGTGGTACTGAAAGGCTGATTTAGGAGGAAGGTCATGGTGGGGATATCTAGAACCCAGGAATCTGTCAGAATAACCAATTCATCTATAATTTCTCTAGTCTGCTCCTCTCTGCTCCAGACCCTGCACCCAAGTTGATATGGCAGATATTGGAATAGAGTGGCATAGCATAAAGCTTCTGTGCTAGTAAGAAGATTACAAGCAAATGGTCTCTCCAAACCTAAACGTGAGGAACATATGCCCCTGTACTTTTGAAATCTGTCCTGTAAACCTTAGGATGGGAAATTAAGTTCGATGTCACTTTGGTATTCACAGTATCCCTATGAAGTGAGGAGGAGGGTAGTCATTATCTCCATTTCACAGGTGGAAGGGCAGAGGCACAGATAAGTTCAAAATGCTAACAATCGAGATGCAGTAAACGGCTACTTCTCCCAAAATGTCGTGAGCCTTTTTTTTCTCTCATTAGGCTGTGGTCTTTCTATAGCCTCGTTGTTATTGACTGAGAACAAAATTCAAACAAAACCCAATCTTAACCTTCCATCCACCTAATAAAAACTATAGCCAAAAGGTAGGTATTGTGGTTTATATGGGAGTAAGTTGGGTCTAAAGCAAAGGATATTCCTTAAAATATGCAGTTTTTGAGAGGTAAAACAGCTGAAGTAGGCTATGCCAACAGTATGTTCAGGCAAATGGAACGTGAGGAGTTTTATGGGTGGCTTTAATCCTGTGAACCTTTATTGTGGTCACAGAAACATAGCACTATTTTCCTTGCTTTTTATGCTTTGCGAGCCATGTTCCACTATGTTTTGAAGTCTTTGGGGTATTGGCGTGCAAGGGGATTGCTGAATTCAGCCCAGATTCACTTCGGGAAGAAATCTTTTAGCTCTAATGCCTTGCTGTCATGGTGATTAGGTCTGTGCTGTCTTCCAGAACATTCTATGGTAATAGCAATTCAGATATCATGTTCAAATGAAGTCATCTATATAACAAAGCTTTACCTCCACTCTGATGTTGGATTAGTTGGGAAGAAGGCAAAAATTTTATTTCAGCAGGTGGAAAAGGGTGTGGTCATACCAATAGGGTGAGAATTTTTGGTAGTGAATTGAATCAATCCTTTGCCTTTGCAATTTGTCAAGTAAATAACCAAATAAAAGTCCAACTCTTCATTATCTATGGTGTTTGAGGAAGAAGAATAGAATGAATGAGTGAAACCCACACCATAATTGTCAAAGCTTTTGTTTGTCATTAGTTTTAACCTTTAACCTTTCTTCCCTTCAAACTCTTTTCCAGACTTGTGAATGAGAAACCAAATATACTGGTCTGTTTCTTCTCTTCTCCCAGCCATTACACACCCTTTTGTAAAGGTCCTAGCAATCTTTGAAATGGTTGGAAGTAGAAGCCATAGCTCTTTTCACCAAGGCCTAAACCAAGGGGAAGGAAACTTCTAGATAAGTTTTTAGAATTTAAAATCAGGTCCATTCTTCTTTATGTCTAGAACTTTTTTCACATAGTTCCCATTGCCAGAATCTCTTCCCATTCTCTACGAAACAACAACAACAAAAAAATTAATAAGTACTTACCAAGTGTCAGGCACTGTGCTAACTTCTGGGAATAAAGAAAAAAGCAAAAACATTACCCCTACCCTTGGGGAGCTCACATTCTAATAGGGAGAAAACATGCAAACTCTGTACGTATAAGTTATATACAGTGTGGACAGAAGGTAATCCCAGAGAGAAAGCTCTAACAGTGATGGGGGAGAGAGGAAAGGGCACTTGCAGAAGATGAGATTTTAGTGTAAAAGAAAGCCAGGGAAGCCAGGAGCCAAAGATGAAATGGAAAACTTACTTGCTTAAAGGCCCAGATCACTTCTCACATGGAAGCTTACTTGATCCATTCTTCATTCTCCCATCTCTGTCCCCCTCCCCACTCTTATAAGACTTTGCTTAAACTATTGCATGCACTGATTGTATTTTATTCATATTATGATGATTTATATGGCACATTGTCACTACTCAATTGTAAGCTCCTCTAGGGCAGGCATGTCATTAATATTTTGTCTCCCCTGGTGCCTAGCAGAGTGACTTGCCTTGCCTATAGTAGGTACTTAATATTCATTGAATGAATAATATATACAGATATAGAGGAAAAATGATCATAATGAGATAATTTAGCTCAGTAAGTTAATTCTGTGAGTAATCAGCAAAACTGACTTTAAAAAATACTACTACTCCTGGGATAATAAAAAAGAACCAAGTTGAGTTAGAATATGTGCATCTTTTAGTTGGGTCAAACTCCATTATAAGAATATAGGGACAGCGTAAGGTTGTTCAGTACTAGCATTAGTCACTAAGGGAGATTAATATTTCTTTCCCTGAGGACATTTGACATTGCATTCTGCCTATGGTGGATGAAACCACCTCTAGAAGTCACTGTGACTCTGTGAGATTTACTTGTATTGAGTCCACAGAGCTTTAGAGGGCAGTAAAATGGTTTCACCACAGCTGGTCAGTGCTTCCCAGAGGGGCTTAACTTCAGAAGGCCGATCCATCTGCTAAGGATAATGGTAATGATGGGTATGGCATAGCCCATACCCATTCTCACCCAGTGGATTAGGAGGAGAATGAAAAGTAACAGAGTTGGATATAGCTTAGTCTGTAATTTTGTCCATCTTCCCAGATGATTCAAATGATTTTCCTTCTGGCTTTTCTCATGTTCTCTATGACAATGATATTTTTCCAAGTTTCAGCATTATTCATGGTCTTCCCTTTTCAGGCGGAGATTTCTAATTCAGCTCATGACTAACCCTGGTTGGCTGGCAGTGTCCTGCGCTACAATTAGGCCCCGAATCATGTAGATAACTAGCACCAAGTCGCTCCTGCTTCACTACCTTTAAAACTATTTCTGTGCATGAGTGATGACTAAGAGATACATTTGGCTGCCCTCCTACCTACCTAACTTTGTACTGTTAGCAGATCCTAGATACTGAAATTAAATAAGCCCAGCAGATAAACTTGTAGTATTATTGGAGGTCTGGAACAAAATACTGCTTAATGATACCATTGAACTGAGCTCCATAGAGTACAGCATTTAGAAATTCAGAGCAGAAATAGGATTAGAATTGGGAGGAAAAAAAATCTATAGAAGAAATAAAAATAATTAGCACGTATATAGCATGTTTTACATATATTATGTCATTTGATGATCACAATGACCTTGGGAGGTAGGTGCTATTATTATCCCCACTTTACAGATGGACGTAGAAGGAAGTTGAATGACTCGTTCAAGGTCATACAGCCAATAGGAGTCTGAGACAGGATTAAATTCATGTCTTCATGACTCCAAGTCTGCCATTCTACCTGCCACAGAAAGATACTTTCATCTTATACCTATATAGAATATTTTGCTATTCAGAGCATTTTATGTGATATGAAAATGCTTCATACAGTTTTAAAAATAACTGCAAGATATATTTGTAACATCTATATTAATGGTTCTTTTCCTCCCACTAAACCCTTCAACATTTCAGCAGATCTATGATCTCATTAATGTATGTGTTTCTTCCAACAATTAAGGTCAGAAACCATCTCTTTCTCTTTCTATGTAAGTGTCATCCTGGTCCACCACAGGAGTCCACCTTACTTATTTATATACCGCAGTCTCCTTTGAGAACTCCTTTGAGTTCTCTTTACATTAGAGAGATACTAATGGGGACACAGGCTGCTGACTGGCTGCATCTTAGTCTCAGTATGTCACCCCCTTTTCTTTTTTTCTGGTCATATATTACTTTGACAAAAATTTCTTATTTAACATCTTATGTAAGATCTCATTTGTCAGCCTTTCTCAAGCCCTCTTTGATCTTAGGGCCTGCCCTCTGAAATTATGTCCAGTTTAATCTTCTTTATGCACATATGTATATGCATATGTAATATGTACATGTATATGTGTATATATATGTATGTGTGTTTATGTAAGTATTTGTATGCATACGCATACATACATGCTTTGTTGGTCAGTTGTTGCCCTTCATTCTCAAAGAGGAACGTCACTAGTGACATCACTAATTGAGCTTGGAAGGCTTTACCACTGGTTGGGCACAGATGGTCCACGCGAACATTTGAACTGGAGATGTCTCTAAATTTGCACATCTAGTGTTTCTTTTAAGCTTCTGCTTCATTCATAGAGCACAGTACTTACTTTGATATGGGCATGCCATGCTGGAAGGTCCTTGGCCAGAGTCTCCCATGTCATACAACTGATTCCAAAGTTCTTCAGAGACGAGAGTGGCCTTATATTGCTTCTTCTGGCCTTCCTGCGAGTGCTTGCCTTGTGTGAGTTCTCCATAAAATAATTTTTTAAAAAAATAAAGGAACATTTGGCATTCAAACAATGTGGCCAATCCATTGAAGTAATGCTCTCTGCAGTAAAATTTGAATGCTTGGAAGCTTTGCTTTAGAAAGGACCTCAGTGACCGCAGTACTTTATCTTACCAAGTAGTTTTCAGAATCTTCATATGATAATTCTTTTTTAAAATATTTTATTTTCCCCCAGTTACACATAAAAACAGTTTTCAAAATTTGTTTTTAAAACTTTGCAGTCCAAATTCTTTCCTTTCCTTCCTTCCTCCCTCCCTACCCCATCTCTTATTGAGGAGGCAAGCAGATCAATAAAGGTTACACATATGTAGTCATGCCAAATATGTCCATAGTAGTCCTCTAGTGAAAGAAAACATAGGCCAAAAAAAAACCTCAAGAGAAATCGAGAAAGTAAAAAAAAAAGTATGCTTCAATCTGTAATCAGACACCATCAGATTTTTCTCTGGGGATGGATAGCATTTTTCATCGTAATTCCTTCTGAGTTGTCTTGCATCGTTGTATTTCTGAGAATAGCTAAGTCATTCACAGCTGATCCTTTTACAATATTGCTGTTACTTTGTACATAGAACATTTCGCTTTGTATCAGCCCATGTAAGTCTTTCCATGTTTTTCTGAGAATATCCTGTTCATCGTTTCTTGTACAATAATATTCCATCATAATTGCATACCATAACTTGTTTAGCTTTTCCCCAGCTGATGGGCATCTCCTCAATTTCTAATTCTTTGCCCACAGAAATGAGCTGCTATAAATGTTTTTGTACATACAGGCCCTTTGCCTTTTTGTTTTTTATCTCTCTTGGGATACAGACCTAGTAGTGGTATTGCTAGATCAAAGGATATGCATGGTTCTGTAGCCCTTTTGGCATAGTTCAAAGTTGCTCTACATAATCAACTCCATCAACAATGCATTAATGTCCCATTTTTCCCACATCTCCAATATTTGTCACTTACCTTTTCTGTCATATTAGCCAATTTAATAGGTATGAGGTGGTACTTCAGAATTGTTTTAATTTGCATTTCTCCAATCAATAGTGATTTAGAGCATTTTTTAAAAAAATATGGCTATAGATAGCTTTGATTACCTCATCTGAAAACTGATCTTATCTTTTGATCATTTGTCAATTGAGGAATCACTCTTATTTTTATAAATTTGACTCAGTTCTCTATATGTTTGATCAGAGAAACTTGCCTCAATTTTTTTTCACAGTTCCTGCGAACTGTATTTCCCTCCATCCTACCCCCACCCTGGTTTATTCTATTCTCTCTCTCCTTTCACCCTGTCCCTCCTCAAAAGGGTTTTGTTTCTGAGTGCCCCCTCCCCAAGTCTGCCCTCCCTTCTGCCACCAACCCCCTTTCTTTTATCCCCTTCCTTTCCTACTTTACTGTAGGGTAAGATAGATTTCTATACCCAATTGAGTGTATATGTTATTCCCTCTTTGAGACAATTCTGATGAGAGTAAGGTTGACTCACTCCGCCTCACCTCTCTCCTGCTTTCCCTCCACTGTAAAAGCCTTTTTTCGCCTCTTTTATGTGAGTTAATTTACCCATTCTACCTTTCCCTTTCTCCCAGTAATTCCTCTGTCACCCCTTAATTTCATTTTTTAGATGACATTTTTTCATATTCAATTTATACCTGTGACCTCTGCCTGTATGTATTCCTTCTAACCATCCTAATTATGTGAAAAATGTCTTCTGAGTTATAAATATCATCTTGCCTTGTAGCAATGTAAACAGCTTAAGCTTATTAAGTCCCTTGTGATTTCCCTTTCCTATTTACATTTTTATGCTTCTCCTGAGTCTTGTACTTGAAAGTCGAACTCTCTCTTCAGCCCTGGTCTTTTCATCAGGCATGCTTGAAAGTCCTTTTATCTCATTGAATATCGACTTTTTCTCCCTGAAGAATTATACTCAGTTTTGCTGGGTAGGTGATTCTTGGCTGTAATGCTAGCTTCTTTGCCCTATGGAATATCGTATTCTAAGCCCTCTGATCTTTTAATATAGAAACTGCTAAATCTTGTGTTAACCTGATTGTGGTTCCATGATACTTGAATTATTTCTTTCTGGCTATTTGCAGTATTTTCTCTTTGACCTAGGAACTCTGGAATTTGGCTGTAATATTCCTGTGAGTTTTCATTTTGGGATTTCTTTCAGCAGGTGATTGGGGGATTCTTTCAATTTCTGTTTTACCCTCTGGTTCTAGATATCAGGGCAGTTTTCCTTGATAAATTCTTGAAAGATGATGTTTAGGCTCTTTTTTTTATCATGGCTTTCAGGAAGTCCAGTAATTTTTAAATTATCTATCTTGGATCTATTTTTCAGGTCAGTTGTTTTCCTAATGAGATATTTCACTTTGTCTTCTGTTTTTTCATTCTTTTGGTTTTTATTGTTTCTTGATTTCTCCTAAAGTCATTAGCTTCCATTTGCTCCATTCTAATTTTTAAGGAATTATTTTCTGCAGTGAGCTTTTGGACCTCCTTTTCCATTTGGCCATTTCTGGTTTTTAAGGCATTCTTTTCCTCAAATGCTTTTTGGAACTCTTTTACCATTTGGTCTAGTCTGTTTTTTAAGGTTTTATTCTCTTCAGTATTTTTTGTGTCTCCTTTACCAAGCAGTTAACTCATTTTTTCATGATCTTATTACATCACTCTCATTTCTCCAATTTTCCCCCTACCACTCTTACTTGATTTTCAAAATCCTTTTTCAGTTTTTCCATGGCTTGAGACATATATATATATATATATATATATATATATATATATTTGAAGATTTTGGAAATAGGAGCTTTGACTTTGTTGTCTTCTTTTGAGCATGTGTTTTGTCACCATGATAACTTTCTATGGTCAAAGTATTTCCCCCATTGTTTGCTTATTTCCCCAGCCTATTACTTGATTTTTTAACTCTGTTTAAGTAGGGCTCTGCTTGCAGGGTGGAAGGAGCACTGTTCTAGGCTTCAGGGCTTTTGTGCAACTATTTTCAGAGATACTTCTAGGGACCTGTAAATTTTCACTTCTCCCAAAGTGATATGATCTGAGGAGAAGTGTTTACTATTCTCCTGCCCTGTACTCTGGTCTGTGGACAACAACAAGCACTCCTTTCTGCTCTGGAATTGTGAGGCGGGTCCCCCTTCTGCTTTGGCTGCAAGCTCTGCCATTCTAGTGCTTCTCCTAGCCCTGGGACTGCCACTCAGGACTGTTACCTGGATCCAAGTATGGGCAAAGCAACAGAGTCCTGCCTCAGTGCTAGCAAAAAAACCCTTTCAATCTTCTTCTGATTGGTTGTTTGATCCCCTTACTGTCTGTGGTCTGAGAGCTCTGGAAATAGCTGCTGCTGCTGCCACCACTGTTGCTACTGATTGAGTCACTTCCAAGTCCTGTTCCTGGTTTGCCAGCACTGGGGCTGTGCTGGCTCAGCCTGCACTGGACTGGGCTCCTCTCTCACCCTGGTGCAACAGATCTTTTGTGCTGACCTTCTAAGTTGTCTTGGGCTGGAAATTTTTTTCACTCCCTCTTTTTGTGGGTTCTGCTGCTCTAGAGTTTCTTTAAAGTCATTTTTAAAGGTATTTGGAGGGCTTGAAGGGCAAGCTCAGGTGAGTCCCTTCCTTTACTCTGCCATCTTGGCTCCACCTCCCTATGACAATTCAAACAGAAACAATTCATTTTCCTGGCGTGGAGCTGATATACTGTCCAGATTTCACGGGCACACAACAACATGGTCAGCTTAGGCGCTCTGTAGACCTTCAGTTTGGTAGTCAGTTTAATATTTCTTTTCTCCCACACATTCGTTCAGAGCCTCCCAAACCCTGAGCTGGTCTGGCAGTATGGGCATCAACTTTATCATCTACACGTACACCAAGGTAAGCGAACTTATCCACAGCATTCAAAATTTCTCCACTTACTGTAATTGATGGTTCCACTTATAGATGTTGTGGTGCTGGCTGGTGGAGCACTTGTGTTTTCTTGGGGTTATTACTTTATTATTATTTTTGAGAGGCAGTTGGGGTTAAGTGACTTGCCCAGGGTCACACAGCTAGTAAGTGTCAAGTGTCTGGTTTGAGGCTGGATTTGAACTCAGGTCCTCCCGACTCCAGGGCTGGTGCTCTATCCACTGTACCACCTACTGCCCCACTTGGTATTAATTGTTGGGCCAAAATTAACACAAGCAGCAGAGAATCGATCCATACTTTGTTGTATCTCAGCCTCAGAGACTGCATTGAGTGCACAATCATATGTGAACAGAAAATCATGCACCAACTCTCCCTTCGCTTTAGTCTTGGCTTCTACCGTTTTTCAAGTTAAAAAATTTATTGTTGATGTGGTACTCCATCTTGATAGCATTTTCATTCTAATTGAGCAACATCACTAAAAATATCATGCTAAAAAGCATGGCAGCAAGCAAGCACATAGCCCTGTTTTCACTCCATTGGTGACTGGGGAAGAGCGATAGCATCATCTGTTATCTAGAACCCATGTAAACATGCCATTGTGAAACTGCATACAATACTGATTAATTTCTCTAGACACTCCAGTTTTACCATAATTTTCCACAAGTCCTCATGACTGACGGTATCAAAGGTCTTGGTCAGATTGACTAATGTTGTATGCAGACCTCCGTTCTGCTCCTGTCACTTCTCTTGGAGTTGTTGGACAGCAAACACAATATCAGTTTTTCCTTGGCCTTATCTGAAACCACACTAGCTCTCAGGTGGATCTTCCAGATGAAGGATCAGCCTATTGAGGCAGACTCTGTCAAGAACCTTGCCAATAATGACTAAGAGAGAGTCCCCCTGTGAGTGTCACAGGACAATCTATTTCCTTTACCTTTATAGAGACGGACAATGGAAGCATCCTTGAACTACTAGGCATAACTTCCTCTAATCTGGAAAATTTCAGTCAGTTTTTGTGCGAGCAGTGACTCTCTGCCTTGTAAATTGCAGCTGGAATAGAATCAGCATCAGGTTCTTTGCCACAAGTGAGGAGGCGAATGGTATTCAAAACCTCTTCTTAAGTTGAAAGTTAAACTAGAGAGAGATTGACTTCAACCTGAGGTGTATGGTCTGGCTTCAGCCTTGATTGATGATGGTCTGTTGAGAACATTGTGGAAGTTTTAGCATATCTCTTCAGGATCATATCCTTATCACTAATCAATGTGGCTCCGTCAACACTGTGTAGTTGAGATGCACCATAGATCTTTGTTCCATAAATAGCCTTCAGGACATCATACAAATGCTCTGGATTGTTACTATCGGTGTAAAACTGAATTTCATTTGCATTCTTACTGAGCCAAGAATCCTGTATCTCTCTAAGCTTCACTTATACTTTATTTTTGATGAAGTTAAATCCTGCCTCCTTAGAGGCAGATGAACTATCCTGCTGGTAAACCCTGTGGAGTTCTTGTTTTTTGTTTAGCCGTCTCTGAAATTCCCCATAATTTTTGTCAAACCAATCTTCCCACTAGGAGAAGTACTCTAATGTGTTGAAATTAAGTCTTCTGGTAGTAATCTTGCCTTGGGGCCACCATTTTTGTTGAATGTGAATATTTACCTTGGAGAAGATAAGTCTATGATCAATCTAGTGCTCTGCACCACACATCACTTTCATTATTCTCACATTCACATCCTGTCTGTCTCTTCTTCTTACAATAACATAGTCTATTAAATGCCAATGATTGCTTTAAGGATGCATCCATGGAGTTTTATTGCATGTAGGTAAACAAAAGACAGTGTTGGTGAAGAGGTCATGATATGCACAAGTCTTCAGTAGTAAGTGATTGTTGCTGTTACTGTTTCTGACTTCATTCCTCCCAAGAATTCCCTGCCATGCCTGATAGTCAGCCTGTTCTAGCATTAAAGTCATCCAGAATTATAAGCTTGTCCTCTTTTGGTACATTGTTGATAGTCTCCAGGTTTTCATAAAAATTTTCTTTGATCTCCTCAGGGTGGTCATGATGGAAATATACACATTGATGATGGTGGCATTGTACTTTCCTGCAAGTGGCAATCACATTGTCATGAGACTGTCATTCACTGCTTTTGGTAGGCATATAGACTTGTTGACCAGATTAGTTTTGAGTGCAAAACCTACACCAGCTTCATAGCATTCCCATCCACTGTGGTCACTCCAGAAAAATGTGTATCCAGCTCTGACTTTGGCAAGCTGGACTTCATTTGCTATTTTTGTTTTACTCAGGGCTGCTATTTGGATGTGATACCTACTGAGGTCTCTCACAACAATTGCTATTTATCTTTCAGGTCTACTGGACTTCATGTTGCTCATAAGCACGCACATATTCTAGGTATTTATGGTGAGTAGAATCATCTTCACAAAATTTTTTGTATATTTGTGTGTGTATGTGTGTGTGTGTGTGTTAACTTCAGGTTGGGTTCTTTGTCTGCTGTAGTAAGTAGACCAGGGTTGGGTGAAGCAGACAGTTTTTAGGGCACCTTTTGTAGCCCCTTCCTCGTGCCAGGAGGTGAGCAGTGTGGTCCTTAAAAAAGGCTGCTCAAACACCTGGATGGCTGATGAATTCTACAGCTGCTTCGGTCCAGTGAGAAGATAACCCCATGGCCTGGGCTGCCTGTGTGCAGGGTTGTGACTACAGATTCCATTGTATCTACACCTGATGCCTTGTCACTTGCTGGTCACCACAAGACTTTGAGGTAGGTAAAAATGCTCAAATGGTATGGTTGATATCCTTTGATTTGTGTATGAATTGGATTTAAAGAGGTAGAGTTGCACAAAATTGTTGGCCTCGTATTCTCTTTTGGAGTTATCAAAGTCCAGTGGCAAGACAAAAGTCAAGATGACTGGTGGTAGCTTGGGATACAGTGTATGACTTTAGCATTTTTGATATCCAGCCAAGTTCTAAGTGCATCATAGTGCTTCCTTCAGCTGCCTGAATGGCCATTGGAGCAAATTGTTCTTTTCTGCTTATTCTGCCAGGCGAAGTCTTCACATGCTTGAGGTAGATATCTCCCGAACTTACTAGAGGGTTTGAGACACCTTGGTTACCCTCAACCTGGTGTAGCCCATCTGCCAAAATGGTTTACTGGAGTGTGGCCACTGTGCATGCTGCAGCTTCTTAGAGCCACAGGTGAGAGTTGGGTGAATCAGGCGTACACCAGAAGTGGAAAGCATCCTTGAAAGGGCTCAGCAGCCCTCACATCAATGCATACATATACACATATACATACAAAACATTTACATGCACATATACATGCATACATTTACATGTAAATATATGTAAATGCAATATACACATATACACACATGTATATGTGTGTATGTACATATATCTTATTTGAACATAGCTGTTTGCATGTTTTCTCCCCCATTAGGTTGTGGACTCTTTCTGAACAGTGCTGTTTGTGGCCATTTTTTGTATCATTAGTACTTAGCACAGTACTTGGCACATAATAAGTATTTAATAAATGCTGCTACATAAGGCCAGAAATATTTATAGACATTGGCTATACATTTGGTGCAAACTTAGACTCTCAGATTTTCGTTGTTTTCATTTCACCTGTTCCACCCTCCTCTTTGCTGTCATGATTTAATTTAAGTCTAATTCCCTACCTTTTAAACTGGAGGTCCTGAATAAGATATACATTTTTAGACATGGTCAACATGTTGATCTGTTTTGTTTAAGTATACTTCTGTGTTATAAGAGAGGACTTTTATTTGATTGTGCATGGTCTGTAAGTGGATAGTGATAGACATACAAAACAAAATAGAGGAGAATCACTAAAACATTAAGAAACACTGAAGATAAAACAGAAATGAAGCTCAGAAGCAGACCCAAACCAAGAAGGCATATTTTATTAAGTACTATATTAAATTTAATATATACTTAAAAGCTATTTAACGAGTACGTAGTACCAATATCGCTTCTTCTTTGTATTTTGAGATGTTTGTTGATGATTTTTAAAACCATTGTAAACTTTTAAATTAAATTCTTCTCCTAATTATTTTACATGTTTAGAAGCATCCATAATTTTGCTATTCCAAGAGGCCCTTGGTCCCCAAGAGCATGCATGATTCATTGTTCAAATTCATTGTTTAAATAAGGCAAAATAGATTATTTTTCTATTCGTAGTTAATTAACGCTTTCCTTGTTGTTCTTGGCTATCTGTCTGCTATTTGTACATTGAGAGATGAGGTGGTGTACTTCTTTGCATACCCTTCTCTTTGTCAAGTCTAAAAGAGTATGTTGGTTTTAAACAAGTAGTTTTTATGTAAGACACTCACTCACTCAATAAATATGTATTAAACACACATTATGCCTTTATTTTGATACTTTGGATCTATAACCTCATCAGTGTGAATCCTTTTTTCATGAGTACAAATTGCAATGCTTTTATATTTTCTCATTTTATGTGATTTTTGTCTATAAATTTCTAAGTCCTTCAAAGAGGATCCATGCCATGTGCTAGAGACATTTCTCTAGTTCTTTAATCCTTTAAAGGGTACAAAGACAAAACTAAAGCCGTATTTATTTGTTGAATTAATTAAGTTGAATTTATCTCTTCCTTTTCCCCCCTTACCACTGCCTTTTCTGAATATGCATTTTCTGATTATACATTTCCTTAATGATATCTTCTATTTTTTGTTTAATATTGTTAATCACTGGTACAGACCCTGTGTTCATCTTTCCATTGCCCTTTGGGTTACTCAAAATCTTAATTCCCCAGGGCTTTCATGATCTTAAGTCATGTGTCATCACTAACACAATATTGGTGTTAAAGAGACGGGCCACAAAAGTGGCAATGATAAATCAGATTATTGGAAGCATTGAACAGTCCTCTGCTCCAAATAAGAATTCATACTTACCTGAATTCGGTCAAAGATTTCAAGGTACTTTCCTCACAACAGTCATGAAGTTTAGATTTTATTAGCTCAATTTTTTTAGATGAGGAAAGTGAGGTACAGAAAAATTATTTGACTTATTCATGATCATATTCACACAGCTAGTAAGTAGTAGAGGCAGGATTCAAATTCATGTCTCTTTATTTTTTTTCTTTTGCATTTGAATTTTAAATTTCTGATAGTATTTTTTTCTAATTACATGTAAAGACAATTTTTAACATTCATTTTAAAAAATTGAGCTCCAAATTTTCTCCCTCCCTGTCTTCCCTAAAAAGCTAAGAATTTTAAATAGGTTATATATGTACAAACATGTAAAACATATTAATCCGTATTAGTAATGTTGACTCACATCTCTTTAAGTCCGGTGCTTTTCCTACTACAAAATACTACCTCAGATTCGTTAAGTATTATCGTACCTGATTTATTTCTCTTCCCTCCTTCCTCTTCATGATCAAGTAAATTTTTTATCAGCAGTACCAGTATCAGATATAAGGACTGCTGATGAATTAATGGAATGTTCTACCAATTCAACTGCATGTATTATCTAAAAGATAGACATTTTTCGTTCACTTTTTTAATAGAGGTATTTAGGCTGATTTTATTTGAATGCCAGAAGCTTTCATTGAAGAGCATCCTGATGCTTTATGCAATTAATACAGAGTGATCACTGAACAGGAGCGTTTAGAGAACCTTGCCATCTTGCTTGACATAGCAGAATTGATTTCATCTTGTTGTATTTGGTGACGGTCATGTCTAGTGCCTTCTAATTCTCTTCTTGAAGTCGTTGTGTTATGTACTATTGAGGATTCTGGGTAGTTTGCAAGTCTTTCATTTCTTAGTCTGGAATCATAATTTCCAATTTTTTTTATTTTTTGGCTATCTTCTCTTTTGTTTCCATTTGACATTGAAGTCATTGAATAGAAAGACTAAAGTTGGTTTTGTTTGGAAGATTTTGTAATTTTTTTCATAGAATCTAATCCTTTGCAAAAGATGTTGACACATGATCTACAGTTATCTCCATGGTGGTCTGTTTGCTTTCAGTCATCTGGAGCATTGCAAGTCAAAATGATCAAGTGAAATTATGTTTCTTATTGCCTTTGGGAAAGAATTATAAATCTGTCTTTGCCAACTCCTTTTTCTTCTCTCCAATGAGAACCTGTGGGTTGGTTTTCCATTGAGATATAATTTCTTTATGTCCTCTGGTTTCATTTGTATCAAGTATGTCAATATAGGTGAAGATTTGCCACCACGTAATGAATTATTTAGGGGATAGCAACTCATAAAGGCTTCTCTCTAGAAAGGGAATGGTTTCAGTCTGTATAAATGAAATTACTAATCTTTTGAATTATCAAAGTAGAATCTAGAAATTAAATCTGGTAGATTTAACATGAAACTTCCTCCTTCCTAGGATCTGAATTACTATGAATGTATACCTTGGATTCATCCCAATTGAATTAACAATCAGTGTCTTCCCCACATAATCTTGTGCTGAACAGATAGCTTTACTTTTTCTTTATGAAGTGGCTTCTTACAACAAATCTTCCTTTGAAGTAGTCCACTGCTCTCCTAAGCCAACAGCTGTGTGGATTTTTAAATCTTTTTTCTATCTGTCCCTCTTTCAGATATTCTCAAGGAAGAGGAAAAAGATGAGGGAAGGGAAGAAACATTTATTAGATACCTACTATGTGCTAGGTACTTTACAAATATTATCTTGTTTGATTCACAAAACCCTGAAAGGTAGGTGCTACTATTTTCCCAATTTTACAGTTGGGGAAACTGAGGTAGACTTACCTAGCTACGTAGCTAATAAGTATCTAAAATCATATCTTCCTTACCCCAAGTGTAACACTATTCACTGCACAACCTAGCTGCCTATAGAAGCCAGCAGAAGAAGGTCCTTTCATTTTCTCTTCTTCAGCTCCATTCTCCCTGCCTCCTTCTCATTTCTTTCTTTATGCCCCAATTCTTCAACTCTTCTATTTCAGCCTTTCTTCAGAGTTCCTTTTTACAAATGCTAACTGGTATTCAGCATTCCCTTGACTAATGTCAGGGAAAGAAAACTCTGCATATGTGAACTTCCTTGATTCTGTTGTTTCTTGCTGTTCTTTCTAATGGTTTAAGTTCTCCCTCATATTTTTTCGTGGCTCGCGTTCATCTCATGCTATTATTGTCTCTTGTCTCCTGTACCTTGTGGTCTGCCTCCTTAAATTGCTACAATATCTCCAACTTAACTTTCCTCCTCTTCGCTTCTCCTCTCCTTTAATCCAAGTGGCCATGTTGGCAAACCTAGGTGAAACTCACGTGGCCTTTACAACAAATCTCAGAGATAGTTACGGCAAGGATGTTTGTCTCTATTTCATTGGTGCTGAAACTGAAACACAAAATATTTAAGTATCTTTCCCAAGTCATCTAATTGGTCACTGGCAAAGGCATGATTGGAATCCAGGTCTCAGTTTTTAGCTCAGTGCTCTTTTCATTCTGCTATTATAGTGAGAGGGAAATAACTACAGTCCTTGACCCTTCAGAAAGGGCACAGACCACAGAAAGACCTCCACAAAGAAGTCTCTCATGTCCTGGGCTGATGCCTCAGTGCAGTATGGGTTACATTAGTCATGTCATGGAAGGATTCATCATGCTTTCACAGTAGTGTTATATATTGAATGAGATAAACAGTGACATGACTGAATTTTTTAATACATTCAAGTAAATAGCAGGGTGACAATCATTAATTATGCTGCTTTAAAGTAGTCTCCCTGCTGTCAACGAAAGATTATTTTTCCTTGTGGTTCTTTATGTCGGGTGGCATTGGGCAGCAGAGAATTTGTTGGTCACTTCTGCTTTCCCCCAGAACTGCTTGTTTCCTGTATCTCCAAGTCTTCTCATTTAATCCAACCATTTTAATATCTTGTGCACTAAAGAGACTAAAAGCAAAAATCAGGTTTGTTCAGTTAGATTGATAAACAGATGCTAAGCTGATGTGACACAGCTGCTGCTGCTGAGCCAGGAAAAGCAGGTCAAGGTTATAGGGAAAACGTGCAGTATTGTCACATAGCTTCGAGCAAAAAAATTCCCCACGTGGAATCCCTACTCCCTCCCTGCCCTCCCCCCATCCCTCCAGCCTCTTCCTATCTATGAGTTGTTGAGTGTGGCAAAGGAGACATGCTCATAATCCCAGGAAGTGAGGAAAATTCAATAGTTGACCACTTCCCAGTTTGTAATATTTAACTCAGTCTTTTCTAATCTTCAGAAAAACCTTTAAGAGATCTTATGTGGTTATTTTTATGGTTATTATGGTTATTTTTAACAACACTTCTTATTTATTGATTATTTTTTAAAAGAAAAATGGGGTCACGCCTCAAAGACACTAAGTATTTTGAACAAATGAATCACATGCGAAAGGCAGATTAATGTGCCACACAATTTAACAAGGCTTCTGGTTTCAGTTTTTTGTTGAATAGAGTTTATAGGTGGCTAAATTTGATTATTTATGCAAAAGGACTTGTTCCCTCTAAGGCCCTTTTAACTCATTCCATGTAGTTCTGAGCTGAATTTGAAAGTAATATAATTAGTGTCTTATAATGACAGAGAAAATCAGCCATAAAAAGCATTTTAAAAAGTATAACTTATGATCACAGATTTAGAACTGGAAAAACTCTTTAGAGGTTGTCTATTCCAGCTTCCTCATTTTACAGATGATATAACTGACACTCAAGATAGGGAAATGACTTAAGGTTACACAGTATGTGGTAGAACCATTCAAAGAAATGCCTTCTAAATCCAGTGTTTGTTTTTTTTTTATTGGTGGTGGTAGTTTTTAATATTTTAAACTGTATATCAGGAGTTTCCAATCAATAAATCCATCACGTCAGTAGATCTTGATACCTGACCCAGGTATCTTCACAATACTCCCATTTCTATGGTTCTTTTTATTTCAAAGGCAACAGAAGCCCTGCTCTCTTCCCTGTTTTCCAATCCTTTTACAGTCTAGGGACTTGCAGTAGCATCTCCTCCTCCTCCTCTTCTTCCTCTTCTGCTTATCCTCTTTTTCCTTCTCTTCTTCCTTCATAATGAAAAGAAGCTGTGAAAAGGTCAAGGACAACTCCTTTAAATAGGACTTCAGATTTTCTGTATTGCGTCAACCCACCAAGACAAAGGGGCATTTTCCACATTTCGGCTAAGAATGAAAAACAAAAGCAAAAACAACCAATCAGTCATAGAAGGGTAAGTGGGGGGAATCACGGGACTACTGCTCTTAGAGGCAGGAAACCTTAATTCTAGTCTGGTTTCATTTACCAACTAGCTGTGTAATTATCAGCCTCACTCCGTGACGTCATTGATGAAGAACAACAGAATAGCTGTGTAATACTGATCAAGGCACTTCCTTTCTCTAGGCCTCAGTTTCTTCACTTGCAAAATAAGGTACTCATATTAACTGACCACCAACTTTCTGGCTATGAATACGTAATATTCTTCAGTTTTAAAGAATGGACTGCTTAGAAAAATCTAAACAAGTTGACTTAAGAAAAAATAATTCACAATTTTTATAGCTTGTACAAGGATTTTATTTGTTAATTTGTAGTTTGTTTTTAGCTTTTACAAGGGATATTCACCAAAATGATCCAACAGGAAGAGAAATATAAACATATCTCCCCAAATGGGGGCATGCTCTCCCCCTTACCACCTTAGTCCCAAGGAGAGTGGGCTAAGACTTAAAGCAGTTGGTACAAAGCGGTTGATCCACCAAGTTCACTTCTAGATGTGGCATAGCCCCTGGAGAGAGTTGCTCCCTTGGCACTGTCTTACCTGCATGGTTGACCTTCAAACTGTGCTTCCCACTAGGCTCAGCAGCTGTCAAACTCTGGTATGGATCTCAATTATTGAGTCTTCGATGGACCTTTTGAAGCTCACAAGATCATAGCCTAGTCTGTTCTACCTCTAGCATTCATGTTTCTAAGATAAGCAAAGAATAAGGCAGGAAAATCAGAAAATCATTCTCACTATGCACTCATGATTTCATGCCAGTCTAGGTGGGAAGAGCATTCTCCTGGAAGCATCTCTCTCCTCACCCGGTGGAGTATAGTATACTGTCTTTAACTTGATCTCCATCAGCTAAAATGACTTTTAGATATAATTTTCTAAATAAATTTTAGCCATTCTCAGTGATGGTTGGTGAGATAGTTAAGAAAAGATACTATCATTCTCATTTTGCAAATGAGAAGATTGATGTATAGAAAATCAGTCAATATTTATCAAGCCCCTACAATGTGCCAGGCACTGGGAATACAGAGAGTATAGCAAGGAAGTAATGTGCTTCAGGCTCATTCATTAATTTGGGATAGGTTTGGATTTTAACCTACAGAATCTGATCCCTATGCCCATGGACAGAAGTTTCTTCTTTATCTGTTGTGTAACCGAGAGTCACCAAGGGGTTTGAGAAGGGATGAACGCAGTGTGGTTTAGTCGGCATGCTTGATGGACAATTTTTCCTTCAATATGAAGTATACTTTGAACTTTGGATAAGATGAATGGGAAGATGCCCAAGAGGAGGAGGTGACAGGATTAATTATAACTTAACCATAGCCTGACAAATGTTTATGTCAAATAGGCCAGTAGGGCCTGGGAGAAATACTTATTTATAATCTAATTTGATCTTCTTTGCAAGGATCTGTTGGTATTTTCAGGCTTAATGTTGAAAATTATCTTCTCAATTTAGAAAGTTTATTTTCGGTTGACTGCAGCATATAGCCAATGACAAATTATACATAAAACTTAGCGTGAAGACATTAAGATATGTATGCGTAGACAAGGCATGTATGCAAGTTCTGATGAGAAAGGGGGCTGTGCCGTTACTTCCTTAATGTTGAGACTTAGAGGAAGATGGATTTATGGAAGGACATGAAATAGAGTTAGATAGATTGGGAAGGCATGGTTGGATTGTGATCTGTTTATTTAGACTCCTAAAAGTCAGCAGGCTACAAGGCTTTCATCTGAGCATCATATCAACCCTGTGAGATAAGTACCACAGATATTATAATACCTATTTTATAGGTGAGGGAGCAGAGTTCGATGAGCTTAGCTGCCCAGCCTGGTCACACAGTTAGTAAGTATCAGAGGCAGGATTCGACCCAGGACTTTATCCACTGCACTGTGCTGTGAGAAGATATTCACTCTAGTGGTGCAGAATATAATCCAACCATGCTTCCTTATATTGTGTGGTTTTGTAGGGTTCATTCAGCCGTCCAGGGACAAGCATTTCTTGAGATCATGTAGCACACAAGTGGGCTGTCTATCTGCTTATTCTTCCCACTCACTACATGACTGGCCTGCCTCCTTTTTCAGGTATCATCTCTTTGATGAAATACTATGTGCCATTTTTGCATATTACTTGTTGTATGTTGTAACCCATTGAGAATAAATCTTTTAAATTGAGAAGATAATTTCTAACATTAACTATTAACTAAAGACACATTCCTGCAAAAAAAGATGGAATTTGATAAGGGCCTCTTCTAGTCCTTGTTGGACTAAGATGTTCCAGTTTAGGGTCTTCAAACTCCAAACATTAGAACGAAAAGAAGAGAGGAAAAGAAAATTGGACATCTCAGCTGCCTCCAAGGCTATAATGAAGAGACTTGGCTTGAGTTGGTAGAAGTAAGAGTGGAAAGTAAGAGGAAGAAGTTGGAAAGCTGCTGTATTCAGAGAAGAGAGGCAGGAAGCAAAGGGTGCTGGAGAAGAAGAATCAAAGAAATGAGATCCATTCAAGGCTGTGCTGGAGCCAGCTTTCTTGGTTCTGAAAAGCCTATTGTTACATTTCTAGTGAGTGTTTACATCTCAGAAATTGGCAAAAAAATCAGGGCTCAATTTACTGTTTTGCTGATTGTCTACACCGGAGTTGGGGAACCTGGGGCATCGAGGCCACATGTGGCCTTCTAGGTCCTCGGGTGCAGCCTTTTGATTGAGTCCCAAGTTTTATGTAACAAATCTTTTTATTAAGAGGATTTGTTGTGTGAAGTTTGGATTCAGTCAAAGGGCCTCACCTGAGGACCTCGAGGGCCACAGTTTCCTCACCCCTGGTCTAGACTTAAGAAAGTAGTGAGAAAGTGTTAATAAAGCAGATTAAACTTAAGAATATGTTGTGTACTTCCTCCTCCTCCTCCTTCTGGGATTGGGATTGTTAAACACTATTGAACATTTAACAGAATATACTTGGGTGCAGCCTTCTGTGGTTACTGGCCTGGAAAGAAGACAGGAAGAGGGAGAGTGAAAGTATAATCTATTTGGCCTGGAAGGAAAAAAGAAATTTTTACATCAGTTTTCTCCTGCATTCTTCCCATTGCTCCTACTACAATTAGTTCACAAATCAGAGTCTAATAGATAAGACCCCAGCCTTGGTTAGCCACTTTAGAGCCAATTCCTCAGTACTGCTTCACCTCAAACACAATCCTTTGGTGCATCCTTATATTTTTTCATCATAACATCACCCAAGCAAAATAAAACCATCCACCTTCTGAGCTCAGCCATTAAATAACTAGATTGGAAGATTTAGGGGTGACAGAATCCTATTATTATCTGTAGAAGTTTATGCTCTACCCCTGATCACTTGGTTGTAGAGTGCTCTCCTTTAGAACAATTCCATTCAATAAGTATTTAAGTACTAATAAGGTACTCAGAAACATGGTAGGTGCTGGTAATACAGTGATAAAAATTAAAAAAAAATTCTTGCCTCTGGGGAGCTTTCTTTGGGTTTGGGGGGATAATAGGGAGAGAAGCAGGAGGAAATAGCAGGTACGTAGGTAAATAGATATAAGGTAATTTGAAGAGGGAGAGAACCTTTAATATCTTGAGAATAGGGGCTTATTTCAAGATTCTGAGACAGACAACTTTTGGGAAGGCAGAGACAGATAAACTGCTGAGTGTGGATCTGTTGTTCTGGTAAGACAGTAAGACAGTCCAAATTGTTTTCACTTCATCTATTTATAAGATCTTTTTGCTGAAGGGAGCTGACACCTCTAGGCAACTTAAGAGTTTGTTGAGGCTAGATACAGGCAGCTAGTTGGTGCAGTGGATAGAGAGGTTGGGCCTGGAATCAGGAAGACTCATCTTCCTGGGTTCAAATCTGGCCTCAGACACTTACTAACTGTGTGACCCTGGGTAAGTCACCCTGTTTGCCTCAGTTCCTTGTTTGTAAAAATGCACTGGAGAAGGAAATGACTAGCCACTCCAGTCTCTTTGCCAAGAAAACCCCAAATACAGTCACAAAGAGTCAGACACAACTGAGATGACTTAACAACAACCGAGAGTGGAAGGAGATGACTATATTACCCTGTATTATGCACAGTGAAAGGGATGACTATGCAGGGTTCTAATGCAGATGCATATCAAAAATAATGATGCCCAAGAGTGAGAATGAAGGTAAATGTGAATCCCAAGTAGGGAGGCAGAATAGGAGCTTAGGGAGTACTGTAAAAGAGGCCCTGGAAGTACCCATCCTAGCATGTGCCCATCTTGTGTTTCATTTACTTCAGTGAATATGTGGGAACTCCATCCATTGGTGTGGATTGTACCTTCTCATCCTTTGTGATTTTTGCCTGTATCTTTCCATGAATCCTTCTAAGAGAATCTATCCCACACTCTGGTGGTCTTCCTCTGATTTTTTAAATATTTGATTTGTACCACTGTGGCATTCAAGTTGTCTATCTTATTCCGGGCTTCTACTACATAGCCAGCCTACCTACTTTCATGATAATTTTTATTTTTAATGATGTATTTTATGAATGAAAGAATTAAAAAAAACATTCATTAAGCACTCACTATGTGCAAAGGCCTGTGCTAAGCCCCGTGGATACAAATAGAAAATTAAGACAATTCTTGATCTTAAGGACCTCATATTCTTTTTTTAAAATTTTTAGATTTTTTATTTTTAGCTTACAACACTCAGTTCCACAAATTTTTGAATTTCAAATTTTCTTCCCCGCCATCCCCTTCACCTTCCCCCCAAGACCCCATGGAATCTGATATATGTTCTACATATACCTTCACGTTAAACTTATCTACACAGTACTCAAGTTGTAAAGAAGAATTATGACCAATGGAATGAATCATGAGAAAGAAGAAACAAAACCAAAAAAGAGGAGAAAAAAAGAGAGAGTAAATAGTTTGCCTCAGTCTGCATTCAGATTCCGTAATTCTTTCTTTGGATGTAGATAAGCTCTTTCCATCATGAGTCCTTTGGAGCTGTCTTTGAATCTTGTATTGCTGTGCTCTAAATCACTATTGATTAGAGAAATGCAAATCAAAACAACTCTTAGGTAGGTGCCACATCGCACCTGTCAGATTGGCTAACATGACAAAACAGGAAAATGATAAATGCTGGAGAGGATGTGGGAAAATTAGAACATTGTTACATTGTTGGTGGAGTTGTGAACAGATCTAGCCATTCTGGAGAGCAATTTGGAACTATTCCCAAAGGGCTATAAAAATGTGCACATCCTTCGACCCAGCAATACCACTTCTAGAGCTGTATTCCAAAGAGATCACACAAGTGGGAAAGGGACCTGTATGTACAAAAATATTTATAGCAGTTCTTTTTGTGGTAGCAAAGAATTAGAAATCAAGGGGACACCCATCAATTGGGGAATGGCTAAATAAATTGTGGTGCATGAATGTAATGGAATACTATTGTGCTATGAGAAATGGGGAAGATACTGACTTTATGATAACCTGGAAAGACCTACATGATATGATGCTGAGTGAGGGGATCAGAACCAGGAGAACATTGTACACAACCACAGACATATTGCTGTTAAGGCAATCAGACTTTTCCCTGTTCTTTCCTTTTGGAATGCTAAGACTATCAAGTCTCCCCTTCGTTTGAATTGGTGGGAAGCCTTTTACTGTCTTTGTTTTGGAACAAAACAGTTATTTCTCAGCGTTTCTCAGTTATTTCTCAGCACTGAGGCAATCAGGAGTCATTGACTTGTATATGATGTGATACTGGGGATGGGAAACTTTCACACACCCAGCCTGGGTGAGGTCAGAGCCCTCAGGGCTCCAAACAGGATATAATTGAGGGGAGCTTGGTGTTTGACTTTTGGGGCTCACTCATGGAAGGAGTGTTGAGACTCTGGGCAAGCCGTTGTTTCCCCCCCCCCCCCCCCGGCTTTGCTAACCCAGACCCGTTGGTTCTTTGGTAACTACGTATTGTGATTTGATCAGACAAGATCTGTCTGTTGATGTTTGCAATTTCTGTTTGTATTTGCCTTGAAGTTCAGGAGGCTGATCTTTCCCCCCAGAACTAAGTGAATTACATATGTATGTTTGATTAAACTGAGATTTGTTAACCCCTTAAAGTTGCTTACCTAAGAAAAGAAGATCAAAGAACCTGTGTTAGCAGTCCTCTGTGTGCTGGTGTAGTTAGTTTTACACAGCCACAGTAACTGCTAGGAGATTGTTGCTATAATTGCTTCTGTGACGACTAACTTTGTTAGACTTGGCTCTTAGGAGCTCATATTCTAATGTGAGTGACAACATGTATGACAGGTTTAAGCTGCAAGTCAGGAGAGGTTCTATGGTCTTTAGGAAGCAGCAGCCAAGCAGATAGGAATGCCTCTTGTTTAATATCATTTTTACTGATAAAATCATGTCAATATCTGATGTTGAATCATTTTATTGTGCTTAGGCCTTTGGTAGTTAGATCTTTTCTTCAGAAACTATTTCAGTAGCCCTTGAAGAAGTAATAGCCAGACTACATGTCCACAAGGATTGCTTTCCAGGGTGGTGACTGAGAGCATTTGTCTGGAAGCGTTGCAGTTTCCAAGGATCATGGGTTCAGGGTCCTGGAATGTCTCCATCAGAGTTTGTAAGGAGACGGTAATTAAGGTGGTGGTGATGATGGTTTGACTTGATTCACACATGCCGCCTTCTGTTTCTCAGAGTGTCTTCTTGCTTCAGCTCTACCCCTTGCAAACAAGGCATCATTTTCTGCAACCTTCTTAGACCCACTATGTATCCTTCTCTGGCCTTTTGGGTTGCCTTTCCATTGTTACCAGTAATCATGACTTGTTGGTATTCCATGACTTCTGGGCATATAGGGGCACAAATAGGTTAATATTGCTGTTCGAAACATGGACTTTGTCTGTATCCCAAAGAGATCATAAAAAAGGAAAAAGGCCCTACATGTACAAAAATATTTATAGCAGCCCTTTTTGTGGCGGAAAAATATTGCAAATCGAGGGGTTGCCCATCAATTGGGGAATGGCTGAATAAGCTGTGGAATATGAATGTAATGCAATATGATTGTGCAATAAGAAATGATGAACAGGCAATTTTCAGAAAAACCTGGAAAGACTTTTACACACTGTTGAAAAGTGAAATGAGCAAAACCAGGAAAATATTGTGCACGGTATGAGCAACATCCTGTGATGATCAGTTGTGAATGACCCAGCTCTTTCCAGCAACACGATGATCCAGGACAAGTACAAAGGACTCAAGAAAGAAAGTGCCGTCCATATCTAGATTGAGAACTGATGCACTCAGAATGCAGATTGAAGGATATTTTTCCCCTTTACTTTATTCTTTCTCATGATTTTATTTCCTTTTGATCTGTTTCTTCCACAACTCTGACTCATATAGAAACATGTTTTACGTGATAGCACATTTATAAACCATATCAAACTGCCTACCATTTTCAGAAGGTGGGATGGTTGGGAGGGAGGGAGAAAAATTCAGAACTCAAAATCTTGTAAAAAATCAATGCTAAAAAGTTTTCTTAATATGTAATTGGGAAAAAATTAAATACTATTTAAATAAAAAAACATGGACTTTTATACAAAAGGAAAAATCCAAAAGAATGGAAAAAGTCATCAATGGCAAGATGTCTGGCAGGGTCTCTGGAATAGCGGTGATTGACAGTAATATCTGTATCTGGAAAGCGGGATACGTTGAAGAAAGGTCTCTTTAGTATTCTGCAAGGACACTGACACTCAGAGCCCGGCCAAGAGGTGCACATTCCAAAGAGGAACTTCATTAGAACTCCACAAAAGGATGAAAAGTTGTAAATTTCCCCTTTGCCACGTATGTACTCTAAAACTGAGCCAATTTTCCCATGGATTCCATGTGTACTTGTGGGAAAGTATGTACCAGACTTTTGAGGAGAATAGTTTTTGTACTAACTGTACCTAATTATATTTGCTTAGTAAATAGCTTTGATAAAAGGTCAGTCATTGGGCTGGGGCTTAGGGGAAGAATGCTGGTACCTATAAGCAACAGTACTAAAAACTGCCAATCCCTGAAGGTCAGCCCTAGAACCTGAAGGAAGGTATAGCTGACTATCCTTGAGGGATCTGATCTGTTAGTACAGTTGCATTAGTACACAGAGGGTGCTACAATAGTCACATAATTAACTGAGGAATGTAAAAGATATAAGAATGACCATGCCTGGTGTTCATTAATTACAAAAAAAGAGGAAAGGAAAAGGAGGTCTCAGATGGAGAAACAAGATTTCTCTGTACGTTAACATTATATAAGATTCTATAGCAAATGTACCACTTTGTTTTGTAGTATGTACCAGCACTGGATGAAGCTCAAGGAGACATATTCTTGCCAAAGGTAAAGAGTAAAGGTAAAGGTAAAGATGGAGCATATTTGTTTAGACAAAGTCCAAGCAAGAAAGGATTCCTGATCACTAGAGGGGTTTTATAGACTTTTCTGTTGGGGGATAACATTGTGGTGATTACATCAAATGCTACAATAGCACAAAGACACCTAGAGGTCTATACTCACTTAAAAGAGATTGGCCTAGGGATCTATATTAGAAAAACAAAGTGGATTTTAACCAGATTGTAGCCTGTATTTGGAATGACAGCCTACTGAATTTATCCATTAGCACATATATCTTGGGTAGTATATATATTTACAGATGGACAGTGAACTAGGCTTAGAATCAGAAAGGAGATTGCCTACTTCTCCCAATTAAAAGGTACCTCACTTTAAGTGAGTAGATGAAAAGACCTTACCCTACAAGGGCCAGGATCTCCCATTGCATCATGGATCATCTCCAGTCATCCTAATGAATATCTGGTCACTGGACCCAGATGACTCTGGAGGAGAAAATGAGGCTGGTGACCTTGCACAGCTCTCCCTCACTCACATTAGTCTATTGCAAGTCATGTCATTATTTCCCTGATGCCATGGTCCTCTTCGAAAAATGAAGGACAAACACAACAAAAGGTACTATCCAAAATGTAAGTTGAAAAAGCCGTTCCCTGATCAAGACTTAAGCCCCTTCCAGGACTGTTTGTGTTTTATAAGGGTTTTTTGTTTATTTGTTTTTTTGGATAAACATCAAAGGAATTAGATTATAATGATAGAATTTGAGCACAGTTCAATTCGATAAACATTTGTTAAGCGCTGCAGATACAAAAAAGGGGGAAAATAGTGTAAGTACTATAGTATTTGCCTTCAAGGAGCTCACAATCTAGTGAGGTAGACAACAGGTAAACAAATCTATACAAAGCAGAACAAATAGGAAATAATTTAAAGAGAGAAAGCACTGGAATTAAGAGGGAATTGGGAAGACTTCCTGTAGAAGGTAGGGTTTTGGTAGGAATTTAAAAGAAGCCAGGGAGGTCAGTAGTCACAGCGGAGGAAGGAGATATTTCTAGGTATAGAGCACAGATAGAAAAAATGCCTGGAGCTGAGAGATGGAGTATTTTTTTTTTCATGGTACAACCAGGAGGCCAGTGTCACTGGATCCAAGAGTACCTATCAGGGAGTAAGGAGTGAGAAGTCTGGAAAGGTAGGAGGGGAATATATTATGAAGGGTTTTAAATGCCAAATAGAGCATTTTGTATTAAATTCTGGAGGCAATAGGGAACTACTGGAGTTTATTGATTGGGAAAGGGTTATTATTAGTAGTACCATGATTGGACCTGTATTTTAGGAAAAACACTTTAGTGGCTGAATGGAGAATAGATTGGAGTGAGGAGAAACACTGCTATTGCAGTGAATTCTACCCTGTGGGTTTCTTTAAATTTATACTTTATTCCTACCCTGAATCATATCCCACCCTGCCTTCACCCAAATTAGTACTTAAAGACCTCATACTGTGTGGTATGATCCTCTCAGATGCTCCCTCTGTCCCCCTTCCACATACTCCTCTTACATTGCCCTTTGGTGACTTCTTTTCCCCTTTAAGGCTGTGCATACAATTTGCCTTCACCAGGGTTCACCTCTATAAGTATGTTGAAGGGAGAGGGGGAGCATGCAGTATTCCCAGAAAACCTAAGGAATGTGGCTGTATAATTCCTAAGAGGTAAAACCTAGGCACAATTGAAAGGGGAGGCTTGGGTGCTATCTGATTCCTTTGAGAAAATTAGGCAGGAAATGGTATTTATTCGAAACTTTCCTGAACCCTCAGCTCTGGAAATTTGGGTTATAAATATCATGAGAACAGGCTCTCTGGCAAGATTTCTAACTCTGTTACTTCCAGTTTCAACCAGATACACCAGAAGACAAGCCTTTCCCAGGGTATTTTAGTGCTTTGAGTTCTGGTGCCGACTGGAATCAAAGAACAAAAAATGTCCCGAGTAAACATTCAGAATGTTGGTAAAAAAAAAAGTTTAGTTCAATATTAAATCTAACAATTGAATATGAGGTGTAGGGCTAGAGAACATGGGTAAACTAAAAGGGGGTGTGTGTGTGTGTGCATGTAAATGCACACACACATATACATATATGTGTACACACATATATGTGTATATATGTGTATATATATGTGTATATACATACACATATATATGTATACACACACACACACACACACACACACGCATATATATATATATATATACAGAGAGAAAGAGAGAATAAATTTCCTAAAACGTACCTGAAAGTAGGGATCCATTGGAAAGCAGTAGATAATTCCATTGAATGTTTGATAATGCTGTTCCCTAAATAGTTATGTTCTACCCCCACAGCTAACTCAGCTGTATTGTTGCTAGACTAATGTAGTAGTTGTGCCCTTTAGAGTTAATTGTTAATCAAGGCCAGACATAATCTGCAGTGCTAGAAAAGAGGTAGAAAGACTAGAAAAAAGAAAAAGTATCTTATTATTACTTTGTCATCAAAATGGTTGAAAAAAAAATCTGGGATGATGACAACAGGAATGGCCAAGACAATGCTATTATAAAACCCAAATAAACCTTTGGTTTCTAGTTTGGTATCATTTCATCTATGAAATAAAATCTATTGAAAAGGAGCCGAAATAATACAAGGCAAACTCTGGAAACTGCTTCCATTCCTCGTATTTCTTGTGACACTCATTTTGCAATTTCAAGATACCACTTAGCAAACCAATTGTCAACAGGGGCGAGGAAAATACAATAGTAGTTAATCAGGTTTTACAAGGTCACACATCTAAATTAGACTATAAAAACCATTCCATTAGTACCTTCTTTACACGTTTGCAGACGTAACCTTTCTCCAGATCTAGGACTCATACCACTTTAGATCCTTCTACAAGATATCAGCCAGCCAATAAAGGCTTGAAGTCTCTATTTTCTTTACTAAGTACCCCCCATTGGAGCCTATTAACACCATTTTTATGGAGAACAGAGCAAGGAGCCACCTCCTGACATGTGTTGGCACTTTCTAAAAGGCTGTTAATGCTCCATATTTTTAGAGTACACGAAACCCAGAAAGGCTGAGCTGGAGCCCAGGAGGCCTGAAATAAAAGTCGAGAGTCATTTAAAGAAATCACTGAATGACCTTGATAACATATACAGAATTAGGAAGCCATAAGAAATAGTCTTTCCAAAATCTTAACAGATTTATATAAATATTTCTGAACCTATGGAATTACATGGAAGAAGCTAGTCAAACAAATACTTCAAACATAGCCCTTCAGTTTTTCTTAGGGTAACAAAACTCTTGTTCAAGAGATTTTCATGATATTAAAACACAGTATAGTTTGGAAGATTGGTTCACTTCCCTTGGCCCCCAGCCAGGAAACCTGAGAGTATGTATGATACTCTCCAGTTTACTGAGACCCACTTCCCACTTGTAGACAAGCAGTTCTACAACCAGGCCCCTTCCTGCCTCTTCTGTTTTTGTAGTTATTTCTTTCTTCCTTTACCACTACCCCCATACTCTGCAACCCAGTGACACTGGCCTCCTTGTTGTTTCCCACGATAGACCTGTCATCTCCTGACTCTGGGCACTTTAATTTGCTGTCTCCCATGCTTGGAACTTCCTTCACGTCTTTTCCTCCTGATTTCCCTAGCTTCCTACTAAAATCCTACCTTCCACAAGCAGAATTTCCTGATCCTCCTTTTTGTTAGTTCCTTCCTTTTTTTGATTATCTCCAGTGCAATTATCTCTTGCTATTTCCAATACAATATCTTGTATATATCTTGTTTGTACATAGTTGTTTATATATCATCTCCCCTTTTAGACTGTAGGCTTTTTGACAACAGGGACTCTCTATTACTTTTTTTTTTTAACCTGGTGCTTAGCATAGTGCCTGACACATAGTAGGCGCTTAGTAATCCCTGTTGACTGACAGTTTACCATATGACAGAAAAAATATTAAAAGAAGGAGAAACAAAGACCTTTGAATGAGCAGCCATTACAGAATTATGGAGTCTCAGAATTAGGAAGGGCTTTGGAAGATCATAGAGTTAGAGCTAGAAAGTACCATAAAGACCATTTAGTCCAACCTCTTCATTTTAGAGATGTTGAAACTAACACCCAGAGGTTACGTGACTTGCCCCTGGTCACAGAGGTAAGGAGTAGCAGAGCAAGGATTTGAACCAGCTACTCTGATTCCAAATTCAATGTTCTTTCCACTTGTATCCACAGAGGACATCGCTGATGAACAAACATCCTCTCTACAATGTATGTGACATGTCTTCCAAGTTTTACTCGTAATCACACTACATTTCATCATTCCACCTTTGGGTAGCCTTACCTGTCAGAAGCTTTTCCTTACAATAAAACTTACAGCATACCTGTTTGAAACATCTGTTCATTGCTCCTAGTTTTGTCTCTCTGGGGTTAAGATGGATAAACCTAATCTCTCTTCCATATGATGACACTTCAGATAATTAAAGGTCAAGCTGTCATCTGCACCGTAAGTGTTCCCTTCTCCAGGCTTTAAATTCTCAGTTTCATCAACTCATTTCATGTGGCATGATCTTGAAACCACTCACTATCCTGATCACCTCTCTGGATGTTGTTGTTTTAGTCACTAAGTTGTGTCTGACTCTTCATGTTTTCTGTTTGTTTGTTTTTTGGCAAAGATACTGGAATGATTTGCCATTTACCTTCTCTAGCCCATTTTACAGATGAGGAAACTGAGGCAAATAGGGTTAAGGGACTTGCCCAGGGTCACAGGGCTATTAAGTCTCTGAGACCAGATTTGAACTCAAGCCTTCCTGACTCTAGGCTCAGCACTCTAGTTGCCCTTCTCTCTGGATATTCCTCAGCTTCTGAATGTCTTTCCTAAAACATAGCCTCTAGAATTGAACATAACGTTCCATCTGTGGTCTGACAACGGTATAGTAGAGTGGAACTATTACTTTTGTAGTTTTGAACACTCCTTTTATTGCAGCCTAAGTTGCAGTTGATTCTTTGGGATTCTGTATTACACAGTTCACTCATTTTTAGCTTGCAGTCCATTAAAATCCCCAGATTTGTTTTCAGATGCAAGGCCTCACCTTCTCCATGTTGTACTTGTGAAGTTAATTTTTTTCAACATAAATGTCAGACTTTGCATTTATCTATATTACATTTTTTCTTATTACTATTGGCCTAGTGTTCTGGCCTGTTAAGAGCTTTTCAGATTCTGATTCTGTCATCTAAAAATATATTCATATTTTTTTCCTTTTGTGTCATCTGCAAATGTGATAAGCTGTCATCTATGTCCTTATCTTGAATTATCTCCTCTTAGCTTATTTTCAGTGTCAGTTGTTTTTGCTAGGAGATACCTAATATGTTGTAATTTTTCAGTATTTGGCTTTGCTCTAATAATTCTTGTTGTCGCCTAAACTTCTGAGTTCCATTTGCTTTATTCTGCTCTTTACGGAGTCCACATGTATTTCATCTTCTGTCTTAAGCAGTTTACTCACCGTCTGATTTTTTTTCTCCGTGTCTATAATTTCACTTTTCATGTCTTGTTTCATTTCTTCCACCCAACCTTGTAGTCATTATGACCAGGTCATTCTTTTTTCTGAGACTCTTCTTGTATTTATTGTGGAATTATATTCTTCTGGGTTTATCTCTTGGGCTTTGCTTAAGTAATAGGGTTTATTCATTGTCAGGAGGATTTTTTTTAATTTTAAATTTACTTTTATCTCCAGCATTAGTTCCTAGATTAGGACTTTGAACCAGGGCCAGACTTTGTCCCTTCTAAGTCCTGGTCCTGTTTCAGCTGAGGTCTGGATGCTACTGATACTACTTTGCTTTAGTTCTGGATGGAGTAGATGAGTTCCAATTTCTTTTCCTTTCTTCTTCTCCAGTACTGACTTTGGACTCTGCCTTCTTGGTGACCCGTCATGTGACCTATCTCCATTATTTTTCCCTTGTGCAAAGTCACAAACTTGGAGTTAATTTTGTTTCTTGCTATGGCTCTTACAAGCCTAACAGAATGTCTGTAATTTTGAGATTACACTAGATTTTTGGGTTACATTTATTCCATCTCCTTGTCTCCTTACAAAGTCACTTATTTTTGTGGTTTGGTGTTGTACTCAGCTATAGCAGGCTCCAACCATATTTTTAGGGATAGTACTTGTTTCAGGCTTTTCACAGGTCCCTGACTTGGGCAATCTCTATTTCTGTCTTATCAACCAGGAGATGGTTTTGTCACCTGTTGCAGCTCTGACAGGCCAGGACTGAGATGCTGCTGGTACCAAGCCTCTTTTACAAGAGATGCTACTGAGTTTCAGGCCTTCCTGAAGAACTCCTAACCAATATGCCTGCAAACTTGTTGACGTTTTCTTGTGCAATCCTGGACTGGATGGAAGAGTTTCCTGGTGTTTCCATTTGGTTTTAGTAGCTCAATGCTTCATTTAACATCTTTTTGCGTCTTTGCCAAAAGTCCTTATATATTTATCCAAGTCATTGATAAAAATGTTATAACATTATAAGGTCAGGTGAAGATCCCTAATAATGTTAACCTTTGAATTCAGTTTTCAATAAATTCTGAATTCAATTAGCTACAATAGTGTCTAGGTCATATCTTTATACCATTGCATTCATGTCCATAGTTATTTCTCAAGAAATGTCAAAAATTTTGCTAAAATCTAGGTAATCTGTTTGTTACTTCCACTCATCATCCCCTTGATCTACTAGTCTAATAACCCTGCCAAAATAGGATATGAAGTTAGCTTGGCATGATTTTTTCTTAATGAAGTTATGCTATCTCTTTTTCATTACTGCTTCATTCCTACATGTTCCCTATCTATCTCTTTCAAAATAAGCCCTAGAATTTTGTCAGGAATTGAGACTGGGCTCCCTGGCCTGAGTTTGAAGATTGCTATCTTTTTTTTTTTGAATGGAGATAAAATTTTCCCTTTTTTAGATTTGCTGTGGAAGAAGGAAGGAATAGAAACTGGAACTCAGCCACTTCATCTAGAGCCATAGCAAGGCAGAGTCAGCAGTGGTAAGAAAACCCTTAGTTGTTGTTCTTTTTTGTTTCAAATTCTATTCTATATAAATTCTATTCTTTTTACCAGGGTAACTTAAAAAGTCCTTTTTCTTGTCCTTAGTTTTCCTTTTAAGTTTTAGATTGTTCTGAGCTCTAGCCATCTCACGTTGTTCTTACAGGACCGAATCATTGTTTTGCATTCATCTTTTGCTAGGAAAAATGTATTTTAACTCTACATCTTGCCTACTATTCAGTGCTGTATGACCAATAAACTGCATTTCCAATAAAGTTTTTTTAAAAAAGTTTTTATTGATCTTTTTTAGATCATCATATTTTTTCCCATTATACCTGCTTTTTACACTCCTGGAGAATCATCTTATATAATAATTTTGAATACTATTGAATTTATACATATTATATATTATATAGTATGCATTTGAATATTATTGAATATAGTAGTTTTGAAAGACAAAAGAAAAGAAAAAGAAGAGAAAACAATCAGTACAAATAAGTAATACACCAAAAAGTCCAAAAATATGTGAAATGCACACTTGTGTACCTTCCACTTCTATAAAGGGATGGACTGTCAGTATCTTCTCAAACATCTTCTTACAAGCCATGCTTGTTCTTTATAATTGTGCAGTATCCCTTTTTAAATTTGTGTGTGTGTATTTTTTTTTACTTTGTTGTAGTCATTGTATATATTGTTTTCTTGGCTCTGCTTGCTTTACTCTTGAACAATTCATGTAGATTTATAGATTTTTCATTGCTTCTCTGTATTTATCATATGTCATTTCTTACAGCTCAGTAATATTCCATTGGATTCATGTACCACAGTTTGTTTTAGCCATTCCCCAATCAATGGATATCTATCTACTTTGCTTCCAATTCTTTGCTGCTACAAAATGAGTTACTAAAAATATTTTGCTGAATATGAGGACTTTATTCTTCTTAATAGCCTCCCTGGGGCATAAGCTTAGTAATAAAATCTCTAGTTCCAAGGGTATGGATATTTTGGTTACTTTATTTGCATGACTCCAAGTAGCTTTCCAAAATGGTTGTATTGATTCACAACTCCATTAACAATGCACTGGTGTGCCTGTCTTCCCACAACCCTCCCAACATTGAGTATTCCTATCATTTGCCATCTTTGTTAATTTGCAGGGTGTGAGGTGAAACCCTGGGATTGTTGTATTTCGCTTATTATTAATGCATCATTATTAGCACATCAGCAACACATTAGATATTGATTCATTTTTTCTTTGTCTTACAATGGCTATTTATAAATATCTGGATTCTTTTTGTTCATATGAAGCCCATATTCTTTTCTATTATTAAAACTTTCTCTGCTGGTTTATCTACTTATGCTCAAGGTGATTATTTAAGTTTTCTTCTTCCTGAGATCTTTGGTAATTTTATCACTTATCACTATCGCTCATTTTCTTGCTTTCTCTTTCGATGGCATTTTCTCCTAGGGCTGGACCTCAGAATCCTTCAGCCTCCGTCTTCATTTGGAAATTCACGTTTCACAGACCTCTGTCTCTGCTCCAAGTGACTTCTAAGGGGACAGAGTTCGATCCAACTTGATGCTATGTTTTTTTCCCTCAGTCTTAATGGAGTGCCATATAGTTACACACACGTTCTGCTTCAGTTCCCTTTGTTCCTTGGCTCTCTGATTGAATTCTGTTATGGCATGCTGCTCTTCCAGCCTGAGCAAGCTTCTTCTGTTTGGATTTCTACAACACTGGGGCAATGGGAATAGAGTTGAGTTATGTTACAAGTTCATAAGTTTGTTCTGCCTCAGTGTGGTGGATAATGGGGCAGGGAGTGCTGAATCAGGGATTACAAATTAGTCTACTTAGCTGTTCACTGAATTATTACTTTATTAGGGTTCTTCATGTGGTATGGAAACAGCTAAAATTGCTTAATCTTTGGTGCATAATTCCTATTTTGGAAACTTTTAACAGGTTGTGAGGAGGCAGTGCTTAGTTTAGTTTAGAATGGTGAGAAACAAGGAGTTGAGGGATGGGAGGTAAGGAAGTCTTTGACATAAAGCTCCCTGTGTACTCCTTGAGGGCAGTGACCGTCGTTTTTGCTTCCATTTATGTCTTCCAGTGTTTAGTACAGTACTTGGTGCATAATTAGTAGTTAATAAATTCTTGTTGACTGACTGGACTAGAGCAGTTTGATGATGAAAGGAAGAGAAGAGAATGCTGTAGCTTGAGGGTCAAAGGGTGCTTTTTTAATGATGGGAAAACTAATCATTTCTTAAGTGGAAAGGAAGGGGCCAGTGAAGAGGAAGAATTGGAAAATATAAGAGAAAGGTATGATTAGAAGTGGAAGGTCCTGGAGGAACCATGAGACGATAGAACCAAAAAAGGACGAAGCTCTAGGCAAAGAAGAGAGGATGGAGGAAGATACAAAGAAGGGAAGTTAAAGGAACTTGCATTAGGCAGCCTTAACCCTTTCAGTAAGATAGTTCATCTACTGTGAAATGGGGACTTTAGTGGAGTGAGGAAGGTGATAAAAGTTAACTAGAGTAGCTTAGAGACATTGTGTAGTGGAAAGAGCAATGGATTTGGGGTCAGAAGACCTGTGTTCAAATCCCTAATTTGCAAGTTACATTCTGTGTGGACTTAAGCAATTTATTTAATCTCTCTTGGTCTTGTTGTCTTCTATAACATGAGAGAATTGGACTAGAATCCAAGTAAAGTCTATTCCAGCTCTGAATTTTACAAACCTATGATCTATGAATAGAAAGCTCTCCATGCAGTGTTGATGACTCAACTGGAATTAGTTCAGATTTATAGTGGAGCCAATTGTTAAGTTTGCATGACTATTTCTTGGCCTCAGTGACCTGAAACTGCTAACAGAGAAAGTAAGCTATATCATTTGCTTGGGGTTGATGATGGACAAGGAGTACCATGGTAGCGGTTCAGAGGGAATATGAGATTCTAGATTTCTTATAATTGCATAATGGAAATTACTAACCATATGGTCTACACTGTCAAGAAGCCAAAACAGGATTAATGGCCTGGGGAAATAGGAACACTCAAAAGAAGTGGAGGTCATAATGAGAGTAACAAATAACTTGAGGTTACCATCAAAATATTTTTCCCATTGGCTTATTATGCTATCTTGTAGTATCTTTCTCTGTCTCTGATGTGCGACTGTAACTTCTGCATCTTGGCATTCAGTTTTTTTTTAACCTCATTTGGAAAGCATGCAAGTAAAAAATGGCACACTGATTTACTACCATTTATTTAGTCTAGTACTGCTTCTTTTGGTGACAAAATGGTCTTATAGTCACCTGAGATATTACCAAAGAAAGTTAACAGAGGAATTGTTTAGAATTTTTAAAAGTGCTTCATTATTTATTTATTTTTCTTTTCCTTTTTTTCTCATAATAAATTTCATTTCCAATTCACAGAACAAAATAAGCATCCCCATAATACAGTACAATAAAAAAGATGATTGAACATGAAACTACAAATCTGCCACATACAACTTGCTATTCCCTCCAAATATACAACAAAGTTATCATGTAAATTACTTTTTCCCCTTTCCTCCTGGTTCTTGCCCTAGAGATAGCTACCATTAGATACAAATATGTGTGTGTGTGTGTATGTATGTATAGAATACACATATACATATATATGTAAAATTGTTCTATATGTGCTTCTATTATGTATTATATAGAATGCTAAGTTCTATTGTTTTTATTCATTCAAAGTCAATTTTATTTCCTTTTCAGCTTCAACTATATAGCTGATGCCCAATTTCTGGTTTTCATGAAGTAGACTAGAGAGAAAGATTCCTTACTAACTGGAAGAGCTCTTTTTATTATATCTTCAATTTGATATCTGGCTGTCAGAGTAAGCACAGTCAACTGGCTTAGTGTTAGGTTCACATAGTATGTTCTTGCTGATCCTTAGAAGTGGCATGAAGAATAAAATGAAGTGACATTAAATGAACCAACAATCTGAGATTTCCAGAGTAAACCTCCAGGAAATAATACTTGGGCTTGACAGAGTAAAAGAACAAAAAAGAAAATAAAACGATGTTGTAAACTTTAAGAGAAAATCGGTAAAGCAGAGGAATTCAGAATTTTCATTTAAAAAAAATAGAGGAAGAGAACGACCAGTGGAAAATTCCCTTCTTTTCAATTTAATCGTAACAAAATAGAGATGATGGGAAAGATTTATAGGAAACATTTTTAAAGGTACAATCACCACGTCCGTAGAGCAGGCAGTGTCTGAAAGGCCCTGTGGCATTTGCACTTTATAGAAATTGACAAAATATAGCCACTGCTACAATAAACATCACTGTCTAGGCTAAGGATGGAGGAAGAAGACAGAATAGGGAATAGGAAAAAGAAAGCTGGGGTAGATTTTTACTGTTAATACCACCTTCTTGATGTGGGGAGAATTGCTATAAGCTCCCCCAAGGGTGAGAGACAAATATTTATTGTTTAGTGGTTTAGGAGTCTGAAGACCAGAATTTAAATCCCAGCTTGGATAGTTATTAGTTTTGTGACCTTGTAGCTAACTTACCCTCTTTCAAAATGAGTTCCCTCATCAGTGAAATGAAGATGCTTCCATTTCCTACCTTGTATGCTTGTGAGATATAATGTACATAAGATACTTTGGAAACCTTCAAATACTATTGATAAAAGCTATAATTTTTGATAAACGTATTTTTTCAAAAATGGAGAAACTGAGGTAGAGAGGTAAAATGATTTCTCCAAGGTTACACACATACTACACAGGGGTAGGGTTGGGAGTAGGATTGGTAGAGAAAGAGTTCTAGTCATAAATTTCCATCTACCTCTTTTATATAAGTCTTTGCTTGGATATCCTACTAGTACCTGAAACTCAATAACCAAAACTCATCATCTTCCTTCTAAAACTGACCCTTCTGTGGCCTCTAGGTTGCACAGTGAGTAGAGCACCCGCCCTGGAGTCAGGAGGACCTGAGTTCAAATTCGGCCTCGGACACTTGACGCACTAGCTGCGTGACCTTGGGCAAGTCACTTAACCCCAATTGCCCTGCCTTCCCCCCTCAAAAAAAACAAAAAAAAAACCAAACTGACTCTTCATCATTTTCTCTATTTTTGTTGGTGGCACTTAGCTTATTTTCCAGTCACTTAGACTTGCAAACTCAAAGTCATAGAATTACTTGGTTATAAATTTAGAAACTATAGAGGTCATCTGATATAAATCCATCATTATGCACATGAGGGATATTGAGGCATAGTGAGGATAAATGACTTAACTAAAGTCCAGTAGGTACAATATCTTTGACTCACTCCTGAACATCATGAATGGTGGCCATTACCATGATCTTTTGAATCATCTAACTTGGGGGTTCTTAACCTGGGGTTTGTGAATTTGTTTTAAAAATATTTTTATAACTCTATTTTAGTAGAATTGGTTTGTAATCCTTTGTATTTTTTTTCGTTTAAAAACATATTCTGCAGAGTTCATAGGTTTTACCAGGTTGCCAGAAATCATGGCATTTGTGAAAAAGTTGAGAACCCTTGCTCTTACTACTTTGGGCCACTGGAGAGGACTGGATGAGAAATTTCAGAGTAAATTTAATTAGGGCTTTAGAAATAGCTGTTTACTAAGTTGATGTTACATTGGAAAGTGTTAGATTTGCAGTTAAAGGATCCGATTCAAATCCTTTTGCTGTCATTTCCTCTGTACCCCCTTCTGTCCTCTGACACTGCCACTACTCTAGGTATAGTTTCTCATCATCTCATCCCTGCTAACAGGGCTGCCTGCCTTAGGTCTCCCCCCATTCTGATCCATCTTTCATCCAACCGCTAAAGTGATTTTCCTAAAGCACAGTCCTAACCGTGTCACTCCCGCTACTCAGTAAACTTCAGTGGCTTACTGTTGTCTCCAGGAGCAAATACAAAATGCTCTGTTTAGCATCCAAAGCCCTTCATAACCTATGCCCCACTTACATTTCCAGTCTTCTTACACTTTGCCCCCTAACACATACTCTTTGATCTAGTAACAATGTCCTGGCTGTTCCACGAAAAAGATACTTTATCTGTTGACTCTGGACATTCTCTCTGACCATCCTTCCCATTCCTGCAGTGCTCTCCTTCCTCTGTTCTGACTCCTAACCTCCCTGACTTCCTGTAAGTCCCAACTAAAATCCCACCTTATACAGGAAGCCTTCCCCAACCCCTCTTAATTCCAGCACCTTTCCCTCTGTTAATTATTTCCCGTATATAGATTACTTCATATATATGTTTGTATGTGTAAGGATGATAGTGGTGAGCCTTACATGTAGAGAAGTATATGCGCCTTGTGTGGCTGGAAGGGAAACGAAATAGACATCTCTAGCCTCTTCTCTCCCACCCTTATCCAAAGAAGATTTTCCTTTCCACCAGGCAGGAAAGTAGGAGGTTGGAGTTGGAGACCACTACTCTGTTCTCCTCAGAGAGAGGGGGTCCTGGGCTAGAAGTATTGGTATCTGCTCCCTTAAATATCATTTGCCTAGTGGATGTGATTCAGATCCATCTAACTTTGGATCACTTTGCCATTTTGGGGGGGGAGAGGGACCCCAAGCTCTATATCCAAGGCTTGATCCCTTTCCCAGTTCCAACATGAAGATGCATAGACAATAGCAAAGAAGTACATTTATCCAAATGGTAGCAAAATAGAAATCAAAGCAGGTATATGTAGGAAAACAGAGTAATACAAAGTAAAGGAATTTTCCCATAGGTAGTAAGATAACTCAGCTCAGTCAAAAGCTCTGCATCCTGGATCTCACTCAACGTGAATATTCCCCCAGATCTCTAGAGGAGCAAGCCGGGAAAAGGGAGAAGATCGAGACTACTTGCTCCTGTCATGTCTTCCCATTCTTTTCCTTCAGCAAGTTAAAGTAGGGTTAGCTCTTCCATCTTCTCTCTAGAAGCCAGGAGCTGGATGGAAGCCAGGAGCACCTGAATGATGAGTTCCCAAAGGGGGACTGGACAAGAACTAAAGCTGTCTATCTCTCTCTAACTCTTCCCCTTTCATCACATAGGGCAGGCCTTCAACTCTACCAGTAGGGAGAGAGTCCCTTATCAATGGGCTTTTGGGACAGGGTTTACACATGTTTACCCCTGTTAGACTTTAAGTTCCTTCAGGGGCTGTTTTTTGCCTCTTTTTGTATCCCCGGTACTTAGTACAGTGCCCAGCACATAATAGGAGCTTAATAAATGTTTATTGATTGATTGACCTTGAGTCTCCTCATCTGTATAATGAGAGATTGGGCCAGATGACCTAAAGGTTATTTAATCCTAACCTATGGTCCTATAAATTTATAATCCTATATCAGGGTTCTGGCCAGCTAGAGAACCATATGCCTCAGAGGGCAGTGGGCACCTAGGGATAGAGAAGAGGAGTTAGACAAAGAGGAGGCAGGGTACTGAAGTTAAATATTTCTCCTCCCAATAATTTTGCATTGGGCCAGATTTTAGCAGCTGGAGTGGCTGAATAATATGGTGACAGTGATAACATGGGCAATAAATGTTTCTTCCCTTAGACAACCTTTAACAGTTTCTCTTCTTTCTTTGGGAAAGAGGGCATCAGTCCTTCCTTTCTGTCTCTCAATTTTACCTCTCTGCGTACAAGCGCCAGTGACCTAGATTACAGCTTTGTCTAGGCCTATGGCATCAAAGTATTAAAATCATGCCCAGAATTTGCTTCACAGCTCCCTCACAGCTGGAGCCATATTTGATCAACTGATGACTCATTGGACTGTAGGTTCCAATTTTCCAGTATGAAAGATAATGAGAAAAAGAGATGCCCACAGCGAAGGAGTTATAGAGGTGGCTTTTGACTTTTTTCTGAGATATAAGTCAATATTTATCTTTCAGGCCTCAGTTTGATGCTATCTGGGAGTAGCAGATTCCATAGCCGTGTTTAAGTAGGTTTTCTTTTGAGTCTCTTTCAGTTTTTCTTAGACTTAAATGACAGATAGTCTTTGGGTGGCTTATGATCAGAGATTGAATAGTGAATGAGGTATTTTACTAGGCTAGCTCTTATAGATCCATGAAAATATAGAAGCAGGTCTCTAAATAAAAGCATGTCTGAATAAATAGCTTTTCAGAGACAGAAAGATCTTAGTGATATATCTTAGGTGGAATTTACCAGCTTGCCATAAAGACTGTCTTAATTAGCTGCCTTCTTATCCACATTAGCTTTGTTGTCTATCCAGGATATTTTGAATAAATTCATGGTTCACTCATATAAAAGCATATTTTTATATTTTGCAAAAGAAGAAGTAATTTCCGGTGGGTGTACTTTGGAAGTCCAAAACTGGCACTTTGCTTAGGTAGAGTAACTGGCCACCTATGTAGTGTGATCTGAGGGAGAGGAAGGGAAAAAGAGAACAAGTATTTAAAAACTTTATAGTTTGCTCAAGCCTGACTCTAAGTTAATGATGTGATGGAATTTATTGACTTAATAAGAATTTTATTCAGTGTCTACTGTGTCTCAGCCATTATGCTAGGTGATGGAATTACAAGGACAAAATGTGACTAGTCTTTGGCCTTGAGGGGCTAGGTGCTTCAGTGGATAGAGTGTTAGGCCTTGAATCAGGAAGACATGATTTCATATGCGCCCTCAGACACTTATTAGTTGTGTGATCTTGGGCAAGGCACAACAACTATCTGCCACTTTCCTCAACTGTAAAATGAGGATAATAATAATAGCCCTACCTCCCAGGATTGTTGTGAGGATCAAGTGAAATAATATTTGCAAAGTTATTAGCATAGGGCCTGGCACACATTAAGCATTTCATAAATGCTTGTTTCCCTCCCACCTTCTTTCCTTGAATCTTGTTGTGTAGAAACAACATGGATACAAATAAATTTAAGTTTCTACATATATTGATATACAATAAGATAAAATTTAAATATCTGTATATTAAATATCTGTATATACAATAAGATAAAATTTAAATATCTGTATATATAGATATATGCATATCTATGCAAATAACATTATATGTATATATGATATATTTAATGTGTAAATACATGTAGCTATATTTCATAGTAAGTTTAAATCTCTATATTTATATATCTCTATATACACATATATAGAATATATATAGTATAGATTATATATGTGCACATATAAACATATATAGTAAACTTAAATTTCTAGATCTGCCTATGTATAGACAGATGTAGCTAATTATATATCTGTGTGATATAAGCAACTGAGAGAAATGATTATTAATAACCAGTGATTTGGGGAGATCAAGAGTTCCCCCTTTTTCTAAAGTCCTCATTTTAAAAGCTCAGTCTCTGAAGGTTGAACTTTCTCTTCATCCGACCCTATGTGTATCTCTAATTCTTAAATGTGTTTCTTGTAAACAACATATTGTTGGATTCTGATTTTTAATCCATTCTTCTATCTGTTACATTTTGTGGGTAAGTTTGTCCCATTCACATTCAAAGTTATAATTACTACTTGTGAATTACCCACTATCTCATTTTTACACACTATTTTCCTTCTTAGCCTCTCTTTTTACCCTATCCCTATAACCTTATCTTCTCCTCCTATCCTTTTATTCCTTATTATACCCATCTCTCTAAAAGTCCCTCCCTTTTTTTCTTCCCCCACCATCCTAATCTTAATCTACACACCCTTCTAAAAGTCTGTCCCCTCCTCTGTCCCCCAGTTTTCTCACCTCTTTAGAAGTTCAGAAGACTTCTAAAGTTCTCCAGATGTATATGTTGTTTCCTCTTCAACCCTAATGAGAGTAAGGTTTCAACATTACTAGCCCTCCACCTTTCTGCTTTTTTTCTACATTAGTTCTTCCTTTCATGCCTTTTTTTTAAATGAAAAAAATTGCTCCTTTTGTACCTCTTCCTACCCAAATTTTGGTTATTAGAATCACCCCCATCACACACAGCTCAACCCCAAACTTTCTTTCAAACTACCTTAGTGGGGTGACAATTTTAAGAATACTGGTAACATTTTCATATATCAGATCCCAACCAATCTTACAAGGAATGTGACTTCTTGCCCATTCAGAAGACTAGCTGAGGATAACTGAGGTTTCAAATCTGGATGTTTCCTTTGATAGAAATAGAGAAGTTATGGAAGATTTATTGGGGAAAGAGAATATGTTCTATTTTATACATGTTGGTTTTGAGATTCTTTTCCATATAACCCAACTCTAATTGCTCCCCTGTAATATTTCGGAGAGGGCTCAACACTTCTTTCCTCTAACTTACCTCCAATTTTACCTCTAAACATAAGTGCCAATACTTCAGATTACAATATTATTTAGGCCTATGACAGCAGAGCATTAAATCAGGCCCAGAATTTTCTTAGCAGCTAGAACCATATTTGATCAACTTACGGTCTCCTTATCCAGAAACTCTTTTTGCTGGCCCGCCATGGTGCCTGACCCTAGCTGCCCTCTCCTCCCCCACACACATTGGGGTCATGCCTTTGTAAGGCATTGTCTAGAGAAGAACCTTTTAAAATGCAAATGTATTGCCAAGAAGGGGTAACACATTAACCTTTTATCATTCATTAGCACATTAGCATGGTAATGCTTTCTCTAAGCAGAGAACAAGGTCCTAAGGGAATAGAATACCCAAGGTAAATTTTTGTTTGGTGACTGGGGAAGGGGCAGAAATATCCAGGGCTGGGGCACTGTCTGTGAGGTTAGATTCAGGTCAGGTGCCACAGTGGGAGATCTTGGGCAATCAGGAAGCAGCATGAGGGCATCAGATACTCAGGATGGGGATTGAGGCACCAAAAGCGTTTAGGGAAATGAAGTGTTGTGAAAGGGTGGAGGAGAAAGGAAATACAAACTTTGCCTCTTCCACAATTTTCCTCCAAGGCCAGTCCATTTGAAAATTTAGAAGTCCCTAATCTTAAAGTACCACTGACACTTTGGTCAGTTGATCATAATTCTTCTCTTTCAAAAACATTACTATTCAGTCATCAGTGCCTAACCAATTGCCTAAAGCCTTAGCAATTTTCAACATTGCTAGGTTTTACTCTGGTGACTTTTTTGTCATTGCTTCCAGATCTTTCAAATAGTGAGGTCAAAGTGTCTGGCTTTAAGTGCCACAGGAATGAAATAAATTATTATAATTCTTATGTCAATCAAACCGAAAGCCTCTTATATTTGTGAGTTTCTGTATATTTTATTTTATATGCAAACTATTGTTAATTCCTTTGTAACTATTGGGTCAAATTGTTGGTCTTAAATTCTGTTGCCTTATTTTGTATTAAAAAATTAATTTTCTGTATTATTTTGTATTAAAAAAATTATGGTTCCAAAAATGGAAAGAAAAGACTGACCTTGGAACTTTCTATGCCCCACATGGATCCTTTACCAAGGACTTCCTTTTTTGTTCAACTTTTGGGCCTTGGTATGTGCCCCAAAATAGACACTAAATTTATGACAACAGGACAAATTCATGAAGGATGATTTTTTGTAGTTCAATGACCAGCTTTTCCAAATGGTTTGTTCTTACAATTTCACTATGAAATTATATACCATTTCTATTCTTTCTTAGTTCAGTTCTTAAGTGAGAAAAATGGAATAATTTAAAAAAGAAGAATTCATACTTGACAGCATGTTTTGCTTGGGAAAAGGATTGGGTCTCTCAAAATGTGTTGCTACTCCCAGGACCTCAGTCCCAGAGCTTAATGGCAGGTAGCTCACCTCTGAGAAGATCATTACTTGAGGTCTGCTCAATCTTAGGAGGTCTTGGTCTGTGAAGGAGTATAGTGGCCTGAAAGATAGCCGAGAGAGAGAGAGACAGACAGAGAGAGAGAGAGACAGAGACAGAGACAGAGAGACAGAGAGAGAAACTGGGAAATTAAGGAGGCTTCTAGGCTTTACCGTTTAGGATAAAGAGATCTGAAATAGTGGGGGGTTGTGACAGAACTTATTCTGAGCATAGATGGGTAGAGTGGCTTTTTCATATACTTACATCCAGTGAATTCTTTACCCACAATCTGTTTTTTCTAGACCACAATTCCAAAATAATGGAGATGATGACAGTCACCTGACTGATGGCTCCAGGAAACAGAATGAGATATCTGATCCAGATGAGGAATAATCTCTAATATAGTAAACTTCTTAGACTTGGACTTGGGGACAGAGTCACTGGGAACTCACTGGAGTTAGATAGAAATTGATAAGCAGGAACTCTCTCATTTTTCAGTCGTGAAGTCAAGAACCATTTCATTTTGTCTTTGTACCCACAGGATCTAGGACATGTCTTGGTGCACAGTAGGCACTTGACAAATCCTACTTGATTGATTGATTGAAGACCCAGTCTTGGGGTCAGTAACTGTTTCCTTTTAGAACCATATATTTGGAAGTAAAAAGGACCTTACTCAGGGATATGCTAGTAAATGTCTAATAGCCAACACTCTTCTATAGGATGTACTTTTTTTAAGTTTAATTTGCAATAGTGACATTTTCTCCATCACTTTCTTTTTTTTTGAGATTTTTTTATTTTTAATTTACAACACTCAGTTCCACATAATTTTGAGTTCTAGATTTTCTTCCCCCCTTCCCCTCTCCCTCCCCAAGACGGCATGGAATCCTCTATATCTTCTACATATAACTTTGCATCGAACTTATTTAAACAATAGTCAAGTTGTAAAGAAGAATTATGACCAATGGAATGAATCATGTCCATCACTTTCTTAATTCTAGACAATCAGAAAAATAAATTAAGCCCTGATATGTAACATTTGCCAGTTTTTAAGATGCTAATGATCATTCTGGAAATTAAACAATCTGCTCACAATCTTGATAGGGCCATCTATTCTATTCTATTACAGATGAGAAAGCTGACCCAGAAATAGCTTGTGCCATCATCATCATTGTCATCATTATCATCATCACAATAGCTAGCATTTATATAACTTTAAGTTGAAAAATCACTTTACAGGCATCTAATTTTAATCTTAAAACAATCTTGGTAGGTAAATGTTATTTTAATCCCCTTTTAATAGATTATGAAACTAAGTCAGACAGAGGTTCAGTTACTTGCCTGTGGTTACTAAGCAGCTATAGCTATAAATATCTGAGGATGAATTTGAACTCAGGTCTGATTCCTACTCCCACACCGTGCCACTTAGGTGCCTCTAAAGTCAAATAGAACAAAGTCCACAGGTAGTAATACAACTGGGGATTGAAATGAGTTTCTCTGGTCCTAAATCTAACACCGCTTTATACTATGCAGCACTTTTTCTTCTCAGGAGTCCTCCTGATCTTTTAAAAAATAATTAAAATTTAGGAAAAGAATTTATATATTCATAGATTCTTAAATGGGTTAGTGAATTATCTTTAATAATTGGACTGATAGCTGTTTGTCTTGGATGATAGGGTTAGAACCAAACCTGTTTTGAGCTTTAGGAGGCTGGACTTTAACATTTAGCTCTGTAAGTCTATGAAATATATAACCAGTAATCTTTTAAAACATGTTATGTGATATGATAACTAAAATAATGAACAATACAATCTGACAACTGGTTTCTGTGTATCAAAGTTGATGATCAAGTGGATAAAATGATGAATTTTTAAGCTTCCAGACTTCCTCACCAGGAAATTCTACAAAAGGCATCTGGTTAAACTTCGTGGTATTGATAAAGAAAACTCTTGACCAATATAGCAGATTTCTCAGAAGAAGTACCAGTCTGGCTTAAGAAAGCCTGTTTTATTGTTTGCTTCAATCTGAGCAAAGTTTTATCTCATGCTCAAAAAAAAGGTATTTTTGTTAGAAGGGAGAGAGAAATACTACAAAGCTTACCATACCTAGGGAATCAGCAGACCCAGAAATAGTACTAAATACAGTTGTGGGATCAGTTCCTTGGGCTAAATATGTAATGGTAACTGAGTAATATCTGAGAACATCAGAGAGAGACAGCTACAGTTAAACAAAAACAAACATACAACTACCTAACTTGGGTAACTCTTGAAAGAAAGCCCTTATGTCTTGGACAGAAATTCTTTCTGTGGGTATGTGAGAGGAAATAGAGTAAACAGTATTTTAGTCTTTGAAGGAACATCAACGTCCATCTAAGCCAACTCATAACTGAAATGGATCCCCACTAAAACATACTTGACAAGTGGCGTTCTAGCCTCTGCTTAAGGATCACCAAAAGGGGTAAATCCATTACCTCCTGGGGCAGTACATTTCACTTTTGGACAGATCTAATTAATAGAAAGGTTTTTTTTTCTTGATAGTAAGCCTAAATTTGCCTTCTTGTAAAATCAACTGATAGGTTCTTCCATCTAGGGCCTAAGGGAACTTGTCTCTTTCATGTAATAAAGCTTCAGGTACTTAAGATAGCTCTCATGGTCTCCCTAGTCATCTCTCGTTCAGGTTCATCATCTTCACTTCCTTCAGTCACTCTTTATGGGAAGTGGTCTCAAGGTCTTTCATCATCTTGGTTGCTCTATTCTGGATGCTTTATTGCTTATCATTATTCTCCTGAGTCTCATGGCGCCTCAAACTTAAAGCAGTACTCAAGATGTAGTCTGCCTAGGACAGAGCACAGAAGAACCGTCCCTCGCTCTTGAGAGCTGTTTCAGCTCAAGATTTCGTTGGCTGTTTTGGCTACCGTATTATATTGATACCTCACATGGACCTTGCAGTCACTAACCAGCACTGCTCCCATTCTGCCTCCAGTCCTTTGGAGACTAACCAGTATGTATGAAATACACAAAGGGCAATTAAATGCTAAGCCGTGCGGTGCTGATTATATGCAGTACATAAGCACTGAAACTTTTAGATAGTATCAGCCCAATGTATACTTAGGTGAATGGATAATAAGGATGGAGATCTTCCGAGAAAATTTTCTAGAGCTGAAAACTTAATTGGTTAACTTCGTTGTTTAAAGTATGATACTTTTGAGAATAAGATTTGAGGTTGTATCCCTAACCCTGTTAGCTATGGCAGCTAGATGGCACAAGTGCCAGGCCTGGAGATAGGAGGAATAATCTTCGTGAATTAAAATCTGGCCTCAGACACTTATTAGCTGTGCGATACTGGACAAGTCACTTTACCCTGTTTGCCTCAGTTTCTTCATCTGTAAAATGAGCAAGAGAAGGAAATGGCAAATCATTCCGGTATCTCTTCCAAGAAAACTCCAGGTGGGGTCATAAAGAGTCAGTCATGACTTAAAAATGACCGGACAACAAGAACCCTAACTCTGGCTAACTATCTTGAGGGCAGGTCATTATATATGTGTGTGTGTGTGTGTGTGTGTGTGTGTGTGTGTGTGTGAATGCATATGTAAAGGGAACTGAAAAAAACAGTTTAAATGGGTGGACACAAATCTTTTTATACCTGTATAGGAGGCAGCATTTCTGGGAAGGCATTTGTAAGAGGTAATCATGAGGGGAAAGCACAGAAATGGTGGACAGGAGATTTCTCTGGAGCTGTAGACGCTGAAGGAAGCCTATTCTCCAGTACATCTATTGACTTCCAGTACCTTCAGCCCTAGAGATTATTAGAATGAGGTATCTTTGATGAGAGCATTCATTCTTTACTTGCTTGAGCTAAGGTATTATCTCACTTCAAATTGAAGAACACAGCTACTCTTGTGCATGGTTTTGGTTTACTCTATATTGCTTTTCTTTCTGTTCACTGTTTACATAGTAAACACTTAATAAATGCATGTCGATTGATTGCCCAAGTTCCCACAAGATAGTACCCAGTAGTTGAATCTGCATTTAAACTTGGGACTTCTGGCTTCAAAACTTTTTCTCTTTCCATTATCCATTATATTTGGAAACAGAGGACCCGGTTTCAAATACTCTTTCTGCCATTCACTACATGTGAGCTTTTGTGCAAGTCAGTTAATCTCTCTGGACCTCAGTTTCCTTACCTGCAAAATGAGGAAGTTGAACTAGATGACTTCTAAGGTCATTTCTAGCTCTAAATCTATAAAATCACTTAAAATCAAATATAATTCTGTTACCTTTTGTTTTTAGCTCATTGTCTGATATGTAGTAAGAGCTTAACAAATGCTTGTTGACTTTCCTAGCTGTTTGTTCACTTTCCGTAACTTCCTTTTGCTTCTCACATCCCTATTTTCAATTAGCAGCAGAGATGAAAATACCACCTTTGCCCTAAAGTCTTTCAGTTTCTTTCCTAGGACTTCATAATACTTCAGATGTGTTCCAAAGTCTTTCAGGTGCTGTCGTTCATTTCCACACATATCACTCAAAGCAGTCATCACTCAGCCTTAGGAGGGTCTCTGTCACTGAAGTTTAAGAATGGTGTTAGGAGTAGTGAAGCTTAGAATGAGTTGAGAGAAATAGTGAGTGCTAAGTACAACAACAACAACAAATTAGTCGTATTGGGGGCAAGAAGAAGCAAGACAAAAAGTACTGATTAAGCACTTTCTGTGTACCAGGCACTATACTAAGTTCTTGAGGGAATAAATAAAAGCAAAAAAGAAGGTCCTTGCCCTCAAGGAGCATGTGACACACAAAAAGGAGCTGGAAAAAAAACAGGTGGAACTAGGTGGGAATGAAAATACTCATGTAGGAGCATCGTTTGAAGTCCAGAAAGTCAGGAGCAGAGCCAGGAGGGGAATGAAAGGTGGCCAGCCTGGGCCCTTTCACAAAAAGTTATGCTGACCAGAAACCCAGTCAGATCCAAAGATTGAGCTAAAGGAGTTTTCTCTCAATTATGCATCTCAAGCAAGTCAAGTCTTAGCTGAAAACTGGTCCTGTACTAATCAGTCAATTACTGTTTCCTTGTTCCTTTGATTGAATATAGACACTTGGAGGAAAGGAAAGGAGGATACCTCTTTTTTCTGATTTCAGGAAATTGTTCTTGTTTGCTCTCCCTCTTCCAACTTGGAAAATCCATCATCTTTCCAACTAGAAATCAGATTTTCCAATCTTGTATTCTGGTTTATATCCTGTTAGTTGTTTTCCTTTAATGCACAAAAATCTGTCTTCTTCTATGTTTGAGGCCCAGTCCCAATTTGTTCTGTAACTGGCATGCATTTTTAATAAATCTATATGCTTAGAAGTTCAAACCTTTGTTTTCTCAATTATTTCAAATTTCACCCATCACAGAGGTTATACTTGCCCAGAGTCACATATCCAGTAGATATCAGAAGTAGGACTTGAACCCTGGTTTTCCTGATGTTGAAGCCAGCTCTCTATTGTGTCTCTAGGCTTGCTGGACTCTTTCCATCAGATCATCTATCTCAGTCACTGCCATTAATGGGACGTGGGTATTTTGTATAAATCCCACACTTTGCATGAGTATGAGTGTCACTTTGTTACTTGTGTTCTGAAGTCATGTCAGGGCAGCTTTTTGATTTTGGGTGACCCAGGGTGGTTGAGGGGGAACATATACATAGTGAAAGCAATCTGTCACTTCTTGTCATAAGCAGGAAGCAGTTCACCTGAAGGAAGGCACCAAGCAAGTCACAAATGGAAGGCCTGAACTTGATAAGCTGGCTCTTTAGCAGAGGTATTTCCTGTCTCTCCAGGTGACCTGTTCCTACTCAGTAGTGTGCAAACAGAGAAAATGAATTTGATGATCCTTAATCCTACTGATTTCCTTTTCTTTTCATCCTCCTTAATTGTCAGAAGAGTTCAGTGGTTCAGCTTAGCAAATATAGGAGCATTAGTATCTCCCATCAAATCAGAAGAAATGATTTGGAGATAGAAGGGACCTGTATCCTTTTATTTGATGGGTGAGGAAACTGAATTGCATAGAGGCAAAGTTATTTGCTAAAGGTTGTAAATGTTCGAATCAGGATTTTTACCCTGATCTCTTATCTCCAGATCCATTGTTCTTTTCTAGAGCCATAACTACAGGGATTTGGTGATTTCCAGTACAGTGGAGCCAACTACTGTCATACAATGAATTGTCCTTCACCATACCTCTAGGAAGGTTACGTTGTCCCCATGTCCTCATCACCAGACCTACCTTCACCCACTGGTGTGACTATGTCAGATTGGGGCATACCATAAGCATTGTGCTATTGGGGCATGATGGGGACCAATGCCACGCGGTACACATAGAATGAATGGCTGCCGTTTAGGTTTTCTGGCACCACAGGTGAGCACCTCCTTTGGTTGTCTAGGGAACTTTGTCTCCACCCCAACTTCATCTCAAATAAATTTGTTCTAGTTTCTGGAATTCCTAGTTATGGCTGTTTTCTTCTTGCTATACCATCTGGTCTCCAGTAACACATACAGAAGGGTATCTAGGTGGTTCAGTGAATAGAATGCCAACTCTTGAGTCAGGAGGACCTGAGTTCAAATCTGGCCTTATGCGTTTATTAGCTGTGTGACCCTTAGCAAGTCACGTAGCATTGTTTATATCAGTTTCCTCATCTGTAAAATGAACTGGAGAAAGAAATGGTAAAACATTCCCATTTGTTTGCCAAGAAAACCCTGAGTGGGGATTAGTCAGACATGCTATCATATGCTATCTAGCAGGGGTTAAAAGGAAGTCATGAGAGAGATTAAGAAAAATTGTATAATTGAACTGAAAGTAAATTCTCTTTTACATAATGCTTGCACCTGTGATAATTATACACTTGACTAAAGTAATATATAGTGTTTGGATAAAACCCAGGTAAGGTTAGTACTGGGGAAAATTGTGAGACAAGTGAAAATGAGAGAGTTGGCATAGATGCCCTCTAACGTTCCTTCCAACTCTAAATCTCTGATTCTAGACTCCTATCATTTTTGTCTTTTCTGTTGTCTAAACTCTTTCTTTTGCAAATAATTGTATTGATTTTTATTCTAAACTTAACAAATAAAATGAATATTTCCATGTACAAAGTGAAAAAACATGTATCAGACATTAAACCGTTAATCACTTCCTTTATAATCACTTCCTTCTCTCTTTAACTGTATAATAGATTCAGCATATAACTTTCAAAGATTTGTATGTTTGTGTTTTCCTCTTACCTTTCATTCTCTTCTGTACTTTCAAAATGCTTTTCTTTTTAAAAAAAATCATTTTTAAATAACCTAGCCCATTTTCTCATACCCAACTCCTTTCCTCTATTACAATAAGAAAAAATAAAAAGAAAGACTTGTAACAAATATGCATGATCAAGCAAAACATGTTTGTACATTGGCCATGTCCAAAAATATATGTCTCATTCTGTACCTTGAGTCTTTTAGGAGATGGGCAACAGAGTTCATCACTGCTCTCCTGGAATCATGTTTGGTTGTTATGTCAGTCAGAATTCTAAATCTTTCAAAGTCATATTTATTTAAAATGTTTCTGTCATTATATAAATTGTTCCCCACATTCTGCTTATTTCGATCTCTACTGGTTCACACCAGTCTTGCCATTTTTTTCTGAAATTACATCTTTCATCATATCTTATAGCACATTAATATTCCATTGCATTCCTGTAGAATAACTTGTTCAGCAGTGGCCCAGTTGATGGGTATCCTCTTACTTTACAGTTCTATGCTATAACAGAAAGCTGCTATAAATATTTTTGTACATATCGATTCTTTTTGTCTTTCTTTGATTTCTTCAAGGGTATAGGACTATTAGTGGGCCAAAGTCTACTTGATTGAATGAGCTGATTCAGTTCGATTCTATGTGCTGATTACAGTGGAGAGAATTCCCTATGCCAGTGAAATCACGAGTCCAGTCACACTCTCCTTACCTGCCAGGCACTTTGCTAGGGACAAAAAGACAAAAGTGAGATAGTCTTTTACCTCTGGGAACTTATTTTTCCTGTAGAAAACCAAAATGTACATAGATCCTTAAGTAAAACATATAAAGAAAGTAAGCACAGTTTTTTGGGGGAGGGAGGGAGGGCAATGATGACAGTGGGAATGAGGAAAGGCCTCTTGTAGGAGGTGGCACCCGAGGGTAGCCTTAAAAGGAGCTAGGAATTCCAAGAAGCAGATATGAGGACTGAGTGAATTCCATAAATTAGGCATGAGGCCTTTGTCCTGACCTAAATTCTACTAGGCAATCTATCAATCAAGAAATATTTTTTTTAAATGTCTGCTATGAGCCAGTCACTGTAATGGACCCTACAGATACAAGTACAAGGAATGAAATAATTTCTACTTACAAGCAGCTTACACAAAGGTTGCTTCACAGCAAAGATTGTGCCATGAGACTTTGAAGAAGAGCAGTCAGTTAATTAACTACTTAAGTTCCTACTATGTGCTAGGCACTATATCCTAAAAGTCCCCTCTTTAGAGATTAGTCCTTAGGCTAATAAAGAGAATGAAGAGTATGGTAACGGAAATGGCTGTAATTTTGCGACAAGTCGAGAGAACCACTAAAAATATATATGTATTTAGACTAAAGAAGGTACCTGATGCAGGCGTATGATGGAGAAGGCAATCAAGTCCCAGAGTAGTGCAGCACATGTATACATTATAAGTAAGGAATGGAACATACATTAGAAAAAGAGGAGGATGTGGCAAGGCAGCCACGTTATACTCGCTCTAGGTGTGACTGACTGTGAAATGAATATCATTGTGGATACTGCTGAATAAAAATACAGTCAAGGACACATAAATATATACAAGGCATTATTTCTGGACTAATGGAAGGACATTGTCTTAATATTGAACCCCAAATGATGGGAGGGACAGATTCTACTCCCCCCACCACTTCTTCTCTTCACAATCTGTTGAGCTTGCTCATTGCCAGATTGCCAGGTTCCATGAAGTAATCTCTCATCATCTTAGAGATTATAGAAGGATAGGGGATCCGTGGAGAAAGAGGTTAAACTATGGACAGAAATCAGTTCATCTTGTAATTTTTCTTTAAAATACAATATGAAATGTGCAAGGGGTCTGATGTCAAACAACAATTTCTAGGGAAAAGACCAAACATATTTTTAAATATCCTTTGGTTGAAAACTTTGCCCTTTGTATCTACTAGTTCCAGTCATTCAGAGGCATAATTCCAGCTAACACTGATATGCTGATTAGGCACAGGTTTGTGTTTTGATCTCAGCTAACCCTCTGGAATGAAATTCTGATTCAGTTAAATGCATAGGCAATAGGCAATTGGAAATTTTTCTCAAGTTAAACTTGGATGAAAGAGTTCACTCTAAATGTCCCTCACTAACATCTTTAATGTAGACTTTGCATTTGGTAAGGATATTGTGTAATTCTGTAGTGTTGTTTCCCTCAAACTAGTGTAGATTGTACACACACACACATACATATATACATATACACACATGTATATATATGTGTATGCACACATATACGTGTATATATACATACCTGTATGTGTATATGCATATACACACACATACCTGTATGTGTATATACACACACACACGCACATATATACACATACATATACCTATATACACGTACACACATATATACAAACATATACATGTACACATACATACATACATATATATATTTAAAGTTCCTAGTGAAGGAAGAAGGCGTTGTGGCCGGGCCCCAGCTTTCCTTTAGATACTTTATTGGAACTTTGCCCTATCTTATACGATATTATCCAACAGTTATGAAAGTACAGGGACTTCTGAGTCATTCAGTTTTATTTAATCCAACAGCATTTGTTTAGTACCTGTGGTGTCCAAGGCACTCTATTGAACACTGGGGATACAAAATCAAAGTGAAAAACAATCCTCATTCTTCAAAGAAACCAAATTCTAGTGAAGGGAATTTTAGACAATTATAAATGCAATATAATTTGAGGAATTTAAAACTGAGGTGATAGCATCCAGGGATTCTAATAGCTAAGAATGGACCATACAGCACTGGAAGTGTATTGATTGCTTGTTTTTTTTCCTCTGGTGCCTAGCATAAGAGTAAATGCTTATTTAATGTTTTTCATTTTTTCATCCACTTATTAACTCACCATTCCAGGCTTAGGGGTACAGCCTAGGCAAAGGCATAGAGTTGGGAGATGAAATGCAAAATTTAAGGAATGGCATTTGAACCATTTTGGCTGAAACAAAGAGTGCAGGAAGAAGAGTAATGGGAAGCGAAGGTATAGAAGTATGATGGATTCAGGTTAAGAATCCTTATTTGGGGCAGCTAGGTGGCGCAGTGAGTAGAGCACGGGCCCTGGAGTCAGGAGGACCTGAGTTCAAATCCGACCTCAGACACTTGACACACTTACTAGCTGTGTGACCTTGGGCAAGTCACTTAACCCCAATTGCCCTGCCAAAAAGCAAAAAGAAAAAAAAAAGAATCCTTACTCTGTTAAAAGTCATAACAACCTAAAAGCCAAACATATTACTTTGTGACAGTTAAGTATAGACAGTATAAATTCCTTGAGAAAGATCTTTTGAATATATTGGATGATGAATCAGAGAAAAAAATTTATGGCTAGGTGTATAACCTTTTCCAATAATCCCTCTTCCCCATAGCTTTCTATATTAATGTTTCTGTATTGAACAGGAACATTTTATTCATTATCGGGAGATTCATTGACTTTGGTTCAATATTCTCTACTATTAGTCTCGACTACAATGATATTGCTAATAACAGAAGGAAAAAAAGATTATTTTTATAAGCATTTTTATAAATTTGTCCATCTCATTATTTACTTTCCCCCAAATTGAGCAAATTCAAAACAAATTATTCACTATTTACCTATATAGTGTGGCAAAACAAATTCTCCCATTAGCCATTTCTGAAATTGTATATCTCTTTTGATATCTTAATTTTATTACCGCTCTGTCAGGAGGTAAGTGGTGTATTTCGCTTTTATTTATTTATTTTTTAGACTCATGGTTTATCATTGCATTGATTAGCATCCTAAAGTCTTTCAAATTTGTTTATTCCATGTAAAAATTGTATTAGTTCTGCTCCCTTCTCTCTGTATCCCTTCATAAAAGCTTCCCATTTTCCTCTGAAATTATCCATTTGATAGTTTTTATGTCACATTTATATTCTACTACATTCATGTATCATAATTTATCTATTTCCCAGTAGGTTAGCCCCTTAACTTCCTTTTTTTGTACATATGAGACATTTTCCTCTTTGATTTCTTTAGAGTATGGGTCTTATAGTGGTATAGCTGCTTCAAAAGATACATACTGTTTGGTAATTTTCTGGGCATAGTTTCAAATTGCTTTCCATAATTTGTGGACAGATTCATGTCTTTGAAAACAATGCATTTACAGATCTATTTTCCTATATCCCCTCTAACATTTGTCATTTTTTTCCATTGTTATCCTTGCCAGTCTGGTAGGTACAAAGAAGAATCTCAAAGCTTCTATAATTTGCATTTTCCTAACTATTAGTAATTTTAGAGAATGTTTTCACATGATTAGTAGATTGGATATCTTCCTTTGAAAGTACCTGTTCATGTCCTTTGACCATTTATCTACTGGGGAATGTTTTTTATCTTCATAAATTTGAATCAATTTCTTATGTTATCACAAATTTTTTTCCCTAGAAGTTGTTTCCTATCTAATTTTTACTATGTTATATTGGTGCAAAACTTTAAAATTTAACATGATTATAATTGTCCATTTCATCTTCTGATCCTGTCATTTATTAATCATGATGATTCCCCCATCCATATATCTATCTATATCTGTTTGTTGTTGTTCAGTTGTTTCATTCATGTCTAACTCTTTGTCATCCCATTTGGTTTCTGGGCAAAGATACTGGAGTAGTTTGCCATTTCCTTCTCCAGCTCATTTTATAGATGAAGAAACTCAGGCAAACAGGGTTGAATTACTTGCCTACGGTGATACAACTAGTAAGCATTGTATCTATTGTACCACTTAGCTGTCCATCTATGTCTATGTCTATGTCTATGTCTATGTCTATGTCTATGTCTATGTCTATGTCTATGTCTATGTCTATGTCTATGTCTATGTCTCTGTCTGTGTCTATGTCTATGTCTGTGTCTATGTCTATGTCTGTGTTTGTGTCTATGTCTGTGTCTACATATACATCTACTTCTATCCATCTATCTATCCATCTATCATCTATTATGTATTCTTTCTAGTAAAACAGCTTCCTTGAGGTGGGGTAAGGAGTCATTATTTTTTTTTAAATCTTTGTATCCCCAGCACTTAGCACAGTGCCTTTGAACATGTTGTGATCCATTTTTTAGTAAAATTCTGACTTTCCAGGTTATTTATTTGGGACCATTTATATAAACTACTCCAATATAGGTCTATGTCTCAGTGCAGTAAATACATTCTTGAAAAGCAGTTTCATTCACGATATTTTTTCTTGCTCCTTTTTGATAAGTATTTATTGAGCAATTTGTTGTCTTAGAGAGTTTCCTAGAGCACTGAAGGGTTGAATTCCCAGGGTTACAAAGCCCAAGTGTCAGAGGCAAGACTTGAACCCAGGTCTTCCAAGATGTGAGGTAGGCTGTCTATCCACTATGAAGATGCCAACGTACTTAGACAGAGTTTGCTCATATAAAAGTTCCCCATACCAATGAAATCACAAGTCTAGTCCCTATCCCTTATTTATTGAGCACCAACTCTGGGTAAGGCTGCATGCAAAACACCCTAATCAAGGACATTTCTATTTCAAGGAATTATTTGGAAGCCTTTATGTAAAGTGGATAATCTTTTAATAAACTAAATGACCACATCCTAAATGATTATCTTTTGTAAAATCTAGATTTTTATGTCACAATTGTTTTAAGGGAAGTATGCTAGTTTCCAGTTTACTATTTACCAAGCATTTCATGGAGAGATGGTCCTTCCTTTTATTTTCCAACAGTAATCCAATCTATAGAAATGTGATGAAAATGCATTGTAAACACTGTCTCAACTGACACCTGAGAACTTTTCTTTTGCTTTTTGTTTTGTTTGCCTCAATGTAGCACTTGTTTGGACAGGAATAAGTTAGATTACTTACATTTACCAAATATAGCCCACCCTCACACTTTTTTTTGGGGGGGGGCAGGTAATGTACGTATTTCTGAAGATGTTAAAGTATATAGTAACTGTCCAGAGCTTAGCACAATGCCCTGCACGTAGTAGGTGCTTAATCAGTGCTAATGACTGACTGACAGACTTAGAGTGGTACACACGCAGATGAGTAAATTGATGTGCCTACTATGTCATTGCCATGAAAAGATTGTTTCTCAGATATTTTGCCATGAGATATTTTGCCATGACCTCTGCAGTATAAACTGTCCTGCGCTGTTCTGACCTTTCCCTAACATTGGACCATTGCTCCAAAATCCTCTTCATGACTCCTGCTGGGCATCTGAATTTCTTTGTTCTGATGAATTCTCTGGCAGCCTCTTTCATGCCCTTTTCTATTGGGGGTTGTCTTCTTCCAGGAATATTAGTAGTCCTAATAACTAGCAAACTTCAGACCCCACTCTAGTAGTAGACTGAGATCCCTGAATGACAACAAAATAAAAATTTTTAAGTAAATAATTTGGATGATCTATGTGGCATGAACATAATCAGTCATATGCTGTGATCTGGATTCCTTTTCAGAGTAATGTGAAGGCACAGAGAACAAGAAGCTTGGTAATGCTACTGAACTTTCAATACTCACCTCTCCTTTACTTCTCATGGACAAATCAATGGTGTTGTTATTGCTTTTTTGAAGTTTCGATTATATGACTGTCCAAATGTTGGCAATAAACATCAATTGATGTCCATCAGTATTTAGCAAATGTTTATTAACAATATTCAAAAGGCATTTCTTCGTACATTTTAAATATGGATTGTACTACCCAGCACCTGTTTGCCTTTGAGCAAATTTTACCTTTACCTTTTTTTTGGCCTCTTTTTTAAAATTTTAATATATTTAGTTTTCAGCATTGATTTTCACAGGAGTTTGAATTACAAAATTTCTCCCTATTTCTACCTCTACCCTACTCCAAGATGGCGTATATTCTGGTTGCGCTGTTCCCCAGTCTGCCCTCCCTTCTGTCACCCTACTCCTTTCCCATCCCCTTTTCCCTTCCTTTCTTGTAGGGCAAGATAAATTTCTATGCCCCGTTGCCTGTGTATCTTATTTTCTAGTTACATGCAAAAACTTTTTTGTTTTTGTTTTTGAACATCTATTTTTTAAAACTTTGAGTTCCAAATTCTTTCCCCTC
>CM053627.1:185626313-185681138 GCA_028646595.1 Phalanger gymnotis | reverse complement strand
TGGCCATGTTCCCAGCCAACTTACTTGACCCTTGAGTTTTTCAGCGGGGTATGACTGCTTGTAGACTAAAGAGTTCTATGTTCCAAGATTGGGGGAATGCGCCAGCTCTGCCACACCAGCACTCCTCCTTCCCCAAGAACCCCCAACCTGGACTGGACTTAGATCTTCAGCAGGCTCTTCACTCCTGCTCTGATCCACAACTTAATTCTTCCCACGAGGTGGGCCTGGGGCCAGAAGCAACTGTAGCTGTAGTTCTGTAGCTGCCCTACCTCCACTGCCCCTGAGGGCGGTGGCTGAACTACAGACTCTATCACAGTCCCTAGCAGCTTTTCCCACTAACCTACTCTGTTGTCTTTGGTGTTTGTGGGTTGAGAAGTCTGGTAACTGCCGCAGCTCACTGATTCAGGACGCTAGGGAACGCTCCACCTGGCTCCTGGTCTGCTTGGTCCGCGCTGCCCATTCTGGGCTCTGCTCTGCTCAGCTCCGCTCCCCTCCGCTCCCAGCTCCGTGCTGGATAGACCATACCCAGAGACTATCCAGGCTGTCCTGGGCTAGAACCCTGCTTCCCTATGCTATTTTGTGGGTTCTGCAGTTCTAGAATTGATTCAGAGCCATTTTTTATAGGTTTTTGGAGGGACTTGGTGGGGAGCTCACACTAGTCCTTGCTTTCCAGCCGCCATCTTGCCTCGTCCCCGCCTACCTTTACCTTTTGACACTTTGATTTCCTTCTGTGTAAAATAAAGTGGTTCGATTAGAAAAATTCAAATCCAAATCTAAATCCTAGGATCTCGTAACCTTATAAGTCACCAGAGGGCTACTTAGTATGCTTCCAGCTCTTTGCTGGACAACATGAAGGTGTTGTTCTGGGTATGTGGGGCTAAAACTAGCTCCCAGGGTTGGAGCGACATTTGTGTTATCTTTTCCATTACCCAACATTTAGCAGTTAATACTCTCTAAGCGAATATCTATGTGGGAAACATCACTCTCATGCCAGTAGGTGAAAACAAAACTTAATGCTAAGTAATGTATTATCTAGTGGGATCAGTGGGGGGATGAATTACAACCAGGGAGTATGAAAGTTGCCAAAGGCTGCCTCGGGTAGTTCCTGATGAAGGGAATACTTATTTAGGTCTGGTTCTACACCAGACTTCTCCATGGCTGGTTTCTGTACTAGGATCTCAGGAACAGTTCTGGGCGGCAGTGCAATTTAGGGCTGGATTGCTTCTATTTGTGTAGTAAAAAAGTTTTGCCTCTAAGCCAGTCCTTATTAGGTGTTCATAAATACATTTAAGAGCACTGACCAGTCAGGCAGATGTGCCTGAGTTTATGAACATTTTTTTTTTCCTGAATGCTAATTGGCTGGGGCTCAAGAGCCTAGCTTATGACTGTCTCTTGAAGCATCTCAGGCATGTCACACATTCAAGACACAGGCACCTTTCATTTGGGTGGAAAACCTATGACAGCCTGGTTTCCATAATTACCCTAAAGGTTCAGTTGGTGACTTGGAGAGGTAGTGTTATGTTGGGTGAAACAGTCTACTCGTTTTATTATTATTGTTCAGTCATTTCAGTCACGTCCAATTTTTCATGACCCCACTGGGGATTTTCTTGCCAAAGATACTGAAGTGGTTTGCCATTTCCTTCTTGAGCTCATTTTACAGATGATGAAACTGAGGCAAACAGGGTTAAGTGACTTGCCCAGGGTCATACAGCTAGTAAATTTCTGAGGCCAGATAGAACTCAGGCCTTCCTGACTCCAGGCCCAGCACTCCATCTACTGCATCACCTAGCTGCCCATCTTAAATTCTAATAAATATCCTGAGAATGGCTTAGACAGGGGCTTCTATTAGTTTGAGCAATGAGAGCAGGTGAAGGACTTTTGAAGAAGTTAAGAAAGCTCTTGTGCTTTTGAAAAGCAAATTTATTGAGCTACAAGTGTCTGTGCTTTAAAAAATTCACTGTTATTGTAAGTAAGAGGAGTACAATAGTCTTCTACTTGGGAAAGGAGTCTCCCCAAATGGGAGTTGCACTTGTGGATTCAGTACACAACAAGTTGCAATAATAATAATATTGGCTTGATTCATCACTTAGTCTCTCTTTTGTAGGTAGAAATTAATTTATCGGTTACATCTTGAAAGATAAGATGGGTCACAGGTGTCAGAATAATGAAAAAGGACACCCAGGACAGGAACACGTATGAGTAGTTATGCAAGTGTTGGTGGAAATGAATTTCAAAGCTTGGTTGGGTTTCCTTTATAAAACTTAGGAAAGTGGAAGTTCATATAGCATAGAGACAGGGATTCAGTATTGGTGCTTATCAAATGTAGATGTATTTTCTTGTCTACCTCTTCAGTTTCAAATATTTCATTTGCCAAAAGTTACTTTCTCTTTCATGATGTACATAAAACATGTTATATTTGGCATCCTAAGGGTTAAGGTTACCTTGCCTTTGCTGTTATTTACATCAGTGCTGGGTAAAGAGAATGCCCAGGTTCAATGAGTGACAAATCATTACAGACCATGCAGTGTAATTAAAAAGCACAGCCATTGATCAGTGATGAGCTAAACCTGAGACCAAAAAGTGAGAGACCCGAAATAGCTGGCAAAACTTCTCATTGAATCTGTCTGAAATGGAAGATGTTTGCCCCTGCAGGCATTGGCGTGAGTCCCATTGTGCATTTCCATTAGAGACACACACTGACTCAGAACATGCCATTGATGTTGGCCTATTTATGAAAGGCTGTTGAAAGAGGTTTCAGAGCTAATTGAAAAGAGCTGTTTCTGAAGTAAAGTAGCTTCAAACAACACAGCTCCAAAATCTGTTTTAGTGGATTGGAAATTGGTGAGTTTTCCATATATCCCGCATGAAATAAAATAGATGATTCAAAGTGAAAGCTTCCCTGGCTCATAGTGAGATCCGGTTCTTTTAGAAGAAAAAGTTGTTCAATAGACAGGTGACTGAGTTTATTATAACAGCCCCTGCTTACATCTGTCGATGTTTTCATTCTGTTGTCTAGCCTTGTTTCCAAGAATGCATGGTTGCAGCTGCATAATACACTTCGTTCAGGGACTTGGCATGCAGACTTTAAAGGGATGCTGTCAACTACTGTTCAATAACAGAGTATGATCTTCGAGGAAAGAGGAATTTTCCAAAGTGTGTTCTATAAGAGACAACAAAACCCCAAACATGCTTTCACAAGATTTTTTTCCCAGGTTACAATTCAACAGATAAAAAACCAGAAGACCCGAATCTTTACCACATTAAAAACTGAGCGTATTTGTGTGGATAGATCATGAATTAAAAAAAAATTAAATGAAATAATTTGTCCCAGGCAGTTTTTAGGCAACATCTCAATTCTCCTCTTACCACTTTTTATGATAAAGAATGAAATCTGCATGGTACTTTATAGTTTACAAAGCCCTTGACATGAATTATCTTATTGAAACTTCATAGTAATGATGTAAGGCAGGTTCTAGAACAGAGGTGGGAAACCTGTGACCTCAAGGTCACATGTAGCCTTCTAGGTCCTTGGGTGTGGCCTTTTGACTGAGTCCAAGTTTTATAGAACAAATCCTTTTATTCAGGGGATTTGTTCTGTAAAGTTTGGATTCAAAGGGCCACACTTGAGGACCTACAGGGCCACATGTAGCCTTGAGGCCACAAGTTCCCCACCCTAATCCTAGAGTATTATTATTCACATTTTAGTGATGAAGAAACTGAAGCTCAGGTTAAATGACTTACCCATGGTCACATAGCTAGTAAGTGTCAGAGGCAGGATTTGAACTCAGGCTCACTATCCAATGCTTCCTTTAACATGCAAACTTGTTTATTATTTGTCCTGATATTCTTTTCTATTTTAGGGCAGAAGGAAGGATTATAAAAATATGTAAAGTGTGAAAGTAGAAGAATGGGTAGAGGAGAGTGTTAAGCTCATTCTTGTTCTTGGCTTCCCTTAAATGTTTTTACCAAATGCATGAGACATTGTGTCTCTCTATCACATAAAGGATATGTCTCTTCTTTCACAGTCCTCTACTATGGAGAATAGAACATAGAACAAAACCTATTCACTGATCTCACAGAGCTTACAGAGGGAGAGAAGACATGATGTACATAGTATGTAGCTATTACATAGACAATATAACATAAAATCTGAAAGTCTAGTAAGGTGGATAGACCATTGGCCCTGGAGTCAAGAGGACCTGAGGTCAAATCTAGTCTCAGACACTTACTAGTTGTGTGACCCTGAGCAAATCACATAACCCCATTTGCCTCTAAAAGAAAAAAAGTATAGCAAGAGAAGTAGAAATTCACTCATAGTTCAAGGAAGTGAGAGGTCAGTTGCTGGTGTATGGATCAGAAAATGCTTTAGTACTATCATTATCATACGTGGGATTAAAAACAAAATCTGTCTTTTATAGTTCAGATGACCAGTGACAAGTGGACTTTTCTGAAATCACATAGGAAGTGATGTTGAGTAAGAAATATAACACAATTTGCTGTCTACTTTAGTCTCTGTAATTATGAGTTGTTTGGTACTAACAATTTTCCTAATGCATTACACATATGGTGGATACCAAACCAGCTCTCCATAGGTGACCCATCCTATTGTTTATGGGTTGAATGTTGAGCCATTAATCAGATTGTTCCCAAGCCATTTTAGGCAATCTGAGAATTTGTTAGGATGATTACAAAAAAATCTAGATCCAGAAATGGTTGCCCCAATTAATTCATCTATCTTTGTGGCCAGTTATATCCATTGTATGGATATACAGACCAGTGGTCTGATGATTGCTAGAAGAACTGAGAAAATCGCCTTGTTACCTCACTTCAGAAAGAGTGCTTAGAAACCTGATTTTCTAATATATATATATATATATATATATATATATATATATATATATATATATATATATATATATATATATATATTTACTTCCTGAACTTGACCATACATTTGAGGGGTCCTGTACCAATTCAGGGATATTAGGTCAAGAGGTGGTGGGAGAATGAATGGGTGAAGAAGTCTGAGAAACTAGTAGCTGTCAGGCCAAATCCAATTTTAGCAGCCTTATAAAATATAAAGGATACTGTCATCCAGTACCCTCCACCCTACTCAATGCCATTAGTTTGGTATTAGGTCAGTTTTAAGATTTCTCACTTCCCCTTTATCCCTATCATTAGAGGCAGAAAGTGTGACACAGTGGAAAGGGCACTAAATTTAGAGTCAAAGGGTCTGAGTTAAAATCCCAGCTTCTACTTATAATGTGTGTGACTTGAGGCAGGTTACAAATGCTCTGGACTTTAGTTTTCTCTACTGTAAAAAGATGGGGATTAGATAAACTCCAAAGTCTCTTTCAGTTCTAAATCCTATTATCCCATGAACATGAGATGCTCTGGCAGATTCCTATAACAATTTGCCTCAAATTAGAATCCTGCAGACAGTGCCTCTAACTCACAATGCCTAAGAGACCCACACCTGACCCCATCTCCGAACAATCCTACAAAACAGAAGCATCATCTTTTGGAATGACAACAGACTTCTGGTTTTCATCCAAACTGGAGATCTAGGTCTGATGGTGGTGATAGTGTTACTGCCCAATAGCCCTGGGTAAAGAAATGAGTGATAGCCAACAAGATCCAAAGTATTGTTGTGTCTAGATGCAGTGTTGCAATAGATATCAAATAAATATTTGTTAATTTATGAACTGATAAAAGAAGAAGAGGTCCACAGTATGTTTCAGCATTTTCTCTTTTCTTGTGCCGTTGGCCTCTGTTAGGCATTTACTTAAGAAAGGCATAGAGAAAATAGTAAGGACATATAAAAATGTACTTGGCTGAAGCCAAGAAAATGAATGAGGACATAAAGGAAGAATCACTTTAACAAGAATCTACTCCATAATATCCAACAAGAGGTCATCTGGACTTTTCTTGAAGACCTCCAGGTTGTTCAGTTGTTTCCATCATGTCCACTCTTCTTGACCCATGTCCATTTTATCATGACCCAAAGATACTGGAATGGTTTGCCGTTTCTTTCTCCTGAAGACCTCCACCAAGAGGAAAACCACCAACTTTCAAGGTATCTCATTCCACCATTGGATAGCTGTAATTGTTAGGAAGGTTTTCCTTATAAAAGGGACAAAGCAATGGGAGTAGGATTGGATAAGCTTATGGACAAACCATTGTTTTAGAAAAAAATATGCTAGGAGGAAGAGAAGGAGGGGAAAGCAGGGGGAAGAAAAGGAGTATAGTGTAGTGCATTCTGCTATCATTTTAGAGGAATTTTGAGACTTCACTTAACTTCTTGCCGAGATTAAAACAGTGTTTCTGTGTTGCTCTGAAGTAGCTTCCAGATTCTGCGGTGTTCTTAAGATGATGCACAAGTTCCTAGATTGAAGGCTGGGGTGTAGTCATAGCTTTCCATTCCCAGAAAGATAAGTTCCTTTTTATAACCATGGATACTGGCAGTGTTTTGCTTATGATGTGCTTTTTGATATGGGTAACATATTAATATTAATTAAGCAAATTATTCTTGTTTTATTATGATAGACAGTCAAAATGGTTTTAATTGCTGAATATGAGGAGTTACCATTGGAAAGAGAGCTGAGCCAAAAGTAGATTTAACCCAAGTCACAAGTAGATTCTTGGGGAGTAAAAAGATATTCTTCAGGAAACTGACCACCCACCCTCCACCTTTTATACTTATTCCAACTCTAAATTTGTTTCACTTGATTCTTCCATTCCCACCATCATCCTCTATCTTCTACTCTTTGTAGTTGAACTTCTGGAGGTCATTTAACATAGGTGCTTGCACTTCCTTTCCTCTCACTCTCTTCTTAACTCTCTATAATCCGACTTTTGACTTCGTTATTCAAATAAAACTGCTCTTATCAGAGTTATCATGGTCTTCCAATTGCCAAACCCAATAGTCTTCTTCCAGTCCTCATTCTTTTTAACTCTCTGTAGACTGACACTGTCAACTACCCTTTTCTCCTTGATAACACTCTAGGATTTCAATATACTGCTCTCTCCTGGTTTTCCTCCTACCTATTTGACTGCTCCTTCTCAGTCTCCTTTGCTTGATCCTCCACCAGGTGATGCCCACTAAGAGTGGGTGTCCCACAGGGCTCTGTCCTGGGCCCTCTTCTCTTCTTTCTCTATACCACTTCAGTTGGTGATCCCATGGATTTATCATGTTGATAATTCTTAAATCTGTCTATCTAGTGCCAGTCGCTCTTCTGACCTACAGTCTCTCATCTCCAACTGCATTTCAGATATCTGAAATTAGGTGTCTAGTTGACGAAGACTTAAACTCAAAATGGCTCATTACCTTTCACCCTAAAACATCCCCCGTTCCAAGGTTCCTTATTACTATTGAGGGTACCAGTATTCTCCCAGTTTCCCAGGCTTGCGACCTAGGTGTCATCATTGACTTTTCACTTACACACACATGCACACACACACACACACACACACACACCCCTCTCTGTAATCTGTTCTCAAGGCCTATCAATTTTACCTTTGCAACATCTGTCTACCATCACCTTAACACAGGTCCTTATCACCTTACACTTGGACTACTACCATAGCCTATTGGTTGATCTGCTTGCCAAAAGTGTCTCTTCTCTCCCGTTCATTCTCCTCATTCAGCTGCCAAAATTATTTTCCTACAGCAAAAGTCAGACCATGTTCCCCTTTACTCAATAAACTCAAGTGGTTCTTATCATCTCCATAATCAAATACAGAATCCTCTATTTGGCATTCAGTGCCCTTCATAACCTGGGCTTCCCCCCAACCTTTCTAGTCTTTTTACACCCAACACTTCACTACATATTTTTTGATCTAGTGATGTTAGGCTTCTTGCCGTTACATAAACAAGGCATTGCATCTCTTGATGCTAGGCATTTTCTCTGACTCTCCCTTATGCGTGGAATGCTTTCCTTCCTCATTTTTGCTTCCTGGTAATTTAGATTCCTTTAAGTCTCAACTAAAATCCACCTTTTACATGAAGCTTTTTCCCAATCCCTCTTAATGTTAGTGCTTTCCCTTATTAATTATGTACTATTTGTCCTGTTAGAAAGTAGGTAGGGCAGTAGATAGAGAACTGTACTTGAAGTTAGGAAGACTCATCTTTTTGAATTCAAATCTGGCCTCAGACACTTACTAGCTTGTGACCTTGGGCAAGTGACTTAACCCTGTTTGCCTCAGTTTTCTTCATCTGTAAAATGAAGTGGAGAAGCAAATGACAAACCACTCCAAGTATCTCTGCCAAGAAAACTCTAAATGGGGTTACAAAAAGTCAGACACAACTGAAAACTGACTGAATAAAAAAATCCTGTGTAAACCAAGGCAGATGTTCTCTTTAGGGAATTTAGATCTCTCCCCCAAAGTGGAAGATACCTGGAAAATGCAAAGGCCAGCTCTTGGGCTCTAAGTCTCCCTTTTCCCCAAAGGAAAACAAACAAACAAAAAAACAGGAAGACATGCCTGTGAAATTGAAGAAGGATTTTTATTAAGCAAGGAAGGAAAGAAAAAAAGCATGTGCATGGGAACTGTCCAGCATATGCTGAACAGAACACTCAGTAATGGATGGGGAGAGTTTATATACCTTTTAAACAAAAGAAGATAAGACACTTGGGGGTGGAAAGTGGGCTTAGAAAGGAATGAATCAGTTAGCCCCATCCCCAAGGAGAGGAGGGAGTGAGGAATTCCAGTTGTTGGAGCCGTGGCCCTTTGATACATAAATCAGAAAGGCATTCCTGGTGATAAGCAGTCCATGGTTCAAGGCTTGAGCACAGACAATAAGATAAACAGATGCCTTCAAAAATAGGATGTGCCAGAGCCCCATAACCAAAGTTATGAGAATCTCTGAAGACAATGATGTCTCCAAAAACATAAAATAGTGTGTCTAAAAGGTCTATAACCAACAATCAGGAGAGTCTTTGAAGATAAGGATGTTTCTTGAAGGTCTTGAAGGGTCTGCTTCAAATCTGGTATAGTCTTAATTGGCTTCAGAGTTGCTGATTTTCTGCATGTCCAGCTGGGTTTACTCTTGGTCACTGCAAAGGATCGTTGCTATGTTAAGCTACTGTGTGTTTTAATTAATACAGCCAGTCCTGATACAGCTCTTCTCAGTTACCTGGATAATTGGGGAGCTCAATCAAGTCAGGGTAGTTAGTATATTCGTTTACAGATGCAGTCATATAGATGTTTATTGCTTGTTTGTGTATATGTGTTTACTTATTATCTCTTCCATTAGACTGTTAGCACTGTGAGGGCAGGTTGGTTTTTTTTTTGCCTTTCTTTGTATCCCTTGAACTTACCAAAGTGCCTGGCACGTAGTAAGTGCTTAATAAATAGTTATCAATTAACTGACTGATGCTTTGCAACAACCATTCTTTGCTTTTAGTGCTATCCTTTGGTACTAGGAAGAAAGAATCTAATCCTTCTTCCATATAACAGTCCTTTAGACACCCAGGACTTGAGCTTGATTTAAATGACTATAATAGTAGTTCTTCATCTATCTATCTATCTATCTATCTACCTATCACATCTATCTATCATATCTATCTACCTATCATATCTATCATACCTATCTATCTCTCTACCTATCATATCTATCTATATATCATATTTATCTATCTACCTATCTATCTATTTGCCTATCACATCTTATCATATCTATCTCTCTGTCTACCTATCGTATTTATCTATCTACCTATCATATCTGTCTACCTATCATATCTATCTATCACTTTCCTCACAAAATACGATGATGTAGATAGTAAAATAATAATAGTAACAACAACACCAACAACATTAATATTACGTTATGAGAGAAGAAAGGGCTGCTTAAAGAGATTAAGTGATTTGCCCAAGGTCACCCAACCAGTGAGTAAGAAGAAATGCTAGCGTTCAAATTAAGATCTCCTCACTCTTTTTCTGATATACCATAGCATTTCTCAACAATAGCTAACTAGACACGCGACAAAAATTTGTATTATGTGATGCTGTGCCAGGCATTTGAATAATCAATGTGGTTTCTGTTTCCTTGTAACGATGTATAGTAGCATATAAGGCTAGTCTAATATGCAATTATTGTGACAATATACAATAGACAATTATCAGGCATTTACATGGTGGAATTTATTGTTGTTGTTGTTCAGTCATTTTTTAGTTGTGTCCTTCCTGCCTCCATTTGGGGTTTTCTTGGCAGAGATACTGGAATGGTTTGCCAATTCGTTCTGCAGTTCATTTTACAGATGAGAAAAGTGAAGCCAACAGGGTTAAGTAACTTGCCCAGGGTCTCACACCTAGTTAGTGTCTGAGGCCTGATTTGAACAGAGGAAAATGAGTCTTTCTGACTCCAGGACTGGCAGTCTATCTGCTATGTTACCTAACTGCCTGATGGAATTTGAGGGATGCATAAAGGTTATTCCACATCTCTGTCTCTGTCTCTCTCTGTCTCTGTCTCTGTCTCTCTCTCTCTCTCCTCAGTCTGCCACATTGCATGATGTTCCATAATTTCTTTGAAATACTATAAAAGTCTCTGTTAAAGTGCTTGTGAGAAGGGCAACACATCGAAGTCTTAGATATTAACACTATGGTATGAATTGCCTCGTATTAATAACTGTTGCTTGATCTGACTGTCAAAGCTTTGCCTTGCAAGGGTGGTGACCTTGTCAGGCCCTAAGGAAATGGGTCAGTTAAATTTTGATGAGAAGATAGAGGGATAGGGGAAGAACATGGAGGCACTGCCTAAAGAGGTTAGACTGGCAGGTGGAGGACCCTGATCTGCCAGAGGAGTTTCTAGTCACCCGAGCATTGGGCCTGTAAAAAGAAAATGAAAAATAAATACCATCTTGTATAGATTTTATATTTATATTTACTTACGTGTACATATTGTTTCACTTGATGGAATCCAAACACCTTGAGTTGGGTAAGTGGCACAGTGTGTAGATGTTGGAACTGGAGTCAGGAAGATCTGAGTTCAAAATTGGCTTCAGACATTTTGCAACCTTGGATAAGTCGCTTAATCTCCGTCTGCCTCAGTTTCCCCATCTCTGAGTGGGGATAATGATAGCACCTACTTCCCAGGGTTGTCGTATCAAATGAGATAATATTGTAAAGTGCTTAGCACAGTGGGCTAGCACATTGTAGGTGCTATATAACTAGTAGTCATCATAAAAATAATTATTTTTTATTAAGGGTAGGGACTTTTTTCTTATCTTTTTATATCTTCCATGTCTTTAACAGTGCCTGACATGTATTAGAGACTTAAGAAATTTTTGCTTATTGATGAGTCAATTCATAAAATTTTCTTAGAACCAGTTCTGCCTATGTTAAAACAGGTGAAATGGAGGGGAAAAAAGGACTTATCTTGGAATTACGAGACTGAGCTTATTCTCTCCTCTTTGATACCATTTATTTGATCTCAGTGTAAATATACCTAACCTCTCTAAGTCTTTCTTTCCTTATCTGTAAAGGATATTAAACTCTCTCTACCTGTGGATTCGATTTAAACCTAAGATAAATCCTCATTAGATTTCACCCCAGGATTAGTGAAGTACCAAAGGTAGTTTCGTCCTAAAGTGGTTACATACTCTGTCCCACTGGATGACTTCTTAATCTAAGACATTGACAGGATAAACAAAGGACGTTACATACTTTACTTATATAAAGTATTGTGTGAATAGGATGATAATTATGAGAGTGATGATGATGGTTATAAATGACTGGATGACAAGTATACTTCATAATTTAAAACCATCATATAAATATGATTTATACTTTTGCTGTCTTTATTATAGATAACTGAAGGAAAATCAGACTCGACCAAAATTTTCATGATATTCTATAGTGGAAGAGACAGAAATGATTTAGTGCAGGTAAGGGTTAAAAAGAAGACGAAGAAGGAGAAAAAGGGGGAAACCCAAATTTGACATAGAAAATTCATAATACAGATCTTACCCAATTAACCTTGCTGTCTAAATCAGTCTGGAAAGCCTTAACCAGGAAGGGGGGCGGGGATAATTTGGATGAGATGAAATAGGCGAGGCTGAGGGAGAGCTAAGAGAATACTTGTAGGGGGTGAATATAGGGTTATGACTCAATTGTTTCAGTTTTTCTTATTTCACTTTTTCCTCTCATATTGAAAATTTTGACCCTTGATGACAATCTGTGGTCATGGTTTCTGATTGACTTTGCATGGAGAAAAAGAAGAAGAAATGTAATACATCATTTCTTTTCTATTCATTCTCAATTTGCTGCCCTTTAATTTTAGTCAAGTGGCCCTTGTTCATGCATTATTGGACAGACTATAAAGGAAAGCCTGTTTGTTTTCACTCTGCCCTGTGTAATTTGTGCTCCCTCAGGGAAGTCTTTTGTATTCTCCTTCTTTACACATGTAAAATGGAAAGACATCAGAACAATAGGACTACATGGGGACTCCACCTACCTTCATGTTTATCAGCTTTCACCCTTCTCCAGTGCGTCATATTTAACTCATGTCTCCAGTTTATAATGGAGTCTCGTAGTAACCTGGCCTTCTGTTTCTATGGAGAGGACTCTGGATCAAGGGAGCCCAGTGAGAGTACTTGAGATCATGTCATGTGAGGACTCGCTCGAAGTGTTTACTATTTAGTGTTTGGGTGGTGTTTAGCTTAGGGGAGAGAAGATGTGCTAGACAAAATGTACTTGGTTATTTGAAGGAAGAGCTATCATGTGGAAAAGGGATTAGTTTTATTCTGCTGAAATTCAGATTTTGTGAAGCTAGAAACAATGGGGTAAAGGTTGAAAAAAGGGCAAATTTAGGCATAATATGAATAACTTTCAAACAATTAGAGTTATTTCAAAGTGGATTAACCTGACTCTGGAGAGAATTACTTCACTCTTACTAGAGATCTTCAAGAGAAAGTTGGATCATCGTTTGCCGTATTGTATATTTTAGAAAGACTTCCTGTTCAGAAATGAGTTGAACTAGAAAGCCTTCAGTATTCCTCCCAATTCTGAGATTTCGTGAAATTCATTTATAGGTGGTGCCTATTTTGTTTTGTTTTTGTTCTTCCCAACTAAAGTAACTCCTGGAATAAATTCTGCCACAGACCTTTTAAAAATGTATTCTAATTCCTAGGAAACATTGTGACATGATACATATATAAATACATAATTACAGGTAGATAGATATTCATATGTAGATGGTTACATGCATATATAAATATACATACATATATGTACACATGCATATACATATACACATATGCATACACATAATATACAGAATATATGTTTATTTCAAGTTATTTGCTTTAACTTCCATTCCTCTCCTTTCTAGGCAGCAGACAGCCTTCAGTGAATAAGTTGACGATAATAGATTACAGAGAGAAGGGAGAAATTTTCAGATCTTCTATTTTCATTTTTTATTCTTTCTCTTTAGGCTGGGAAGGATAGAACAAAAATAGTTAATAGGGAGTTGAAACCCAAGAGATTTGAGGAGATATGATGAAAGGACCTCGGTTCTCTTAATGAATTAAAACGTGGATAAATTACATTCCAACATACTGAAAGAGCTGAGACATATCAAATCAGTAACAGACATTTTTTTGAGGGGTAGAGCAGTTAGGGTTAAATGACTTGCCCAAGGTCACACAGCTAGTACATGTGTCAGGTGTCTGAGGTCACATTTGAACTCCTGACTCCAGGGCTGGTGCTCTACTCTCTGTGCCACCTAGCTGCCCCAATAATAGACATTTTTTAAAGTGCTGGTTCTGTTCTTGACACAGAATGAGACACCTGCTGAATACTAAAAATATAAAGAAAAATGAGGCAGTCTTTGCTCTTAAGAAGTCTACATTCTATTGGAGGATATAATTTTTATATACTATTGCATAGTACAGTGGAAAGAGTGCTGGGCTTGGAGTTAGAATATAGGTTTGAATCTTAGCTCTTGCGTCTTACCTTTGACCTTGGACAATCTCTGAGTCCTAGTTTCCTCACCTGTGAAATGAGGGGGTTGGACCAGAGGCCATCTAAGACCCCTCCACTCTTGAAATGTATGCTCCTAAGAACCAAAATAAGTATTAAATGTATTTAAAATAAACAAAAATTTGTTTCAGAGAAAGGGACTAACAGCTGGAAGACTCAGGAAAGTCTTCATGGCACTTGAGCTGGGCTTTGATGGAAGCTAGGAATTCTGAGACAAAGGAATACATTCTAGGCGTGAGAATAACCTGTTCAAAGGCAAAGAGATATCGAAGGTGGATTGTCATGTTTGGAGGAATAAGTAAGTTAGTTTAGCTGGAACATAGATTGGAAGAAGGGAAGTAATATATGAATATGCCTAGAAGTATATGCCGGAGCTCTAGCTCACAGCCTAGCTGTCATCCTGGACTCCTCACTTTATCTCACCCTCTCCTCGAATTCCAATCAGTTGTCAAGTTCTATCATTTCTACCTTTATAATGTATCATAAACCCGTTTCGATCCTCTGAAGCTACCACCACCCTGGTCCGTGCCTTCATCACCTCATACCTCAACTATTACAATAGTCTACTAGTTGGTCTCGCATTTCTCCTTACTCCAGTCCATTCTCCACTCAGCTGTCTTCCTTCAGTGCGTCTGACCATGTATTTCACTCATTTTCTCCCATTCCATAAACTCTGAAGTCTCCAGGATCAAATATTATATCCTCTGGCTTTTAAAGCCCTCTATAACCTCTTCCCTCCTACTTTTTCTGTCTTCTTATTCCTCACTACTCATCTCATACTCTTTAATATGGTGAAAATGGCCTCTTTTCTGTTCCTCGTACATGATGTTCCATATATGGATTCCAAGCATTTTTTTTGGCTGTCTACCATGCATGGAATGTTCTCCTTCCTTATCTCTAACCCTCGTCTCCCCTGGCTGCCTTCTAATTTTAGTTAAATTCCCAACTTCTGCAAGAAATTTTTCCCAATCTTCTAAAATCTTAGTGCCTTCCTTCTGAAATTATCTCTAATTTATCATCTGTATATTTTATTTGTACATAGTTGTTTGTAAATTATCTCTACCCTTAGACTATGAGCTTCTTGAGAGATAGGACTGTTTTTTCTCCTTTCTTTGCATGCCCAGTGATTGGCACATAGTAGGTATTTAATAAGTGCTTGTTCAATTGACTTGACTTAGACCCAAATTATGAAGGGTTTTCAATCCAAACAAAGGGGTTGCATTTGACCCTTGAAGTAATAGGGATTAAAAAGGCCTAGAAATTTTGTTGTCAGGAGTAAAAGATTCAGTAGATTGGGAAAGATTAAAGATTAAGGAGAGAAGGGGGATGATTGCAGATACATTGGCTAGAGGTGATGGGAGGTGATGAAATTAAGGGTAAAAGCAGGAGGATTGAATTTGGTGAAGAGTTGAATCATCTCTTTATCAGAGAATGAAGTAAAGGAGGATAAGCCAGCGGATGATGTAAAATTGATGTAAATTCTAGAATAGGGGAGAAGAGGAAGCTCATGGTGAATGACCTCCATTTTCTCAAGAAAGTATGAAGTGAGAACCTAATTGAGATTATGGAGGAAGGAGTAATGTGAGAAGCTTTAGGAGGAAAGAGAAGGTTTTGGAACTGCTGCTGTGGGGAAAGTGCTAGTCAACTACAAATTTATTATGAAAGAGTAAAAGCTTTTCATTATAATAGTGAGGACCCACACATAAGATTAGGTAACAAAACTGTAGTGGACCAAGTTGGCTTGGTTATATGACTTCCTTCCACCCTTCTGTAGCATGTCAAGAGGAGCAGAGGAAAACGTTTATGGTTGCTGAGTTTTTAACAGTGTCAGCAACAGGAAAGATGCAGCAAGACTTAGGAAAGCAGTGGTCTCTTTTTAATTGTTCTACTGTGTTTCTATTTAATGATTAAGTTGTCATCCTCTATGTAAAATACACTGTACAGATAGATATGAAGAGAAATCACATAAAATGACAAGGCACGAGGTGGGGGGATTGTGTTCTGTAAAGATAAAAGGAATACTTACATTAATTAATTCAAGGTTTCATCTAAGCATCAAAATAACATTATAGTCATATGCAAATTTTATTTTTCATGGGTTAATTTACTGTTTTTCCATTTAGATTGGAAGCTCCTTGAGGTTAGAGATATGTCTTATACTTTGTTCCATACAGTGTCTTGCTTTTAATAGGCATTCTCTAAGTTTTTTTTATTGATTAGTTGATTTTGTTTTGACTGGTTAAGTACAATCATTAGTTTTCTATGCACACATTCATGTCCATTATTTACTATTTTCATATTGCACATTTCACAGTTGTCTATTTCATGTCATTAACAACTAAAGAAGAGTTCCTTTTTGTTCAGTTTGCTTTCAGTAACATCAGACACAAGCAGGCAGATAAAGACACACTCAGATCTTGGTATGCTTCATTGGAGACCTCCTTCCAAGCTGACATTGAAGAATTAGCAACTAATCTTTGGGTCCAGCCATTCAACCAGCTCTCAATCCATGTCACTTGACTACTAAGTCTGTATATCCAACCCTTATATTTTTCCTGAGCTCCAGTCCTACATCTCCAATAGCCTGTTTATAATCTCCATTTAATATTCCATATATATCATTATCTTTTCCTGCTTAATCAGTATCTCCTCCTAAAAATCCCCATTTCTACCAAGGGTACCACTTTTCTTCTAAAAGTCACCCAGGTTCCAAACCTGGAGTCATACTCAGTTCTTCATGGCATCTCACCTGCTCTTCCCTTTTTCTTGATTCATTTAATTGCTGAATCCTATTGATTCTATCTCCTCGATAGTTCTCCTAACTGACTCTTTCACTCTACACACACCACAGCCACCAAAGTTCAGGCCTTGTTCACCCCTGGCCCAGACTATCGTGGTAGCCTTCAGATTGGTTTTTCTGTCTCCATTCTCTTTTCCCTTTAATTTATCCTCCACATAACTCCCAAGTTGATATTTCCAAAGCACAGATGTGACCATATATATCGCCAATGTGATACCCACAGCGGCTGCTATGAATATGCAGGCGTATTTCCAGGTTTGAAACACCAAATATAACAGACTGTCTTCCTCAAAGATGAAACCAAGACATTTATTCAAACACCAGAAAGTCAAATCCACCATAGTAACAAAGAAGTTTATACACGTTATCAATGCAGGGAGCACTGCCATCCCCAAGCCTTTCCTCTGTCAGTCCTCTCCACAAGCAATCTTCCTTACCAAAATCACTCCCTCTCTCACTCATACTAGCTGCTCTTCCCTCTCTCTGAAGCAAGCTCCTCCTTCCACAGGCTCCATGTGATTTGGGCTTATGTGACTCAGGCTCAAGGCGGGTCACATAGGCCTATTAATGGATGGGAAAGATATTCCCATTGCATTAATGTTACACCATATCATTTCCTTGATAGTTACATGATATTTTCCCCCGTGTATACTATATGTTCCAGCCTGATTGTTGTCCTATCTTCTGCCTCCATGTCCAGAATATTCTTCCTCCTTACTTCTGCCACTTGGAACTCCTACTTCTCTTCAAGACTCACCTTAGGTACCACATCCTACATGAAGCCTTTCCCAATTTTCACAGTTGTTTGCATTCCTTGTTCTGACACTATGTTTATTTTATATTTTTTTATTAATGTGATGTATCCCCCCAAAATGTAAGCTGCTTGAGGTCAGAGTACATATCACTCTCCATTTTTATCCTCAAAGCCTACCATGGTGCCTGGTGTGTGTAAGGCAATCTTTTTCACAGGCGTAGCATCAACAGCTTTGTTAAATGCTTTGTTAAGAGGGAAGCATAAAAAGATAACCATAAATGAACAATAATAAAGAACTAAACAAGTATATAATACAGGGAAATGATACATGGGTAACCTGTGAGGCTTATTATCATTAGGGTTCATACAGGGAGTCTAACTATACAGGACCTAGGAGTGATTCTCTTCTGTCCTGTTGAGAAAAGAATATAAAGAGAGAGGAAGAAGAAGATACTAGAGGGAGAAGGGAAAAACCATTAGGGAAAATCAGCCCACATAATCTCAGAGTAAAAGTACTTATCTATATAAACAAGGAGAAGAGGGTGGTGGGGGAGTGACTGACACTTGAACTTCACTCTCATCTTAACTGGGTAAAAAATGGAGGGATACACACATACATACAGAAATATATTTTACTCAGCAAGGAAGGGGATAAGAAGGGAGAAGGAGAAATTTGCAAAGTAGTCTAGAACAAAATAAATAGATAAATAAAAGAATATAAATAAATAAAAACAAAAACATACTCTAAGCATGTATATGAAATATTTCTAGGTTTTTTTGAGGTGGCAAAGAATGAGGGAAAGTTCATAAATCAGGGAATGGCTGAACAAGTTTGCTCTTTCTTCAAGCCTGCTTGTTGACGTTTGACTGATTTTATGCTAACACTATGCTCTGCACACTTATGGAAGGTATGTCTGGCCTGAGATTCTGGCCTCTTACAAAGTTTTATTGCTTCCACAGTTTCAGTAGAAGTCCTGCAAGCTATTAGTGCTCCCAAAGTGATGTAATTGGCAGGGGTGGGGGTGGGGGTGGGGAAACGTCTGTTCATTGCCCTCCTAGTATGAGTTCTGCAAATTCCTGACACAGGCTTGCGTCTATTGACTTGTTTCTGCTTGAGAATTTCGGCAGCCTGCTGTTTGATTCAGTCACTGTTGGTCGACAAGGAGGCTTCGCATTTTTGTAGCACCTCAGCTGCCTGCTCTTTTTTGGCTTGGGCCTCTGTGCCATGCTCCTGGATCCTGTGTATTTCCCTTGTTCTGTGCTCGGTCACAGCTAGGGCCGATACTCGGGACTGTCCTCTCCACCCTGGATCTGTGACTTGGCACTGGGTGGTGGAGACAGAACTGCCAGAGAGCACCTGTTTCTGCACCCAGCACTTCCTCAAGTTTCCCCTGGGATTTCTTTCTGGTGCCTTCTCTCAGCCCTCACTCAGTTCCTAGGCACTGGAATGCTCCCCACAGCTGCAGCCACTGATACTACAGATGCGTGTGCTCCTAGCCAGACATTCTCTCCAGAGTTGACAGCTCTCTATCCATTTCCCTAAGCCACCCCAGGCTGGAAAAATGACTCACTATCATCACCTTTTCTTTCTTCCTCAACCTATACTGATAGGGGTAGGGGTGGGTAAGGGAGCTGGGGGGAGAGAAAGAAAGGAGAGAAAGAGATAAATACTTTCTTCTTATCCCTCCCTCTATATATATGCAGATCTATCTATCTATCTATCTATCTATCTATCTATCTATCTATCTATCTATCTATCTATCTATCTACCTACTTACCTACCTATCTACCTATCTACATATCTATCTATCTATCTATCTATCTATCTATCTATCTATCTATCTATCTATCTATCTATGAGATATGTAAACTGTGAAGATACTGCAGATGTTGATTACAAATGTCAGTTTAGGCATAGTAAAAAGCACATAGTGAAAGAAAGTTCAAGTCTGTTTTGAAAATGGTAGAGCTAGGTTTTAGCCTAAGAAAGTCCATTTTTTGTTTTCCTCAAAAATTTTTTACCCTTCCCCCACAAATTAAACAAATACATTTTTTAAAAGCCTTTGCATTTTACCTAAACAAGATGAAAGGTAGTATGGTTTAATAAAAAGAGTCATAAATACAAAGTAAGGAAATTAAATATTACAACATCTTTCTACTATTAAATAACTACGTGATCTTGTCCAAGTCTCTTTGCTTGTCTGGGCCTCCATTCTGTGGTTTATAAGATAAGGCAGTTGGATGAGGTGATTTCCAAGGTCTCTTTAATTATATTAATCTATATATAGTTCCATACTTTACATCACTGTTTCTGGAATGAGAGCCAGTCTTGATGTAGTATATAGAGATCTGTCCTTAGTACTAGGCAGACCTGTGTTCAAGCCTTGCATCTGACATATACTAGCTGTATGACCCTGGGCAAGTCACTTAACTTCTCCATACTCTAGGCAGTTCACTAAGACTATAAGATGCAAAGAAGTGCTGACTTACATTGATGTAGTTTCATCATTCAAGTGTACCTTATATTCAAGGAATTGCAGGTCTATTCTCTATCCCTGTATCTGAAGCATATTTAGCAAATAACTTTAGACTAGTTTTACAATCATTTTACATTTCTAATATGAAAGAATTAAAACTTCCTCAACACTGCTTTTCACTAATTAATTCAGCAAACATTTATTAAGTGCTTACTATGTGCAAAGTACTCACCTTTCAAAGTTGAACAAAATAACTGCTTTTTTTATTGGATGGTTCTTTTAGATGCTAAAGCAAAAAAAAAGTAAGCCTTTGATTGACTTCCTTGTGAAACTGATGAATATTATGACAGATGAGATGTTTCATATTTAGTGTGGGTTGCTTCTTGACTGGCCTTCATCAGGTGAGTAACTTTGTGACAGTGTTGCTGTCTTTGCCAGAAATTCCCCAAATTGTTGAAAGTAGCTGTGTAACAGTATCAGCAACATTGTATGATGATCAACTATGAATGAGCTCTCATCAACAACACAAAGATCAGACTATCTCACTAAGAAAAATGATGTCCGCATCCTGATAAAGAACCGATGGACTCCGAATACAGGTCGAAGCATACTTTTTCTCTTACTTTATTCTTTTTTGTGTTTTCTTTTCATTTTGATCTATTTCTTCCCTCACAACTGTGACTAATATGGGAATGTTTTACATGATAGCACATGTATAACCTATATCAAATTGCCTACCATTTTAGGAAGAGGGAAGGAGGGAGGGAGAAAAATTTGGAACTCAAAATCTTGTAAAAATGAATGCTAAAAATTGTCTTGACATGTAATTGGGAAAAATACTATTAAAAAAAGAAATTAGCTGTGTAACAATGGATAAGTCACCTAAACTCTTTGTGCCTCAGTTATTTCGTATGTAGGTGAGTAGGTCAAAGATGACCTCTAAGTTTCTTTTCAGCTCTAAATTCTTTTTACTTTTTTTAGTCAAGTTGGTTGGTTTGTGGTTTCTTTGCAAAGTAAAGGAAGCCCTTCTACCTCACATACATGATGGCAGTTCCACAATGAGGGCGTTAACTCTAATGCAGTCGAAGGTCATAATTAAAGTGTGGCATAGAAAGCAGGTGGCATGATCCTTAATGTGAATTACAAGCATCAACAACCCCTACCCCTGCTCCCCAGTTATTAATTGGCTCTTATTAGTATCATAAAACTGAGCTAATAGGGACCACAGAAGTCATCTAGTTCAAGCCTCTCATTTTACAGATGAAAAAATTGAGCCCCAAGGAGATTAAATAATTTGCCCAAGAACACTCAGGTAATAAGCCTAAGAGACAGAATTTGAACTTGGGTTTTCTGACTGCAAAACTTTTTTCCAATTGTACCACAATGTTAGGCAAAACAATGTTATAAAAGCTAACAAATGGTAGAAAGAATGTTGTTGGAATAATATTGTAGAGAGATTCAATCACTATGGTGAGGTGAGGTTTAATGAATTAATATTATCAAAAAATTGCATGGGTCAGGGCAGCCTCATGTGGGATAGGTCTGGGTTACTGAGCACACAAAAGACAGTGAAGAGGTAGAAAAGAAGCCAGTAACATGGAGCTGGGTGTTGTGGACATTTCTGTTTCCATTTCACTGCTGCACCAAAGGCAGTGCCGTTCATGAAGGTACTCTGATCTATCTTCCAGGAGCCCGATGCTTGATACAGGATATTGTTATTTTGGAGTATCTCATTACATAATCTGCCTAGTTCTTACCTTCTGACTCCACTGGGTTCAGCAGCCCATCTGTAGTGAAAAGATGAAAGAAAACCCTTCTTCTGTGGTTCCCTTGGGGAGGCAAGACATGCTCCCTGCCTCTGAGTACACTTAACAGAGATTTTCGCTCTGAAGGTTTTTGGCAGCCTGACCACAAACCTGCAAGGTGGAAAACTAGACTGAGTGTTATATGGAAAATAGGCATAGAACATATTATTGTATGATGGCAAAAAACATTTACTGAGTGGCTGATGGTATTTTAGATGTTGTACAGAATACTGGAGCTGCAGTGAAATTAATTGTCTCAGTGCAGATAATTCTGCTTAACATGGTGAAGTTATCAGATGCCCATCGCTTCAAAGCCCTTTACCTATATTGCTGCTTATCAGAAGAAATACAGATGATAGTTCCCTGAGAGTAAATTTCTGGTTTCCCCCACCCCCTTGTCATAGATCAAAATTGCAATATGAAAAGATAATTCTTGCCAACTGTCAGATCCCATTAGAATTTCTGTAGCCCGATGCCATTTAAGGTAAACACACTGCATGAATTTACTGCCATAAACTCATTGTATTTACATTTTGATTGTAAAATACTGTACAAATTGAATATAATTGCCTTCTCCATGGCTACCCTCTTGGTATTTGAAACTTTTGAAAATCCTCCTCATCTGGAATGTGGTAACAGATTAATACTCCCATCAGATGAGGGCACAGGAAATTGTCTTCAACAGTGGTATCCTGTGAGGATACTGTTAATTAGGAGTCATTTCCTGTGTTCTGACCACTTTCTAGCAGCATTACCCGCAGGTCCATAAGATGCCATATGACAGCTTTTGAGATGAAGCCCTCTGTCATCTGTAAGACTTGTCTACATGTAGGGTTTGGAAATATTCAGAATACAAATCATTTCCAGATCTATGTTGATTGTTAAGGTATTAAACAGTTGGAATCACATCGAGTTCCAGCAGTCTGGTGAAGAGTGTGCCCATCGCATATTGAAAGAAGCAAAGTTCGGCAGATGAGATGTTTAGCTCTCTTCTCTAATCCTCAAGGGTCAAGGAAAAATTGTTTATTTTTGGTTTATCTATTATTTCCCTTTTCAAGGGATTTTCATAGCTAGAAGGGAGTTCTAATAGCATCCCATTCATTTTCCTAATGAAGAAATTAAAATGCAGAAAGGTTTTTGAGTACCTCAACTTTCTAGAAGGTCCAGGTTTCCAGCCTAGTTCCCTGTTTTGTTTGCTTTTCATTGCACCATGTGGGGTGATAGGGGAATGATTTGGATTATCTGAACCTCAAGTATCTCTTGGTTATAATTAGGAATAATACTAGTAAGAGATTCCAAAGTACTCCAATTCAAGAAAACATTCTTTGAACACCAACTAGGCACTAGGGATGCAAAGAATTTATGTACTTATGTGCTATTTATCTGTTGCTTCTCATTCAAGATATATTATTTACCCTTTCCTTTTTCTTTTCATGTGAATGATAATAACAACAATAATAACTCAATAATAACCCCCTCAGCCCATAATTGGGAAGTTAGGTGGCTCAGTGGATGGAGTGCTGGGGCTGAAGTTAGGAAGATTCATCTTCCTCAATTCAAATCTAGCCTCAGACACTAGTTGTGGACCCCGGGCAAGTCACTTAACTCAGTTTGCCTCAGTTTCCTCATCTGTGAAATGGCAAATGGATTTTTTGCCAAGGAAACCCTAAATGGGGTCACGAAGAGTGAGACATGACTAAAACTACTGAACGACAACAACAACCCATAATGTGAAGAGGGTGGCAGTGACAAAGTACGTGGCTTTTTATGGCCTTATGCATCTGTCAGATTGAGCTCTGGCCGTCACGTTGGTTGGTACAACTGCTTCTAAGTACAGGGGAATAGACTGGTTAGTAGAGAGTTACATACTGGTCCTACCTGAAACCATTTGGATTATCCTCTTGACATGGAGGGCAGTGGAATTAATGGTACTCCTTCATGTTCTGACACCATAAACAAGTCAGAAATTTATAGAAATCTTCTAGAAATGCCCAAGTGTAGTTGCTGCTGGCCTCTGAAGCAGGTAAACCACAAACACACATGAATTAGACTACTATAACAACTATAATTGGTCAATTGATAAACATTTAGACACCTTGTATATGCCATATTGTCCTAGGTGTTGGAGACAGAATAAAAAAATCCTGCTGCCAAGACTATGTGCATGTGTAAGTATAAACAGAATGCATACAAAATGAATACGATGTAGTTGTGGGGGGGCACTAGTAGTTGGGAGAATTAGGAAAGGCTTCATGTAGAAGGTGATGCTGGAACTGCATTTTGAAGGAAGTTAGGGATTCTGTACTATGTCATAATAAAATTGGGAACACATCTTACCACTTACAGGCAAGGGCTTAATACTGCTTTTCCTGTCAATGGTACCTGTAGCTCCAAGTCACAAAACAATGTTCAGTATCAATCAGAAACTACTACATAAGCTTCAGACACAAAGAAATCAGAGGAGAGAACCCTCAAAGAATAAGGATGTGGAAAAAAGCTGGTTATCTCTCATGTTGTGAAATAATGGAGGGAAATGACAAGAAATAACTTTATCGCTAAGCTCAGATTAAATGAAATAATACCTGAAATTGAACAACTATTGAAATCTAAAGAGAGAAAAAGTGAAGACTGAGGTCATGAAAAGCTTCGCTTGGCAAAACAATAATAATAACGATCAATATACATAATTATCATAGCTGGCATTTACATGGCGTCTAAAGGTTTGCAATGCACTTTACATATGGTAATTCATTTGATCCTCACAACTCTGGAAGACAGGTTCTATTAATTATTACTATTTTACAAATAAGGAAACTGAGACACAGAGAGATTGTGTTTTGCCTGGGGTGACACAGCTAGTGATGGATTGGTAGAATAACGTTTTAGAGGGATTCTACAGCTGTGGTGAGGTAAGGTTGTAGTACATCAATCACACTCTTGCAAAATTATGTTGGTCAGGGGCTCCTGATACGGGATGCCTGAGTTGTTGAACATGCAAAGTGAGGAAGTAGAAAAGAGGCCAGTATCTTGGAGCTTGGTTTTGTGACCTTGTTTCCATCTGATTGCTGTCCTGAAGGCAATGCAGCTCATGAAGGTAGTCACTGGTTTCCCAGAAGCCTCATACTTGATACAGAATATTGTTGTTTTGGAATATCTCATTACATAACCAGCCTAGTTCTTACTTCCTGGCTCCATAGCAGAATTCACATTCAGTTCTTGCTGACTCTAAGTCCTGTGCTCTATGTACTGCTCTGCCTAGTCTCCTTCAAATTCTAGAAAGTCTATCTAACGATAAAACGGAAAAATCAATAATAGTATCAAAATATTTTGCCATCTAGAGTACTTTCAAATCTAGCTGTAATATTATGTCTTATATTAACCATTTCTGGCTCTCCCAGAAGGTAGTCATGTAGCCTTGAGCAAACATAAATTTTCTACATTTTCGTTTCCTTGCTAGTAAAATGAAGGGGTTGACCTAGATCAAATCTAAGCTCCCCTTTATCTCTTCCAGTTTCTTGGAAAGTGAAAGAAGAGAATAGAGTTGAGAATCCTAATCAATTTCTTGTAGACCATTGTGAGTTTGATGGCATGAAACCATCAGTATTTTTTAAGGTTTAAAATACACTACCAAGACTTTGGGGCTTCCCTCTCTGTATATACAGTCACCATTACTATTGTTAAAGATCACAGGAGGAAAAGGTAGAGTTATCAAGGAATATTGCTAAGGATATCAAGAACCACCATTGAGAATGCTATTCAGACTTGGAGAAAGGCATTGGCATTATTTCTGCGATGTCTAGCTGGCACATGCCGTAGAAAAGTTAGACAGCATGTTGTCCAGCTAGAGGCAATAAAAAAAGAACATGAAATAGAATTGAGAAAACCAAATTTAATGGAGATTCTAGATTCCCTTAGTCAGCAATTAGAAGCAAAAGTCCGAAGGCAACACATGTAGAACAAAGGACAAAAGAAATGATTCAAAATCAATCAAAACCTTTACTACAGAATCTTCAAAAATAAAGATATCAGAGGGGTGAATACTTGAGGAAGCATGTGAAAATTTTCTGTTTACCTAAGGTTCTGAGAAGGTGAGTAGAAGGAAAACACAAATTATATCAAATAATAAACAGAAAACTTGTGCATCAGAGGAAGACAAAACATAAATACCTTGGTATCTTCTAAGTAAGACACACTGAGCATAAGTCGTCAAGGAGAAATCTGTGCCTGAAAATATTAAGGGATTTATTGGCATCCTGAATTCAAAGTTGATAGGAAGAACACATTCAAATCACCTAACATTTACGAAGTAACCAGGTCTTATATTCAATTTTAAAATTGTAAAATGGACCATAACAGCTTTAGAAAGTTTTCTAACAAAATTCTGCATAATATTTAGGAAATGCACATCCCCTCACCTTAACACTTCCTCATCCAAAAAAAAAGAGAAAGTTGATAATGTCTTCAGAATATATCATATTCTGATAAAAAAGTACAGAAATTCTTTTGAAATAAGTAGACATTACTTCACTGAGCATTGGTAAAGGCTGATAATAGGTATATTCCATTGGATTTGTCAAATGTAACCCAAAGTGCTTTACCTTTAGAAGGAATAGTAATTATTATTATAATAGTTGACATTTATATGATGCCTTCTATATGCCAGGTGTGATACTAAGCATTTTACAAATATTATCTTACTTTATCCTCACAACAAACTTGGAACGTAGACATTATTATCCTTATTTTACACTTCAAGAGGAAACAGGCATTTAACAGAAGTTAAGTGAGTTGCTGAAGGTCACACAGCTAGTAAGTAAGGAATCTACAAAAAAGCCAAGATTCAAGAGTGAAATCCAGAGGCTTTCTGTGGCTGACATATACAAAAACTCAGCAAAAAATATGTTGACAAAGATATGTTGGACAAGTGGCTCTCATTTTGGTTCGCTTATAGAAATGGAGTGGTTAATGATATACATTTATATCTAGTCATTGCTACTAGAAATCAGAGAAAGGTTATCCTTAAGAGGCCTGGACCTATTGATCAGTGCAAATCACAGAAGAGGTAGAAATTCTGCAACACATAGTTCAAAAACAAGTTAAAAAATTTACCTCCTAGTGAAATGTGACTTGGTGACCAAAATAAGATTTCAATCTTCCTTGGACTTAGCAATAGTTAGTCTCCTTACTACAAACACCGACCTAAAAATATCGTTGAGAACTCGACCAACAAACTGTACTGGAACCACAAGCTTATCACTCACTGACTACAACACTGCCCAGATACAAGGCTGATCCCTAAAAAAGAATTCATCATCTCTGAGCTGCATGAATTGTAAAGCTTTCAAAATATGGAGTCCTATTAGAAGTCAGAATTATGTAGGAACAGCATGAGGTATATATCACCACATCATCCTGCTGCTACTGGAGTTTTCCTAAAATATTTTCATCCAGCAGAAATGAAATGGATTTAACATCCATATGCTTTTTAGTAAATTACATTAAAGTAATTTTATCCACCTGTGCAATGTGTTGTCCATGGAATGTTAGATATATAAAAGAATAATAGCAACATAGTGACTTTTCTGACTACATTGAAAAAGGTAAGAATCATGAGAGAAAAAAACAATAATATCTGGTATTTTAGGGTACTTTGAAGTTTAAAAGCATTTTATGGGGCAGCTAGGTGTCACAGTGAGTAGAGCACTGGCCCTGGAGTCTGGGGGACCTGCGTTCAAATCCGGCCTCAGACACTTGACACATGTACTAGCTGTGTGATCTTGGGCAAGTCACTTAACCCCAGTTGCCCTGCCAAAAAGCAAAAAAAAAAAAAAGATTAAAAAAAGCATATTATGCCCGCTATCTCCTCTAAGCCTAATGAAAACTGTGAGAGTGAAATACAGATATTATTTTCAGCATTTCACAGATGAGGAAATGAAAGCTCAAGTTAAATTATTCATCCACAGTCATCCATGTAGATAAGTGATGGTGGTAGGACAAGTCTTATTGACTCCAAGTCTTATACTCTATGCACTAGATCTTGTCTCTATCCTAATTCTTTTTAAATAGCCATTGGTAATATGTCATGGCCTATTTTTGCTTACGACGGTTATTTGTTATTGTTTTTTTTATATTTATTTTGAGATTGCAGTGTTCGCTGTTGTGTAGATGTAAGATAACCAAAATAAGAGCATATTCTCCTTCTTAAATGAAGTATTACTTGCTGTCATTTCGGTGTTATGGACAGTGATGATTTTTATAGATAAGAAAGCCATTGTATGGCAGGGAACTGGAGGTCAAGGCATTGCCATGTATCTGAGGTCAGATGTACTGGAATCAGAAAACACAAGTATTGGAGATCTGGCAAGACAGGAAAGAGACAAGATTCAGATCTGAAGGTAGGAGCAAGGACAGATGCAGAAGCCAGAGGAGTAGTGAATCAAGAACCAAATGAAGCAGTCGGAACAGCAGAGACACAAAGCATCAACAATAGGGAGACAATAACTGAGGTAACTTCCATTTCAGTCAAAATCTCTTCATATACTCCTTACTCCAGGAATAGGCCAATGACTGGATTCCCTGGGCATGGCCTCCTGATGCTTAGTGATGTGAGTAGTAGATGTGATATGGTGGGAAATAGTAAGCAGAGTTTTGAATTGAAAGGAACTTTAGAGAACTTTTAGCCCAATACCTTTTCACTAATGAGGAAATTGAATTGCAAAGACAATAAATGACTTCCTCAAAGTAAGTAGCATAGGTAAGATTTGAACTCACACTATACTTCCAAAGTGAGTATTTGCTCTAATGTACCATATTTAGATGACATCCTTATTGTTTAATGGGGAAAGAAGACACAAACACAGTTTTTGGCCTCTGTTACTTGTCATATTCCCTTCCCCCATCCCTTTTTGGTTTTATTTTTTGGCATGGAATGCTTGACTTGAATTATTCATGAAGGGAAAACTCCTGCTCTAACATAAGTGTGTGTGTGTGTGTGTGTGTGTGTGTGTGTGTGTGTGTGTGTGTGTGTGTGTGATTTGGGAGAGGAATGATGAAGAATAACAAAGTCATCAGCATCTGGAGGTCTCCATGCCAGCCCTGCTCAAAGTATAGATGCAGAGCTGGCCACTTCCACATTGTTTTAATGAAATTGAGAAGTTAATGAAGAAAGCAGCTTAATGGGGAAGAGAAATATGCAGCAATTGTACATACTAGGCTCAAGGTCCTCCGTTTTGCAAATATTTTGATCGGTGCAAATTTGTTAATTGAGGCAATTGATTTTCACCTGAAAATGGTCGCAATATCTAATTCATTAAAGCCTAAAATAACATCCTTTGGGCTAAATAGGGCCATTCCATTCCTAACCTCTTAGTGATATATTAACAGTGTGTAGGCATTTGAGTGCATATCTTAAAAAGTGCCACATTAACAGGAATCTACTCTGGAAAATTAAAAAAAAATTTAACAGTGCACACGTGCTTAGGGTGGGAGAAGAAAAAAAAAATATGGCCTCCAGCTCCTGTCCTCCTCATCAGCAGCATTTTAAGGTTCTGTGTTTAATATTGCCAGGCCTGCTTGAGTGATAAATGTAACTGTATAAAAATTACTTATTACAAGCTGTCATGTTGCCTCACTCACATCGGCTGGGCTGGAGGCATTGTACATAAAACTCTCAGCTCCACCTTGACAGCATCAGCCGGGCTGGCTTTAAAGTAAAATGCTTTCAGTCATGAATACAAAACATAATTTACCTTTTCATAATACTTCAGTTTGAAACACTTTGGGAAAGCTCGTGTTACCGTCAAACCTCTACCTGAGTGGAGTGAGAGGAACCTGTGAATTCCAAGCTGTCATTTGAAATGTGCTGCTGCCTTACATCAGTTTTTTCTTTGATGAAACCTTAAGCTGGTAAATTGTGGGCCCTCTAATTTTTAAAAGTTGTGTTTATGCTTAATTCCTTTTTGCAACTCTTTACTGACAAGATGCTGTCAAGGTGGGATTAGGTAGATCACTAAATTGGAATATAGAATTGGAATTCTTGCTTCTGCCTTCCCCCTCCCCTCACCTTAAAGCACCCCTGTCTTATAACTTTATGTTTAAGGGGTCATAGAGCATGCATTGAACCATAGACTCTTAAGAAAACTTCTTCGTTTACGTATAAAGTCCTGTTACCTCAAATGCTTTATAACCAGTATAACCTTCCAACCACTGGCCAGGACCAGTGGGATCATCATTGGCCATGCCGTTGTAAAGCCTCATGGACTTGTGTGTTAGTTCCATACTGCTGTTTAAACACAACAGGCCCCTATAAGCTGTGGATGTCAGCTGGATGGAAATTGAATGTGAAGGCTCCTAGGAGACTCTCTGAAGAACAGCTGATTCATTGTGACTGTTTTTATAGTTAGTCATGATGCGTACAGTATGTGAGCATCCCATCTGCAGGGGTGTTTGCCCACCAGCCTCCCTGCCACATTGGCAGAAATGACCCCTACACCAAGCACAATCGGAATGGAGCTGCAGATGTACCCCTTGAGCCCAGATTCTTTCTGACAATGTTCACATTCAGTTAGGGCCCAAAGTGCTTGTACTTGTCAGTAAGGATAAATAACGAAGAAATATCCCCCCATCCCCCATTGCCCTTTGGAGAGTGAAACAGAATTGCCCTAGGAAAGACTTTTTTTTGCCACTCTCTTCTATGGAAGCTCCCACCTTCCTCTATCAGTACAAATACTTTTTAATTTCTCCTTCCCATCCACAGTTAGGACTGCCTGAAAAAAAGGAGCCAGTTTGAAGAGAGACAGTTGTGTCATCATACTTCCATTTTTGAGATAGAGCTGAAGTGAGAGTTGCTTTTAAAGGGCTTTTACAACTGTATAAAGTCAATCTGCATAAAATCAATATGCTTCAGTTTCTGATTATCTCAATTTAATTTCAATTCAAATCAAGCATTTATAAAATGCCTACTTACTATGTGCCAGACACATAGAGTGCCTAGGAGCTAGGAATGCAAAGACAAAACTGAGACATTCTTTGCCTTTGAGGAGCTTATATTTAAGGTGTGGAGAGATAATGTATGACTTTTCCATAGATATGTTGACTAAGACATATATAAAATAAATAAAAAGTAATTTTTGGAGGTAGGCAATGTAGACAGTGGAAAACTGTAGACAGGGAAATTTAAAAAGCCTGTTTTAGGAAGTTGCCAGCAAAAATGAGTTTGATGGAAGCTAGGAGTTTCAGGAGTCAGAGATGATAAGGAAGAAAATTCTTGCCCTGGGGGATAGACTGTGAATAGACATGGAGTCTGGAGAGGAAATGTCCTGTAACAGCAAGTAGGCCAGTTTGGTTACAGTGGAAGGACCCCTTGGATCTGGTGCTTGCCCTCAAGGGATTAGAATCCAGTAATAGATAAGCCTGGGACATCTTACAAGCAACTAAGTGGATAAGTTTTAGTGAGTTACCTATGACTTGATAGGTTAAATGATTTGCTTAGGTCCACACAAGTATTGTCACAAGAAGAACTGGTACCCTGGTAGTTCAGCCTCGTTGTCTAACATTTAATTTGCCCCATGTGCATATATGACAAATACAAGTAGATCATTACGAATGAGTTGTGGACTCCTCTGGCAGTCTGGCTTTCATCAGAATAACATTTTTAAATGGGTAAAATAAAATACATAGGATTACAAAATAACCAATTATATTAAAATAGTGATCAAATACATATTTAAAAAAACAACCAAAACACAAGGTCATAGCCCCCAGGGCAAATATACCTGAAGCAGAGTAAGATAAATATCTCAGAGGTACAAAGTGTTACGAAAATTAAAAGGATAAGATCAACTGTGATTAGATGCATCAGGAAACCTTTAGGGAACAGGAAACCTTCCCAAAATTAGACCTTCAGGATGAGTATGGTTTCAGTAGACAGGAATGGAGAAGAAAGGCAGTCTAGGTATAAGAACTAATATTCACGATGGACAAGGGAAAATATAAGGATGTATTAGGGGAATAGTGAATAGCAGTTAGCTTGGACTGTAGGGGATTGCAAAAAACAAGGCTGGAAAGATCAGTAAGGGCTACGTTACCAAAGACCCTTAATTTTAGGCTAGGGAGTTTAAGCTTGTTTAAGCAAGGGAGAGTCACTGGAGGTTCTTGAGAAAAGTCATGACAGAATTAGAGCCATGCTTAGGAAGATTTCTAGTTACCACACCTCCTGAAGATGAAAAAGTGGTTAGAGCTAGACAGAAACTTAAGGACCATTGAATCTGACCTCTTCATTTTTCAGATGATAAAACTGAGACCTAGAGAAGGAGAGTCACTTTTCTAAAGACACATGAAGCTAGTTACTAGTCTAGCTTGGCGGAACATTAGGTTTCCTGACTCCCAGATTTATCTCTCCTGTTACACCACATTGCCAAACCCATCGTTTGTTTGTTTGTTTGTTTTAGTTTATTTTTAATGTACAGAATAAAGCAAACATTTCAATAATGTAGTATAATTTTTTTAAAAAGGTGATTGCACATTAAACTGCAAATTTACTATGTATAACTTGGTTTTCCTTTCAAATATGCAAAAAAGTATGTAAATTTTTTTTCTTCTCCCCTCCCCCCTCCCACCCGTGGAGAGATGCCCATCATTAGACACATAGGCATATATATGTAAAATTATTCTGCACATACTCCTATTTATCACTTCTTTCTCTGGATGCAGATAGCATCTTTCTTCATATGTCCTTTATAGTTAATTTGGATATTTATAATAGTTGAAATGACTTAGTCAATCAGTCATTCTTAAAACAATATTTCTATCACTATATCCAATGTTCTCTTGGTTCTGCTCATTTTACACTTTGTCATTTCATGCAAGACTTTCCATGTTTTTCTAAGATAATTGAGCGTATCATTTCTTATATCACAATCATGTGCCATGACTTACCATTTTGACAAGCTCAGCACTCATTGCACAAAAGAATCTAAATACAGCTCCATAAAAAGAAATTTTGCCTTTACTTGAAACCTTCAAGTTTCAGCTTGAGATCCCCCCTTCTTCAAGAAACCTTTCCCAGTCCTCCTAGTTGCTAGTGCCTTCCCCTCTAAAATGATCTTATATCTGTTCTATAGGTATCTTATATACACAAATATATGTACATGTTGTCTCCCCCATTAGAATAGAAGGTCTGAATTTCCTGTTTCTATAAATGCCTAGTACTTAACACAGAGCCTGAAAACTAGTAAGTACTTAATACATATTTGCAAATTGATCGAATGAATATTTTTAACTTAATTAAAATCTGAGTCTATCAAACTATCAAACTGGGTCTGTCAGAAAGTTGTGATGCAGTCAAGAAGATGAAGTTTTGCCTTTTTCAATCTGGAAATACTCTATCTTGCAGCCTTTTAGATGTGAGCAAGAGAGCTAGCTTCTTCAGTTTCTAATAGAGGATACCCATCTGCAACTTTCTGACTGTGCAGCAGCTACATTTGTAGCCTCAGGTGGAACATTCATCACTAGAAACTCACAGCATAGTTGTAGTTAACTTTATTCATCATCGTTTTCTTATTACCATACTATTGTAAAGAAATGAGGACACAAATCAGAAAACTGGTGGGTGATTAGTTAATTTAATTCTATCCTTCTCACAGGGTTCCAAGGTCAAATAAGTTTGGGCAGGTGACCCCCCCCTCTACTCCCATATGACTGAAGAAAGGTCAACAGGGGTTACTGAGAATCATTTCCTTAGAAAAATTGACAGTCTTAGGAGTATTCGAGTACTCCACTGGACAGTCAGGCACATATGGTCAGTTGTTTGTGAGAAAACACTCGCTTTTTCAAGATGGAGAAAAGATGTAGGGAATTGGATTCTCTTTGAAGGTGTCCCATGGGATCATGGGAATCTGACTTTTCCTTTTTAAATTTTGTTGGAGATAGTTCTATCTTGACTTTTCTATTGGCCCTATTGTTAAGTAAGTTTTTTTGGTTGTTTTTATTTTATTGACTAGAAAAACCCTGACAACTAAATATGGAGAGATAATGGCTCTCCATGGTCGTGCTACAGACAGAATCAAATGGAAAACTTAAGACTTCTCTTTCGTAGGATCATAGAAACAGCTATAGGTTCTTAACGTTTTTTGTGTATCATGGACAAATTCTGGTGAAGCCTATGGACAATTTTTCAGAATGATATTTTAAAATGTTTATAACAAAATCCATAGGATTACAAAGAGAACCAATTGTATTGAAATAAAGTTATCAAATATCACTAAATGCATATTCATTGACTGGAGATCAAGAACTATTGACTAGAGCTTGAAAAGGACCACAATGGTCATTTAGTCCAACCTTCTTCTTTCTATGAAGAGAAAACTGAGGACCAGAACTGTTAAATGACTTACCCAAGGTTACATGGTTAGTAACAGAGGAGAAATTTGAGCAGAGATTCTCTCTGTCCAAAGCCAGATCCTGCCACTCTGCTTCACTCCTTCCCATTCTGTTAGATGCTCTGCTCCTCCCCACCTCCAGTCTCTATCTTTAAAACTCTTCAGGATCCAGATCAGACTTCCATGAAGTCTTTCCTGATCACTCCCAAGGAGACTCAATCTTCCTCCCTCCTCAGATTTCTCATAGTACTTTGTTTATGCCATTTCTGAGTAGTTAACACATTCCAACTTGTGTTAAATGTTTACAGCCCAGTTTTCTTTCTTCTATTAGATTGTAAACTCTTCAAGATCAGAGACAATTACAAGGAAGGTGATTTCAAATTAATATTTAGAATAATGTTCTAATAATTAGAGCTGTTCAAAATTTGGAAGGCCTGTCTCAGGAAATTCTCTTTAGTTCCCTTTCAGTCAGAATTTTTAGGTGTAGGTTGAATGTTCACCTGTCAGATATGGTTTGAAGAGGATTCATGTTTAGGTTTAAATTAGACTGAGTTATCAATAAGGTTCTTTTGAGTTCTGAGATTTTTGAATTCATCTTTCTATTACTGTTGTGGCTTGTAGAAACTGGGTGCTTACTCGCACATAAATCTCCATCTCCCATCGCAAACACTTCTTCCTTACCTCTACCTCAAGGAGTCCTTCTCCTCCTTTAAGACACAGTTCAGACGTGAGCCTTTCCTGACCCACCCTCAACTGCTAGTGGCCATCTCCCTCAAACTGCCTTATATTTAAAAATTGTGTATATATTAGTATTATTCACTTTATGATATATATGTTTATATATGCAGTAGTTTCCCCCATTATCCTCTAAGCTCCTTGTGAGTAGAGATTGTTTCTTTCTTCTTACTCGTATCCCCAATGGCTAACATGGTGCCTAGTAGTGCATAGTAGACACTTCATCAATACTTGCTGGTGGATTTAATTGTAGGAGGAGCTACTTGTGGGGTGGAAGAAATGATCATTTTTAGACTTTTTAAATTTAAAGTGCCAATGTTTATTATTATCAATTATTAGATTCTGTTGTAATATAGTATTATTTTCAAGGACTATTAGGTTGCATAACGCCTTGTACACTATCGGCATTTAATATACATTTGATGAAATGAATGTCATAAGGTTGCTTGTCCTGATAGTAAAATAGTTTTGCATTTAGCTGCTTATGTCTAGTTTTGTAGTTGTTTTTTTAAAAATTTCTTTTGCAGTCAGGTGTTTTAGATCTTATGCTATATTGGTTGTCAAGCATCTTTTCTTGCTCCGTGTTAGCTTTTAATAGGTTTCTTTTATTCCATTTCTTTGCAGAAATCAGACAAACCAAGTTTTTAAAAAATTATATATAAGCATAGAAGATGTACATAATAAAGTTAAGGAAACAAGGCATTTGTTTAGGTTTTCGATTAGAGATCTCTAATGAAGGAATAGACTTGAACATTAATACTTAATTAAGATGACTGAGGACATCTCCATGACATGATTTAGGGAGTATCTTTGGGCCTGAGTACTTTTGATCCATTCATACTTTGTTAAAGATGAATATTAAATCTCAGCATTTGGGGTGGTCCATTTTTTTCTGTTATTCAAATATAGGCAATGAACAAAACATGATTTGTAACATTTGCTGATTTGTGAAGTGTATATGCTTGCAATGAAAATTTAATCATCAGTTCTTGAGAGCCAGTTTGAGGTGGCACCAGCTCACCCTTGGACCCCATCCTCTGAAACACAAAAAAACTAGGAAAGATTTTTCTTTTGAAAAAATGGTATTTGGATATAGATGTACAATTTTGCAAAGTTTGTTCTGCTGTGACATTTGAAAGCAATATGACCACATGTTGCTATTGCTAAGGACCCAAAGTCAGACAATGATCTTATAGCAACTTGGCCAGTTAAAAGCCTAGAGACCGTGTGTGTGTGTGTGTGTGTGTGTGTGTGTGTGTGTGTGTGTGTTTGTGTGTTGAGAGGTATGAGTAATTTTTGTTTCCTTTATCTTTTCCTGAATCAAAGGTCTTGAAAATTCCTATGATAACGCCAAGTTTGGAAAAAAAAACTAGCCTGGTTTTCTGTAGTGTATTACTAGCCCTATGGAACATGCCCAACTTAACCAGAGGTTCACCATGTTTTATTTGAGGTTACCCATTTTCCACTCCTGTAGGTCCTAAGGGAAAACATGGTTTCAGTAAACCTCGAAGTCACTAGAAGCTCATAGTTTCTGTTCACAAGTGTTCTTTTTAGGGTTTCCCATCCAGCGTAACCTGAATATCTATAGAGAGGCACTTGCAGATGTCTGATGGGATGAGATTTTCCATTTTATCACTGTATGATTGAGTCAGTGCACTGAGATTACTACAGTGACTTCATGTGAATTAACTACCAAGGGATATCCTACCAAAGAAATGGGATCCTAGGTAGAATCTTATTTGCAATGTTAAACATTAACAAATAGAGTTGAACTGTATATCAGAGAGAGAGAGAGAGAGAGAGAGAGAGAGAGAGAGAGAGAGAAGCAGAGAAGGCAAGATGAAAATTAATATGCTTAAATGCAGGTTTTTAATTTTATAATTTGGTGTACAAAGTGCAGCAGCAAACAGAACCAGATTCATAAAGTAAAAATCAAATTTGTTTGAGTGGTTTAGAGAGCTTTGATGACTGTTCTTCTGACGCTGTCATTAATATGATTATGTTCAGGTGGAAGCTTCTGGTCAACTTAAATGATATTTAGCTCATCTAAGGCAATTTAGTTGTGAGAACGTGGACAAGCACTATTAACAACTCCCACTTCCCTCTTTCCCTGGAGTTCTTTTGTACAAGACAGATGAGTTTGTTTGTTTGTTTTAATAGAAAGTTGAGAGATGCATGGGTAATTAAAAAAAATATAATAGGACTTGGCATGTATTTATAAATGAAGAAGCCCAGATTACTTTAAACAGAAGTCTCATTACCCTGCTACAGACAGGTAACTCAATGGGATTGACTCTCCTTGAGCTTTTTGAAATTCTGTCTGCTGAAGTCACTCCTTTTCTGCAAACTGGATTGGTATCATCTCCTCCATGAATCTTTCTCTATGTTCCTCACCTACATAAATATCTTAAAGCATGTTGCCTGGATCCCTTCTTCAATCAATCAATATTTATTAAATAACCATGTGGCAGGTACTGTTCTAGAATCTAGGGATACAAAGACAAAAAACAATCCTTACTCTCTGGGAGCTTATAATCTATCTAGAGGAAACAATATTTAGGATTAGATGTGTATTCCAAATGCATAAGGAATAGAAGATGATTTCTAGGCAAGGAGATTAGATTATATAGAAGATAATGCTTGAGCTGAGGCATGAAATAAACTAGGGATTCTGAGAGATAGAGGTGAGAAGGGAATACTCTTTTATTTTAGGAAAAGCAATGTGGCATCTGTTGAAATGATGAAGTAGAGAGAAAAAGCAGGGGGATCAAGTAGGAGGCTTTTACTATCATAAGATCATAAGAATTTGAAATTAATGTGGGAGAAGGAACCTGTGTGAGTAGAAGAGAAGAAGACAAATGTGGTAGTCATTGTACAAGAAGAAACATCAAGATTTGGCTACTGAATGGATATGTGTAGTAAGAATGAAGAGTTTAGGATTTACATGCTCCCACTAGTACCATAGTTATACATGTTTCTACATTTGTCTCCTATTAGGTGGTAAGTTTCATTAGAGCAAAGTCTCTGACTAACACTAAGCCTTGCACCTTGTAGACAGTTAATACTTGTTTGTCGAGTGACTGAATAGGACTAAGCCTAAACCAGTAAATTCTTTGAGGAACTGGGAGCTAAGTCTTTTCGTTTTCACCTATAGCTAAGATCAAAGATGTTAGATCCATAATACAACTCTTTGAAGGGTGAGCCTTCCAAATTTTGTTTGCATTTATCATTTGGCAAAACAGATGAACTAATGGCTGATGCTTAAGTGTGTTTGACCTTATTCCTGTGTATTTATCATTTCTAGTCCAATCCATCAGTCTGAGACATGCATAGGAACAGGCAAGTGGGGTATAGCTGGTGCCAGAAGTTTGTGAACCTACAGCTCTCTCAAACTGTCTCCTTCTAATAGAAGTGGGAATGGGGTGGTGTTTCTTCCTAATATATTGGCTGGGAACTATATTTTATCTGAAGTTTATTGCTTTCAGAGAAACATACAATTTTATGGACAGCATAAGAGAAAAGAAGGAATTCTGTCCCTTTCCTTCTGGTCACATCCCTTGAAATCAATTTGGAATTTATTAAGCACTTACAATGTGTGCTATGTCATATGATATATAATACATATTGTACATAATACTTATGTGATATATAATGTAATGTAATATATGGTACAACGTATTATATTATGCAATGAACAAAGAATAAAAGATGTGATTTCTTTTATAAAATGAACAAGCCAGAAGATGAAGCTTGTTCATTTTTATCTTGCCTTCTTAGCTTACAAGAGGATCCTCTCCTGAAAAAAAAATGCTCAAAATCCACAAAACTTTTAGAGGGGCGGATTCCAGGGGAAAAGGCAGAGCCCCAGCTCATCTGCTTATCAATGTTGGTGGCAGAGGGTTTTTTTAATTCCTCCCAACTTTAGCCTAAAGCCTTGTCTGAGTGTATTAAAGTAGGAGGCAATTTCACCCTCTATGTTTCTCACTTGTGAAGGGCAAAAGGGGACATGGTTCTGCTAGTGAAATGCATGGTGGTCAGTTGGGTGAGTATTCTCCCAAGAGAGTATTCTCTGAGTGAATTTGTAGGGAATTAACCAAGGATCTGAAATCCCTCATGAATAAGGAGTACTGAAACATATGATGCCTATATAGATAAGGATCTTGGAGAGAATTCATATGGCCATATTTGTGATATGCTTTGAGTTCTAAAGAAACATTTTCTCTATTAACCATTTTGTTTCTACTGCTTTGCTTTGTTAACTTTTTGTGTTTATGAGTTTGTATTCTATTGTCCAGTGAAATTGTGTTTCTTATTGTTCCTCATGTATGACAATTATTTGTCCAGTCTTGGTGCACTGGCTGCCCTTGATGCCTAGAATTTATTCCTTTCAGAACTTTACCTTTTCAGTCTCTAAATCCAACCTTCAATTATCCCAAAACAAGGTATCAGTGAAAACAGAGACTGGACTAACTAGAATGATTTTATGGATCCTATCACAGGAGACTCAACACAAAATTTGAGGAATAAAAAATCTCAATTCAAGTAACCTCTTCTATATGAAGCCTTTTTGGCTTTCCTAAGCTACTAGTGCTTTTTTCCCATGACCTCCAATTATTTTGAATTGATTTTGTACATATTTATATACTTACATCTCTCTCCTGATAGAATATAAGCTCATTGAGGCAGGGATTGTTTTATTTTTATCTTTGTAACCCCCAGGCCTAGCACAGTTCCTGCTATGTAGTAGCTTAAATGCTTATAGGCTGATTGCTTGATTGCTTCTCCAACTAGATTATAAACTCCTGAGATAAGATTGTATGTCTTACATGTTTTTGTATCCTTCATGGTGCCTTGTAAATAGTAAGTTCTTAGTAACTATTTGATTAATGGATAGGTGATGAAAAAACACCCAAGAAATAGTAAATAAATAAAAACAAGAAAACTGTAGATAGTCTTGTGTTGGTAAGCAAAATGGACTCCTTAGCACTTAGTGCCCTTGAAGAGTTTGGCTTTTGTATGCTTTGAGTAATGCTAAGCCCTAGGCCCAAACCCCTTTTAGGTGTGGAGCCTATGTGGGTATGGATTGGTGGGGCTGGCTAAGGGGAAGTGCTAACTCCAGAGCCATGCCCCATTAGGTGTTAACCTAACCTATGTGGATGTGAACCTCCCAGGGTCCTAAGGGGAGGGGCTAACTCAAGAACCTATCCTAGCAGCCTAAATTCTGGTCATTCAGATGACGTTTGATGGCGCCTGAAGTCTTATAAGAAGGGAGGACAGAGCCATTTGTGCAGGGCTCTTGAAATGGTGTTGATGAGGAAGCTCTGGGCAGCTGTAGCCAAGAAGCCCTCCAGCTTGTAAACTTGGATGCTGAGACTTTGTTGAACTCTGGTAACTGTGTATTGGGATTTGAATCAGGCAAGGTCTGTCTGTCAATGTTTGTAATTTGTTTGTATTTTGTTCTGAAGTTCAGGGTGCTGGCTTTTTCCTCTGAACTAAGTGAGTGACATTTGTGTGCTGAATTAAAGTAAGCATGTCAACCCCTTCCCTCTTCTTTCCTTAGTTAAGCAGATCAAAAGAACCTGCAGCGTGCTGGCAGCTTTCTGGGTGCTGGCTGTTGGTGGATCTTACACCCCCACAGAAGCTGCTAGCCAGATTGTTGAAACAAGTCTGAAACCTGACAATAGCTACTGTGTATGAGACATTCCAGGGCTGCCTAAGCATTCATAGGACCTAATCATTCTGTTAAAATATATGTCTTCTAGGCAGACATCTCGTGCTGCTGAACTTCTGGCTTCTTAGTTTGTTGCTCCTTATTAATAATGTTCCTGCTCCAGTAGATTCTTTTGTGGTCACAAGAAAATCAGAATTGTCACAGTAATTGTTCTCATTGTCCATCATCATCATCACCATCATCAGCATCATCATTCTCATCATCATTAGCAGTGAGGCAGGCAAAAGGTTTAAGTGACTTGTCCAAAGTCACACAGTTAGTGACTATCTGAGGCTTTGAATTCAATTCCTAGTGGATAGAGAGCTAATCTTGGATGGAGTCAGGAAGAAGATTTGGGTTCAAGTCTCTTCTGACAGATGTTGGCTGTGTGACTCTGAACAAGTCATGTAACATCTTAGTGTCCCAAGAAACTTTCTCAAGACTTTAAGTTGCAGAAAAATTGTTGATTTACATTGATAGATAGATGGATATGTCTGGACTAAATAAAAAATGAGAATGAATAGTTATTGTAATAGATCAGGCACCTTGCTTCTTTGGGTTACTCAGGTCAATTCAACATCAAAGCAGGGATAGAATAGATGTCTTCTTAGTTACTCTTATAAGCCTTATGGTTCTAAAATTATAAAAATTAACAGATTGCCCTGGATTTCATTGTCTATGCTCCATCAACTATGGAGGGGGATTTATGAAACCTAAATTTCAGTTCCAGAGTTAAATATTAGATCATATACTCTTTCAGAGAAAAGATGGTACTTTTTAATCTTTTCCTCATTAGTGCTTTTCATGTAAGAAAGGTAAGAAATGAGGCAAAGAATGGTCTTTTTTATGTAGTTAAAAGAAGTCAATCTGGGAGGGGGAGATCCTCAGGGTTTGTGGCCAAAAGAGAAACAATTGCTATTTAAACTCACTCTGAGCCATCAGGGCCCAAACAATAACCAAGTGAGGCTTGGACTGGGACCTATTGTTGGCCAGTCAATGGTAGCCAGAGTGTTTTGGGTTTAAGGCATGGTCCTTAAGAAAGAAATCTACCCACTAAACCATGTCTTGTGAGGTTTCAGCCTTAATCACTGAATGAGTATTGCTTCAGTTGAATTGAGACCTGGGACAGACCTTAACTTAAAAAGGCCAAGGTCTGCCACTGCATCAGGGGTCATCTCCAGTCATTCTGATCTATATCTGCCATTGGATCCAGATGGCTCCAGAGGAGAGAGTGAGGCTGGTGATTTTGCTCAATGTTCCTTCATTTAAATCCAACTCACAAGTTATTGCATCACCTTCCTGATGTTATGGTCGTCTTTGAGAATGAAGGAGAAACAACAATAACATCAACTTTTCATGTAATGCATTATGAGTTGGATCATAGGTTCTGGGGATAGAAGAAATTTCAGAGAACATTGAGTCCTTCAGTCAACAAGCATTAATTAAATATTTACTAGATTTGGCATTGGGAGGGATCTTGGTTTAACCCTTTATTTTGTAGAGAGGAGAAACTGAGACAAGAGAAATAAGATGCCTTGCTCAATATCACACATAGGAAATAGCAGAAATAGGATTTGAACCCAGGTCTTCTAACTTTGAGGCCATCATGTTTTCCTTTATTACATACCTCTTGTGCTGTGTTTAATAAATGATTGCTGAAATGAAAGTAACAGATTTGACTAATTTCACGACCATTACACTTCTTGAGCTTCCTTTCAAGTGTGATGGCTATATTATCCTGTAATTGAGTTGCTCCTTGAATAGGTACACTTATAGAAATCTATTTTTCCTGCAAACCTTGCCAAATTTCCATCACTTCTGAAAACTGCTCTGTTTTTGTACTCAGGTATTTGGCTCCACCTCAAAATCACAAAATCATTAAAAAGAAACAGTAAGTGATTACAATAATTCTTTAAGCCCTCAATTAACGTGTGGTTCAGATTGTCAGAACATGATAGAAAAACACATTTTGCCAGCCAGTTAGCATTGTTGCTGTACAGCTGATAAAATAAAGTTAAGTGGGATTTGAAAAAAAAAACAAGACTCATTGTTAAGGATGTGATCTTTACCTTGTAAATAAGTGTACATCATCATTATTATTGCTATAATTATTATTAATATCTGGTCTTCTGCTGAAAAGATAGGGCATAGGGGGGAGGAGCCAAGGTGGCAGCTGGAAAGCAGGGACTTCCTTAAGCTCCCCACCAGGTCCCTCCAAACGCCTATAAAAATGGCTCCGAAGAAATTCTAGAGCTGCAGAACCCATGAAATAGCAAAGGGAAGCAGGGCTCCAGCCCAGAACAGCCTGCATGGTTTATTTTAGAGAAGACTGTATTTCTGAAAGAAAAAAAAGCCTAGTATAATCAGATGGTACTGAAATATTTGGTCTGTATGATTCACTTCTGCTCATCTATGAAGCTGTGGGGTACAAAAAATCAAATTTTTCTGAAATATGTGCCACAATTAGCCTTTGAGGAACCAGACGTGGGTGTTTTGAAGCTTTATCTTATTTAAGGCTACACAGAGAGACCCAGGAATGAGCCAGTGATGAGTTTAATGAGGACAATTGAAAAGCTTGTTGTGATGCCAAGAGAAGACAAGTTTGTAAAGCATTGCCTTTGTGCTGATGTTGGCATCTCTCATTTCCATGTAAATTTACTAATATGCTCTAAACATAAGAAAAACAGAATGAATGAAGCAAAAACCCTTTTCAAAGAGGCCATTTCTTGAAGAATTTCTTGAAGCTGCTATGGCTATTTGCTGCTCCCTGTGTGCTATTTTCTATGAGAAAATTGAATCCAAGAAATATTCTTTTTGGTGCTTCCTCAGCTCTGGATGTCTTTACAAATATACTGTAACAAGAGCCCAAGTGTTTGAATTCCAAATGAGCCCTTAAAAGATTCGATCCCCTGTTATCCAAAACCAAGATTTCAGTGAAAACAGAGCCTGGCCCAGCCAGTGAGATTTTATGGATCATATCACAGGAGACCAAATATAAAATCTGAAGAATATGTTTTCCAAGAGAATTGTAGCTCTCACCACATATTACCATTTTAAAAGCCTAGCACTTCAATATTTTTTCTAAGTCATCATGGTGGCAAATTGCTTATATGAATAACTGTCTGACTGAAATTAATGATCACTAGCAAAGTGAACAATAATACTCAACTTGGAATATATCGGCAAGTTTCTTTCTGTTTAGTGCCTTGGAAAAAAGGGTACCCTGTTTTTAAAAAAGAAAAATTGGTCTGTAGTTTTGTAATGCCAGCTGACCTGCTAAGACAGAAAGGTGAACGGGAGATGTTTGTTAGTTCATGAGCTATGCAGCTAATTTTCAGGGTACTGCTTTGATGTTAATAAGGGTGAATTGTATGCTAACCTCCTCATATGCTGGGTTCCGAAGTTTTGAAGGGCTATTTGTCACATTACAGGATGACAAATTTGGAAAACATTCTGACCATAGAACACTTGGGGACAGAGAGAAAGCCTAAATTCTAATCCCATCTTTGTCAAGGACGCGTATAGCATCCATCAGTAGTTCTTGAACCCCTTTGAGACTGTATTTTTCATCAGTGAAGAAAACTGACCTTGCCTTTGGGTAAAACACCCCTTAAGCATTTGTAAAATGGAGAGTCGTGAATATTAAAATATAAAGAGGTTGACTATAATAAAAAAATTGTTAAAATAGCATTTGTTTCTTTTGAGGACTCTCTCTCTCTGTTTCTCTCCCCCCCCCCCCTTTCTCTCTGTTGGTTCTTCCAAATGAGTTCCTTCCATTGCATAACCAAAAATGATTTTGAAACAATCTTACTAACTATATTTTTAAATTATCTGGTGCAGTTCTCTAGAGCTGTTTCAGCCTCTATAGGTCTCTGTGTGCTGTAGGCAAAAGTTCAAGCAATGGCAGAGGTTCTAGTCTGACAATTGAATTGGAACCTAGAAGACAAAGTGTAGGACTACTTCAGTTGTAAGAATGGGTAGTCATGGCCTGAGGAGAGAGAAGATAATTTATGCCTCTCAGTTTTTCAGTAATAGATTCTGTTTTATCTGATTTATTATGTATTGATTGGCAAGTAAGTGAGCACAAACCCAAATAGCCTTCTATATCTAGATGATTCCAGAGAACCAGACTAGGCTTCTAGCTGTCCATCGACTTCTAGCATTTCTACAACCTCTACTGCTGCTGTGTGTCTTCCCCTTTTCTCCCAGTCCTCTTCTTATGAGAAAAGTAATCAAATCAGTACTATCATTGCTTTTGAAAAGGGTGTGTTAATCGACTCCTCTATGGCTCCACGAACAATTCTGACTTCCTAGAACAAGATACTCTTTTCTGTCCACTTCTCCTTTACACATATTGCTCTTCTCCTATTAGAATGTGAGTTTTATGAGGATAAGGACTATCTTGCTTTTGTATTTCCATCCTCAGAGCTTAGCCACAATGCTTGATCCATACTAAGCAGTTACCTTGTACTTTTCATTCATTTTGCATCAACTAGATAATATAGTGGAGTAGAAAAAGCCCTGGGTTTAAAGTAAAAAGCTATAAGTTTGAATTTCATTTATGTCACTACCTCTGTGCCCTTTGGAAAGTCATTTCACCTCTAGGGGCCTTTCCTTATCTGCAGAGTTGGACTAGTATCAGGGGTTCTTAACTTTTTTGAGTGCTGGATTCTTTTGACATCTGGGCAAGTTTATAGAACCCTTCTTAGAATAATTATTTCATATTCATAAAATGCAGCATACAAAATTTCAAAAGAAATCAATGATATTGAAATATAATTATAAAAATATTTTTCAAAAAAGTACACAGGTCTCTGGTTATGAACTCCCAACCTAGATAGTCTCTGTGGCTCCTGCCAGCTCTAAAATCTGTATTTTAAGAAGAATATGTTATGAAGAATTACTATGAACATATCTTTTATATTTTACCAGATGTGGCCTTTTTTGAAGTGAGGTGTGAAGTCATACATGAAATATGTAGAGATGTATATATTTTTTAGATATGCATAGTTACCTTACTTAGAATTATAGCTATAAACATCTTTATAAATATACCCATATCTAATTTATACATCAATTATTTTTTAAAATTGCTTTTGCATCAATAAGGATAGAATAGAATTCTACTAAATCTTGATGCGTTTTTAAAATAAAAAAAAGAAAAAGAAAAGCCTATGTTCAGTAGTTTAGTAGCTTTCAAGTGAAGCAAAGAAGCAATTGGAAATAACATACATGTACATTTAGTGACACCCAGAGAAGACAATATTGAAGAACTGACGGGTTTGTATGGTTTTTTTTGTTTTTAACCTAAAATCTAAAATATTCCATTAGGGATACTTGTTACTTTAGGGATTTGGGGACTCCTGCCCTACTTACAGTTTGGTGGATGGGTTAGTTACAGTTTGAGTTGATTACCTTCCCCCAAAAGGCATCCCTCCCCAATCTCCCCCTATGCAGCTCCGTTGCCTCTTTGTTCAGGGAAATGTGTAGGACAGGTCTTTATAAAGAAAAACAAAGATTCAGATAGGAGTGAAAATAGATTAATGAGATAACCTTAAAATTACTATTCAATTTGTGTCAGAGATCAGAATGTTAGCTCTTGAGCAGCAATGCAACCATTTTTCAGGTTTATGCCTCTGTGTTAGAGAGAAACTAAATTCTTTAACCCGTTTTTTTGACATTAAAATTGGTGGAAGGCATAAAATATCCCTTATCTAAAAACAATATGTAAATGCAAATTTAAATAAGAGTGTTATAAGAATAAATCTTTTATGTGTTCTCCGATTTCTTATGTGGTCTTTTAATTAAGTCGTTTGCTAGAACAAAAGGAATGTAGAGAATGGCTGGAAAATGGACATTCTGTTTTGAAAGTAGTCCCTCACCACCACCCCCCAAATATATCCTGGGGCAGGTGATGGGTAGCCTGTCATGATATCCTGTCTTACCTGACAGACTCTTTTAATCAAAACTTTAGTTCAGTGGAGTTAAACTACAGCTTCTGTAGTATTTCTTGCTTACAAGAATCAACTTTCTGAGCTCATTTCGTGACTATCATTTTTTTGTATAATGCACTTAAGATTTTTTATTTATTTAAAAACACATGCACAGGAGAACAGCTATTAAATACATTCATTGCCAAAAGGCCAGAGGGCCAATGTATAACATTATCAGAATAATATTGAACAGACCCAAACCAGAATGGCAGTCTGTCTTAAAACACAATCGAAATTGAGGCACTTTTTCATCAAGATGTAAAAAAGTCAGAAAATTAGTATTTAGCCCTGTACTACTTAACAAGAGGGATTTTAAGGATTCTAATTAAAAATAGTGTTTTTTTCATCTCTGATGTAATAACTGTGATAATTTTTTTTCTTAAACTGGAGAGAAATTATGCATAGGTAGCATGGTGGTAGAAGAAGAAATATGTATTAGAATGGTAGTCAGCAGATTTCTCTGCTAACCAGACTTGTGGCTTTGAGGAAGTGAGTGATTCAACCTCCATGGACCTCAGTTTTCTCTTCTATAAGATGTAGGGTGAAAGAGACCATCACCAGAGGCCTGTGCAACTATAAGTTCCCACATTCCTGTGGAGTGAGTAGAAAGAACATTGGACTCAGAATCAGATGAGTTCTAATCCTGATTTTCCCATTAAATATCTTTGTGCTCTTAGTCAAGTGATTGGGTTTCGGTATCCTCAGCTGTAAAATGCAGAGATTAGATTAGAAGATGTCTAAAGTCCTTCCATTTCTACAGTTCTCTGCCTTCTACTCAGGAATAATCAACAATTTAAAATTCCTCCCTATGACTTTGTGATACAAAGCAAATTAAATATCTAAGATCTTGGAGTGCCAGAGACAGAAGAGTCCTTAGGAATCATTTAGTCCCCACATCTCATTTTGCAGAGGAAGAAACTGAAGTGCATAGGTGGGAAGTAATACGTCCAAAGATTTGTTAGCTAAATATACTTAAATGTTGACAAGCTGATTTATATGAAGGAAGGTAAACCACTCTCTTTGCCAAGAAAACCCCAAATGGGACCATAAAGAATCAGACATGACTGAAACAAGTGAATAATGATAACGAAATTTATGTTTATTTAGACTCAAGACTTTCTCACTATGGAGCATCCCTTCACCATGCTAATACTCCTTTCTCATTGGTAATTTCCTCCTGGAGGCTTCCATTTTGGAGATGAACCCAAGATTGATATGCTTCATTCCCCTCTTGACTAATTCTGACTCTGGACTTCTCCACCATACCTCCACAAAGGTACTTTCTCTTCCCTCCCCCACGCCCTTTGCAGCTCTTCATTAGAGTATAAGCTCATCGAGGGCAAGAACTGTTTCTGTTTTGCTTGTATTTATATCCCTGCCACCTACCACCATGCCTAGCAAATAGTAAATTTAATAAATGCTTGCTGCCTTGGTGGGCTCATGGAATATAGAGTACTATGTCTTCTGGATCCCCTTCTGTGCAAGGTACTTTAATCTGGGGACTTGGTGAAAAATCCAGCCGTATTTTACCAAGACCTTTTCCTTCCTCAGCCAAAACCATCTTTTAACACGATAATAACTTAAATTTCTATTTCGTTTTAAGTTTTGAGAAGCATTATTCCTCTCAATAGCCCTATGAGGCAAGCTAAAGTATTATTAACTTCGTTTTACTGATAAGGAAACTGAGACTCAGAGAGAGGATTAACTTGCTTATAGTCACACAGTTAATAATTGCCAGATGCAAAAACTCCAATATCCACTATATTGTTTTGCCCCTCTGCCATAGAGAAATAAAGGTTACTCGTCTTGGTTTTCCCTGTAGCAGAGACTGTGCCCCCCTGCATTCTGTGGGGCAGTATAGGATCTTGTATGTTATAGGTCCTCATTCAGTGTTAATTGGCCATGACAGTAAAAATTACTGATGCCAAGAAAACTGAAAAACCATAGGAAGGGGTGCATTTTGTATATGAGGAAGGAAAATAGAAGATTTCCTTCCTGTGTTGCAGCCTTACAGACCACTAAATGTGGCAGATTAGATTCATGACCTGTAAATTGTTTGCCAGTTTGTTTCACTAAAAGTGGTTCCTGTTGAGATGGTCTACTCTTACCCTTGTTCTTCTGGCTCTTGACCATTTGGAAGAGAATGTCTTTAATATGGCACATCTGTTGTCACCTCTCAGATTCTTTGGCTGGGTCAAAGAATCATGTGATGAAATATCCTTTTGAGTAGAAATTATCTAGCCTCGACAGCACAGTCCAGCAATTTTGCTGTAAGGAGAATAGTCTTGGCAATATTCAATGAGCCAGGCTGACATAAGCAATCTTGTCTTGCTTTTTCTTTGTGGAAGGAATAATCACAGCTCCTAGTCCTCAGCTTTGTGTCTTTACCATATGGGTGAGTCATATGGTTGTCATGCTTGAGCTACACTGGGCCTTATATATTTGACAACAACTTCTCCCTAAGCCTTCTCAGACTACCAGACTCATGCACTGAAATAGTCTTAAAATGGTATGTTACTTAAACATTACCAGGTTTCTCTTAAGGTAAGAAAAAAAAAATCTGGGTTTGAGCCTCCTGGATTCTGTGGATATTTTATTATTTAGACATACTTTGTTCAAGTTGGCTTGATTTGCCCTTGCCTTAATTTAAGCTATATCCTCTGAGTTTCTTTTCTAGAAGTGAAGCTATAATACCTCTGCAGTCCATCTGTACTTTCTTACTTATTTCCCCTTCTTATCCCCAGGATATGTTTGTGAGATGCCTAGGAGGCATCTGTAATCATGGAATGAAGCACAAATATCTGGCTCATATGAGTATCGTGTTCATTGTTCTGACCTTACCTTGACCTTGAGCTAACCAACTATATATGCAAATTGACATCGCTTGTAGAAAATTAATCACAAGAAGGTATATGTTTTAGTACCTCGAATAATGGTAGATTAGATCTAATCAGTTGGCCCAGCCATGCAATAAACATCATTGTAATTGGAAGATTTGTTTAATGCTCCTGTTCTCAGTTTCTATAACTATTTCAGTAACGATAATATAAATATTAGCCTTTCTTTTTTTCTCTTTTCACAATTTTCCTATCTTCTACTCTGTTTCTTCAGAGGCCTATCTGAAATGTCTACTTAAGTTGGTTAACTGATAGACATCAAGGTACTAATGGATGATAATAGTTTCTTGGATAATATTTGCATTTTAACAGGATCTTTCAGTCACTTAACCTAAGGAAATTCTTACCATCGTGTGAGAATTTCAGGTCTCTAGCATGACTGGGCTGTTTTTGAATAGGGAGATGTCTGCAGATGCCCTTCAAGTTACCGAATCGTAGAATCTCATGGTTGGAAAGGACTTTAGACTCTAATTAGTTCAACCAGTTCCTGAAAAAGAAGCTCTTCCCAGCCATCCTGGACCAGTGGCCAGCCCTTGCTAAAAGCCTCAGGAGTGGAGAAGCCTAGTACTTCCTGGTACAATCCGTTCCACTTTTGCGTAGCTCCTTTTTTAAAGAAAATTTGTCCTTCTAGCAAGTTTTGTTATCCTCTCCCCAACTTCCTGCCACTGAATCTGTTCTGCCCTCTGGGTCCATGCTGGACAAATCTAATCCCTCTTCAAATTCCTGAAGATAAACATCATGTCCCCCTAAGTCTTTCCTTCTCCAGGCTAAGCATCCTTAATTCCTTCAATTGATCTTGAAGGAATTAAGATCCTTGATCGCTTTTCGAGGATCAAGATCCTTGATCTTTGTGATGTGATGCGATCTTAAGGCACTTCATTATTCTGGTTGCCCTCCTTTGAATGTTCTCCATCTTATTAATGTCCCAAATAAAATGAGGATCTCAGAACAAAATAAGTAGGAAAGAATATAGTGGGACTCTTTTCTATCATGAATACCACGACTCCCCATACAGATTAAAATTTTTTTAGTTGTTTTTTTCAATTACCAAATCACACCATTGACATATAATTCATTAAAACCTCCAGGTTATTCCAAATGAAGGTCTGAATAGGATGAATCTCACCTATCTTGTTCAGGTGTTGATTGTTTTAAGCCCGAGTATAAAATGTTATATTTATCTCCATTAAATTTCATTATATTAGTGTCAGATCAATATTCTAGCCTTTCAAGATCTTTTTATATCCTGATTCTGTCATCCAGTGTGTTAACACTCCCTCTTAGATTTTATGTCTGCCAATTATCTAAGTATGCCATCCATGCCTTTGTCTAAGACATTAATAAAAATGTTAAACTGTATAGGACTAAGCCCAGGTGCTTCAAATCCTCTACTAGAGACTCCTTCCTGGATGTTCAACCCAGTTCTGAAACCACCTTATTATACTGAATTCTAACTCATCCCTACTTTTTATTCACAAGAATAGCAAGAGATTACATTAGATACTTTGCTAAAATCTAGGTGAAATATGCCCACAACATTCCCATGATCAACAAATATAGTAACCTGTTGATAAAGGAAACAAGGTTGGCATGTCATGGTCTCCTCTTGATATTGCAATTTTGGCCCTTTGTGATCACTGCTTCCTAACCACTCTCTTACCATCTCTGAGCTGTTGTGGGCTGCCCTTGCTCTGTGTGTGTGTGTGTGTGTGTGTGTGTGTGTGTGTGTGTGTGCATAGCATTTATATAGTGCTTTGAGTTTCTCAAAATATTTCACATATGTTAACTCATATTTCATTCTTGTAAATAAGTAAAATAAATTTTTAAAAATGTCTTTCAGGGTTTAGTACTTTAATGGATCCATGGCTTCATTCATGTGGGTTCTCCCTCCATTGTACAGATTGCAACATATAATTCCACGTACAAATTAGAATAGAAAAATGGATTTTATGTGAAACCATTCATCTTTATTACCTATATCTTGCTTTTTATAAAAAATATATTATAAATTCAACAAGTTACTTTCAAAGCTGGCATCTTTGTCAGTATTACCTTCTGAATTTCCTTTGGTTACCTTCAGTGCATTAAAAAAAGCTTCGGTGATCCTCTGCTTGACATAGTCTCATAGCAGGCAAAGTGAACCTTTGTTTTGCTTGATGCAGTCAAGCAAAATAATCTACATACCTGTACTTGTGCTAAGTTGTCAGCTTTACTCTCTCTTCCAGAGTCACTGAAGACTTGCCACTCCAGTGGCAAGAGAAGAGTCAAGAGGACTGGCAATGGCTCAGGATGCAGTGGATGATCTTGGCGTTTGTGATGTCTGACCAAGCTTTGAGCACACCATAGTGCCCATTTCAGCCACCTTCATGGCCACTGGAACAAATTGTTCTTATCTCTCCATTCTGCTGTGGGGTGGGGTGGTATTTTCACATGCTTAGGGTAGACATCCCCTTAATTCACTTATGGGTTTGAAAGGCCCATCAGTGACTCTCACTCTGGTTTGGCCAGTCTGCCAAGATGGTTTTACCAGAGTGTAGCTTTTATGCATGCAACTGCTTTTTGAAGTCATAAGTGAGAGTTGGGTGATAGGTAGAAACCAAAGGTGTACAAGTAGCCCAGAAAAGGGCTTGGTAAGCCGTCCATCCAGAGGTGCTAGCCTTCCCTACACACCCCATACACCCTTCTCTTCCTCAGTAGAATGGTTTTGTATCCCAATTGCCTAGTATAGGGCCTGGCACATTATAACAAATCTTTGTTAAATGAATTAATGAGTAAATGAACAATGCCTAGTGTCTCTCTTTTTCTTTAGTGCAAGTCATCATTGGTCATATGCTATAGATTTCTTATATCTACTATACATTTTTCCACTATCCTTTGGGTCACTATCAATTTTATATTTTCTAATTATATGTCTTGTGAATTGTAATATTATAGCATAACCATAAGAATATTGAAGTTAAAATGGATTTTGTGTCAGAGAGAAGCTTAGAATATTTGAAAATACTATACAGCTTCCTGAATACAGTCCTATTTTAGGATCAGCTCACCATCTGCAGTCCTTGTCCAAGATATATGTAATTAAGGACTAAGTCAACTACTTACCATCGTTTGAGCACCAGGCATTTTATCCATTTGTTTTTACTATGTGGATTAAGTTTTTCTCTTTTGAGCAGGAATGGATCTCATTGAAGAAGTCTTATAGTATTCTCGGGCCGGATGCAATTCTTTGTAATCTTTCTTATGTTTGGAATCTATATAGACTACGCTTCATGATACAAGTCTTTTTTTGTGAGCTTACATGTCTCACCTGATGACAATCATAGGATCATTGGACAAATTTACCTCACAATATTGAGGAATCTTTTGTGATCTTAAGATGTGCATGGGAGAAACTTTATTGGAAGAGAGATTTTTAAGGTTGTGTTTGGCTCTATTGAATCAAATGTTTTGGGTTTTTTTATCTTGTGTTATTTATATTTTTGGTCAGTTGTGTAATTATGACTGTGGAATGCTATAGAAAAAATTTAGAAAGCTGCCTTACCTTCTCATTTTCATCAAGGATAGTGTTTTCTCTCTCTCTCTCTAATATATATATATATATATATATATATATATATATGTGTGTGTATGTATATATATGTACACACATACATACATATACATATATATAAAATCATAAAATTTTACCAAAATTAGAAAGAAATGATATTGTAATTCCTGATGGGCAGCTGGGTGGCAGAATGGATAGCTTACTAGTCCTGGAGTCAGGAAGACTCATTTTCCTGAGTTCAAATCTGGCTTCAGAGGCATGTTGTGTGACCTTGGGCAAGTCATTTAACTTGGTTTTCCACAGTTCTTTATCTATAAAATGAGCTAGAGAAGGAAATGGCAAACCATTTTAGTGTCTCTGCCAAAAAAAATTCCGAATGGGGTCGAAGAGTCAGATGCGAATGAAATGATTGAACAGCAACAAAAAATCCTCCTGTTCTCTAGGTTGCCCTTTTTGGAGGTATACTGTCTATGATTTTATTTAATTGTGTGATATCTTCTCCTCTTTGTGCTAGTTTGAAAAATGATTTTTAGTGCTTTCAAATTGTGTTAACTTTAGCAGAGTGCTTCTACATTGCCTCGATTTGTTCTAAGTGTTTTTTACTTCATCTTCTAAAATGTCATTTCTGCAATTTTATAAAATATAAAGTTTTTGTCTCATAGAGAATACTTAAATTCTGTCTCTTTGATGTTATATATATGTATGTATATGTATATGTGTATATGTACATATATGTATAAATATGTATGTATGTGTGTGTCCTGGTCATAGTCAGTACTACATAACCCTTAATCATACCCTGGTTTTTTGGTCTTTCTTGGTTTTGTCTTCTCAGCTAGTTGCAAGTTCTTTGAGGGCAAGAAACATGTTTTATACTTTTTCATATCCCTTGAAACACCTAGCACAGTTCTGGACACTAGTATGTACTCAATAAAAACTTGTTGATTGATATCCATTCTTCTGTCCCTTGGCAGGACTAGTAAAATGAGTAGAAGAAGCCTTTTCCCTATCTCACACCTGGAATATACTTTTACTTGCTTCAGGCTAGTAGATGAATGACTCTTCCAACGTTGATTTATAGGCGATAAAGCAATACCTTCCATGAACCACATTGTAAGGCTATGGAAAGGCCTCAGCTTGTAGTTCTTATGTACATAGTCCCATGTGAAGTGGGCTGGGAACTATGGCCCCAAAGAGTTTGGATAAAATCAGGAACCTCCTGAACCACATTTTAAACCTTGCCATCAACAGAAAAGCAATTATTAAATTGGAAATTCCAGTTGATTCCTTGAGGACTGATTTCATTGGTGTCGTCTTGTTCCAGTCAGGATTTGAAAAACAATCTCCAGTCGGTTATTTAGATTATTATTGCTATGCTGTTCACATCCCTTTACTGCAATTTGCTACTTCATTTTTCATGTATGTTATTGTTTGAGTGAATAACATTAGCTTTTCTTTTTCATTGAAAATGATGGAAAATGAGCTACTAATGACAACTGAAATTTATATTGAACTTTAAGGTTTAAAAAGCAGTTTCCTCTGTTAAGTAGCAACAAACCTTGTTCTCTCAAATTTATAGATAAAAAACTTATGTAGGTCAAGTGATATGTTATACTGTTAGCAAATCTCAGAAACAGACCTTGAACCCAGATTTTGTCACTTCCTATTATACTGTGTTGTAAAGGCAAGCAAAGTGGGACTTTTTGATATCTTTTGTTTTGGAGTGCTTCTTAGCACTAAGGCAGTC
>CM053627.1:185611457-185626213 GCA_028646595.1 Phalanger gymnotis | reverse complement strand
TCTGCGCTGATGTTATTGGTCTTACACAGCCACAGTAGCGGCAAGTAGCATTGTTGTTACATGTGTTAAGGCAATGATAACATGATCCTAGTGGATACTCTTGCAAACAGATTAGGTCATCTCACAACACAAAAAATAACTCTTTGCTATTTCTTCATTTTTCAAGTTCAGCTGAGTTTATGGATTATACGTTTAGAGCTAAAAGTGAAGAAATTTAAGACCCAGACAGTGAAGTGATTAGTCAAAGGTCACACTGGTGGTATTTCATAGAGATGGAATTTGAACACAGGTCCTTTCACTTCAAATCCAATACTCTTTCATCTGTACCATGGAGCCTAATACTGCACTCCGATTAACTTCCAATGAATAACACAGAAGCTGAAAATGTTGCAGTGGCCTAAGCCTTCTTAATTAGAATACTGGCTATGCTTTGTATTGATTTTGAATGAACTAGCATAGTATGTGACCATATAGATAAAGTCACAGCTGACCTGCCCAGTTCAACAGTCAATGATCTGTTGTTACAGCTGCATGATTAGTTCCACTGAGTAGCGTATCTGTTGAGGCTGAGTGGACACAGCTATGGTCAGAGAGTTCCCCATTGAAAGGCCTGGCTCTCTGAAATAACCTAAAGTTCTTTCCTTAGGATGACTGTGGACTGACTCTCTTTTGCCCTCCCCTACAGATTAGGCAGAATTGGATTCAATCATCTAACACAGAGCAGGTCTATGTCGGGTGGTGGGCATTTTTTAGTCTGGTCCAAAGTCACATTTTCTTTCCATCCTGGCTGTAACTATTTAACCCTAATAAATTAGTCACTGTGTCTCTTGTTTAATAACCCTAAGGTATGAAAACCTTATTTCCATTTTTGCACAGTCAGCTTTGCATGAAGCTTTCAATCCTTCTCTTGCTCCCTTTGCATATTCTCCATAATATTGCCAAGAGAGCGACCTACCAAGCAGCATTTCTCCGTTCAAACAGGCTTCATACTGAGAAGACACATTCTGAGAAAAGGAGCTAGGAGCACTAATCTTCCTGAAATTTGATTATGATTTAGTGGCAAATGTAGTGTCAGGATGAAAGAGAAAACAAAAGCAGTACATGGTATGTTGTGTCTACAGTAACTATATTTAGATTTCCTCAGGGACAGAAACTACTGGTATTGCTAAAAAAACAGCCACTAATATTTGGACTAGGGATGTTAGATAGGAGTAAAGTTCTCCATATTATGCATCATTTTAGTCCCTTAATTCCTTCATGAGGCTTCCTGCATTCGATTACTTGAATATTCAGGAGTGGGCTAAAAAAGTGAAGAATTTATTTTTAAAACACTTGCATACACCCACACTTTCAAGTGCAGGCAGCAAGCATACTGTATGAAAGGAAATCCTGGCACAATAAAGTTATGGCCAAAGTGGTTCAAACATTGCTGGGCTGTTTTTTTCTACCCAAGCCTTCTGTGGGATCATCTCTGCCCTTCATGCCTTTTGAGGGACTGTGAACAGCTGAGAGGCAAAAGCAAAGCTCCACTCCTCAGCAGATTCATCCAGCTGCTGCTGGGAGCTCAGTCTCTTACTGGCAGTATTTGGAGCTATCCCCACTTGCCCTTATCCCGCACATTTCACAGCCCCTCCTGAAATTCTCTAATAATTGCTCAGTGGTATTTTGTGGTACATCATCCCTGACTTGACACTTTTGGGGAAAAATGTAAATAAAAATAGTACTTCTCACCACCATCAAGGCCTTTGAAACATAAATTAGAATTCCTTGTCCTAATTTGCCGCTGACAAGTCTTAGAGGCAGAGTTAAAACAAAATTCTTGAGCCAGCAAACTTGCTTCTACAAGTACAAAGGAATTTCAATAGTGGCCTCAGGAAGAAATGGATGAAACTGTCAGTCACATAAAAGAATTTAAGGGGGGAAAAAGCTGGTGCTTCATCAAATGGGGGAATTCAAATGTTTCAGCATGTCACTAACCCCAGTACTGAATCTCATATTCTTTGATTCCCTTAAGATTAATAATAGGAAGATGGTTAGTGCTCCATTAACACTGCTAAAAGATGTTTAGGCCTCAGGTTTTAATCATATGCATTTATACTATCTAACAACCACCAGTCCTAAGTGCATTATAACCTTTTTGAATATTTATAATTTTTAGGTAATTAAGAATGGAAATTTTCAAATGTTTACAAATGCCTTATTGATGGCAAAATGAATAACATGTATTACCCCATATCTTTCACTGAAATCCTAAGCTAATTCCTCATTCAACAAATTCAATTCAATACAAACTTAACTGAGCACCTACTGTCCTCAAAGTACTATGCAATGTATAGGTATAGAAATCAATCAATCATTGGATATAGAAAATATCCTTAAACACCTACTAAGTGTCAAAGACCTGTTAAGGGAGTGGATTTAAAGGAGCTTTAAACCTTTTTTGTATCATGGACTCCTTTGCTTTCTGGTAAAAAAAAAAGCAACAACAACCTATGAACCCTTTCTCCATATTGTTTTTTAAATGCATAAAATAAAATGCATAGGTTCACAAAGGCAACCAAATATATTGAAATTCAGTTATCAAAATATTTTAAAAAGAGACTTCATTGATCCCAGTTTAAAATCCCTTGAGGAAAGGCAAAAGCTATCATTTTTGTCTCCTCGCCAACAAAACCCCATTCAAAGCCCAAAACAAAGATTGAGAAGTGGGGAATTGAACACCCCCAAAAGAATGTTTTCAGAGGTATAAAGGCACAGACATTGACCCACATTGAATCATGTGTGCTGCCTTTCCCCACGGACATCTGCATTTTTCATTAGTTTGAAGCTGCACATAGGAGAAGACCTGTTCTCTAGAGAGAATTGAAAAGCACATGGAGCTGGGGGTGGGGGTGGGGTTTACAGGTAATGACAGTAACACCTTATTTCTAATTAAGCACTCGGTGCTGTGGGCACCTACCCTTTATATGTTGCTGAATTAAAGTAAGCCAAGGAGACATTAGTGTAGGCATCACTTTATTCCTCTCCTCAAAGTGATTTTTTTTACTGAGGTCCACAGTTCAGAGAAGGAAAAAGACCGAATACCCCTACTCATCTTGGCAAAAATTGAGGTGAATCTTTCAAAGAGCAATAAATTAATCTCTCTTTCCAACCCAAAACAATACTCACTGATGAAATTACAGATCCTTGTAGTTTTAAACTGTGTAAATGGGGCAAAGGTTTCCTTGGCAAGAGGCAAAAATTTCTAAATATTTGAATCCAAACAAATACACTTTTGTATCACTCATCGGTTGGTAATAATAGATAACAATGATAAATGTTCACAAAGTTCTTTAGTTACATTATCTCATTTTATGTTCAAAGTAGTCTAGAGAGTTATGTAGCATGGTTATTCTTATTCCCATTTTATTGATGTGGCAACTGGGGTTGAGGGAGGTTAAGTGTCTTGTCTTTGGGCACATATCTATCAGAGGCAAGATTCAAATCCAGGTCTTCCATGTTACAAATCACTGAACTCTATACATTCTACCATGTTCATTCCGAAAGCATCAGACCTTTTCACAGTTCCCACAAAAAGTTGATTGCTAAGGCTGACAGCCTTTACAGATTCTTCCCATATAGCACTTCCTCTTTTTATTAGTAACAGAGCTAGCAGATGGGTTACCACAACCTACCTACTCCTAGCAGAACACACTCACAACAGTTGAAATATCAGACATAGCTATGTATTGAGTATTTGACAGTGTTATCTTTTAAGTTTGTGGGCACCTGATCTAAAGTGCCTATTCAAACAAATTTAAGTATAATTTTAAGACTAAATCTAAAAGAATAAACTCATTGATTTGTAATTAAATTGATTTATAAGTCTACTGCCATTGGAGAGAGGCATTAAAATCTCTTTAGGCAAAGGATGTATTGGTGATATTTGGTATGTTAAAATGGTGATTCCTTTTGGGTATGGCTTAGACATTAGATGGGGAGGTCCCTTCCAGCTCCAAGATTCAATGATTCTATAAAATGATTTTATAATTAAAACATGTGATTGATATAACAGATATCAAGAACCTTACAGATCATTTATCACAAACTTTTTGTTTTACTGATCAGTAAACTGAGGCCCAACAAGGTTAAATGATGTGCCCAAGATCACACAATAAGACAGTCAATAGAATTGGAACTAAAACCATATTGAAGGAAAGAGTTTTGTTCAGATCTGAGCTCCATATTTTAGAAAGATTATTGGTAAAGGATGGCTACCATGATTGTAAAAGGACTGGAAATATCAGTTCAGTTGGGGGAAATGACAACATTCATCTTAGAGAAGAGATTTGGTGTTGTGTTTTAGGACAAGGGTAGATGGTGGTGGTGGTGGAATGTGCTGTGTTCACTTTTTATGGCTATCACATGGAAGAGAAATTGGACTTTTTTTTTGTCTCCAGAGAACACAACAAGGAGCAATGAGTGATAGTTTACAGAAAGCTCAATATGAGGAAAGCCTCTCTAACAATTAGAGCTTTCCAAAAGTTAGAATTGGGATTAATGAAGATATTTCTCCATTCCTGGAATTTTTCAGGTGGAGACTGGATGACCACTTTTCATGGATGTTATAGAAAGGGTTCTTTCTTGTTCAGATTTGACTAGATGGCCTCTGAAATCCCTTCTCACTGTGAGATTCTGTCATTTAATCACCTGACTCTCAGTTTATTGTTTCTTCCATGATGCCACTATATGCCATTAAACCAGAAGTTTTGTAGATCTCAGACTTAAAGGTAGCAAGCTGAAGATGGCTAATTTGCAGACCTCAGTGTAATGTAAGAGATCCACTGTGACTGAAATAGTAACTAACATGGTACCAACATAAGCAGGGCTGGCTTTATTCAGTCTAGAGGGGAGTGGGACGAGGATAGGATTGGCATAGAGGATGGCTTGAGCAAAGGCGTGGATATGGGAGATATAGGATACATTGGGTGAAAGGGAGATAAAAACACAGTAAATAGTCTAGTTCTGCACTTGATAAATTTTTTACGTAGATACTTCTAGGGAAGGAAATAGATTGAGCAAATGAACACTAAAATGCTAGTAACTTACTAAATCTGTTTTCTTCCTAATAGAGCAGCAGCTAGGCAAAACTGGGTGCTATGAGGAAAGCGAAAGGTAGAGCATGAAATAGAAGGGAAAAACAGATATAGAAAATATCCTTTGGCAGGAGTTGCTAAAGATGAACTTAAGAGTTTTATAGAGAGTTAGACCTGGCTATAGAGCATCCTATCACTTGTTAAGCCTCTGCGTGCCAGGCTAGTTGAATTGTCTATGCTTTGAGGATAACTCTGTTTGGTTAGCTTTCTCTAGCAATGACTTTATTTTCTTTCCATGCATTTGAAGTGAGAATTTGGGAAAGATGCCAGGAGCACCACTCTCCGCATGGCATTGTGGGTTGTTTGCTTTCAGAGGCAGCTAATTCCAGTAGGGATAACCTAGATGTAGTTTATAAACCTGCATGATGGACCTGCCCCTGTGGTGAATCCCCGTGGCTTTCTGGCAATGAACTTGGTTTCCCCAACCAAGAAGGAAAACCCCTTGAGCAAATTTGGAGCAAAACGTCTTCCTTTGATAATCTAACCTCTCAAACTAACACTAGACCTCCACACAGGTGGAGGTGTGAATTTCAGGGCCATTGAGCACTGCACATTTCCCAAATGCATCATAATTAAACACCTGTGCCAAATGACATCTTACTGATCCACTGTGAAAATTTGCAGAGTGCTCAACAGCCCTTGACATTTTCTATCTCTCACTTGGGCAGGTGGTCTTGAGGTTAGGCTTTAGTCTGTGGTTAAAAAACACACATGAAACTCAGTGTATTGCCGCTCTCTAGATCAATGACCATGGCTCTTCCAGACATTTCCAAAGGCTTGTGAGATAACTGGGGTTTAAGTGAGTTCCTTGAATGTTTGGAGCAAGTATGATTTTAGGGGGGAACTGCAGAAACAGGTTCAGCCAAAGCATATTTGCCACCAGAGAGGGAGGTGGCTATGGGAATTCTGTTCTTATCAAGGTTTCGTACAGAGGAATCTCAATGAATGAATCCTCTGGGAATGCGAATCCTTCATAAGTAAGTTTTGCAAATCAAGCCTCTATCACACAGATGAAGTAGTGTTGTCAAGTGTCAAAAGTCATAATATAGAGTGACAATATTGAGACTCAGCCCATACACAGATGCACACGATATGATAATTACCTTCCCCACATATATTTATATACATATATGTGTGTATATGCACACATACTTATCTATCTATCTATCTATCTATCTATCTATCTATCTATCTATCTATCTATCTATCTAATCTATCTATCCATATCTTTAAAGGGTTACAAAGTCCCTTTCTCAAAAAAGACCCTTTGAGGTAGATAGTTATAATCACTTCATCTCACTAACTGTGATCATATGTGTTAACTTCATTTTACTTCAACTTAGTTCTCCTTCCAAAGATTTATGATCTCTTGGCTGGTCCTTGAACAAGATACTACATCATCCTACTCTGGACATTTTCACTGGCCCACGCCCTTTCCTGGATTATTTTTCCTCCTCATTACCACCTCCTGGCTTCCCTAGCTTACTGTGTTGTTCAGTCATTACAATTGTGTCTGACTCTTTTTGACTTCATTTGAGATTTTCTTGGCAAAGACACTGGAGTGGTTTGTCATTTCTTTCTCAAACTCATTTTATAGATGGAGAAACTGACTCAAATAGGGTTAGGTGACTTGCCTAAGGTCACATAGCTATTAAGTGTCTGAGGCCAGATTTGAACTCAGGAAAATAAGTCTTCCTGACTCCAGGCCTGCCATTCTATCCTCCACATGGCCTAGTTGCCTAGCTTCTTTCAGGTCTCAGCTAAAATCCAACTTTCTACCAAGAGCCTTTCCCAGTCCCCCATAATTCTAGTGCCTCCCCTCTGTTGATTATTTCCAATTTATTCTGTATACATGTTGTCTATAAGTTTGTATGTTGTCTCCCTGATTAGACTGTGAGCTTCTTGAAAGCAGGGACTTTTGCTTATTTTAATATCCTTTTTTGCACATACATAGGTATTTAGTAAATGTTTTGTTAAAAAGAAATGTTTTGATAAATAAATTATTAACATAGTAATAATATCCTCTAAGTTTTATCCTCCCTCCCACCCAGGATCATAGTTCTAGAATTATAAAGGAACTTAGAGGTCATCTAAGTCCAACCCTGTCATTTCACAGATGAGGGCACAGGGACCCAAGGAGGTTAAGGTCAAGCAAATAGTTAGTGTTATTTGTTTATATATTACTTTAAAGATTGTAAAGCTGTTCCCTCATGATAACCCTGTAAGGGTTGGGGTCACCTCCATAACAGCAATAATGATGATCGGTGCTTATTTAGTGCTCTAAGATTTGCAAAGCACTTTATTTTTATGATCTCATTCTATCCTTAAAGTTTGGTGAAGTAGCTAAAGTTGAATTATTTCCATTTATACATGACAAACCTGGACCTCAAAGAGACAGACTGGTTTGGCTAGAGTGGCAACTCATATTCCTTAGTTAACTGATTTTCATGAGTTGCAGAGGTGAATGATACCATCATCCCATATCCAGCCTTCCTGTGGTGGGATTTTTAGACTTAGATGAGTTAGTTCTCTGGTAATGAACATAGTCTGTTGCCGGTCCAGTGTTCAAAGAATTTCTGGATCTTCCATTATACCACACCGTCTCCACAGCTACTTTTTTTTTATACACCATTTATATAGTTGGTAATAAATGCAATACTATTGTAAAGTCAATAAAATTAGCCTTTAACATCCCTAAACCATCTTCAGAGTCTGTCAGTGGCACAGTATACCCCTTGCCATGAACTTCAGCACTACCCCAAGATTCTAAGGTATGCATTTCACAATTTCTAGCAGAGTTGATATTCTTTTCTTTATTATTCAGGGATACTACTTCATGTAGAGTGGTTTCAAAACCTGAAATAATAAGGTACATGTAGTTATGTGTAGTAATATTCTTAGAAAATGTTACTAAAGTAAAAAAACACAAATGTTCATGCATTTAACTTATGGGAAATGGGGGAGAGGTTCTTACAATCACCCCAAATTATAATCTTTTTCTACCATTGCTGAAAATATACTTTTCTGCATGTAATTCTTTATAACAAATTATTAATTCTGATACTATGCACTTTTCTTAACACAGTAATGGTGAAATTACCCATAAAATGTAATATACAAAATAAAATTGGTAACATGCACAGTAATTCCCTAGAATTCTATGACTTCTTGTGCTACCATCTCAAAAAAAAAGTTGATTGATTTCAGACAATAGTCAATTTTCATAACACATGAAATCTTGTAGTTCAGTTGTTTATGGTTGTGACTGACCTTTGTGACCTTATTTGGGGTTTTATTGGCAAAAATACTGGAGTGGTTTGCTATTTTCTTCTCCAGTTCATTTTACAGATGAGGAAATTGAGGCAAACAGAGGCAAGTCACTTGGCCAGGATCACACAACTAGTATCTGAAGCTACATTTAAACTCAGGAAGAAGAGCCTTCTTGTGTCAGGTCCAGCACTCTATCCACTGCACCACCTAGCTGCCTCCCCCCCCCCCACGTTTTGCTTACTATAGTTTTTCATTTAAGCATGTGTTGTCTAGTTAAACTCTAGGAAATGGATAGTATTTCTGGGTGCTTCTTTTCTCTCTCACACTGTCTACAAATATGTATACACATGTGTGTCTGTGTATAATTTCTATTGTGTATATATTTCTATTTATATACATTTATATATATGTATACACATGAGTATGTATGTATGCATGTATGTGTATGACCTAGATTTGTATAGCATTTCATAATTTACAAAGTGTTTTACATATTTGTTACTAACAACAGACTTATTTAATCTTAAAAATTATTTGCGTTCATTGTCATTTTTTGGACATATCCTCCTCCCATCTGACCTAAAACCAATTGAATTCTTCCTATAACAAAGGAAAACAGTTAAACAAACTAAAATGATAGAGTGACCACGTCGGATGACATAGGGAACTTTTTGCTCTCTCTCAGCCTCCCACCTCATGCTGAAAGGAGGAAGTTCTCTCTGTACTTTAAGACTATTATTGTTAGGTAATCATCTTCCTTTTGACTTTTAAATATATATATATATATATATATGTATGTAATTATGTATGTGTGTATAGTTGTTTGTTGTTTAGTAGTTTCAATTGTGTCAATGTTCTCTGACTGTTTCCAGGACTTTGCTACCACAAAAAGTGATGCTACGAAGGTTTCAGTATGCATTAAATCTGTGTTTCTGATCTTGAGTTCCTTGGGATACACTCACTATTGGAGGTCTAGGTCATAGGGTGTGAACCTTTTACTTCTTTTTCTGGCACAGTTCCAAATTGTTTTCTAGTACTGTTGTACCAATCCATATCCCTACCAATAAATATTCTATTAACATGCCCATATTCCCACAGACCCTCTCACATTCCAATTTTTTTGTTATCTTTATCAAATTTTATGGTTTGAAGTAAAACCTCAGAGGTCTTTTTCTCAATTTTCATTTCTCTTGTTATTAGCGATTTAGAACATTTTTTCTTATATCTTGTTCAATCTAGTCTTTTTTTTAGAATTTTCTCTTATACACCAAATAAAACAAGCCTTTTCACATAGGTAGTAGAACATGAAAATAAGACTATACATGAAACTGAGAATCTATTATGTACCATTTGCTTTTCTTTTAAATATATGATAAATTCATCATGTAAATTTCAAAGCTGTCTTGTTTGTCTGTGACTCCTTCTGGCCTTCCTTCTGTTCTCTTCTGTACATTAAAAAAATCCTTAAATGATGCAGCTCAAATGGTTTTTGACTATGTCTACACATCTTTTTGTTCCAATTTATGAAGCTCCTTTACCGTTCTAAAACTGGCCCAAAGGGAGCTCCTTCATAGCATTTGCTGATGTGTGTGCAAAGGCCCCATGAAATGACAAAGAGGACCCATTGTCACTGATGACTGCACATGAATAGCAAAGCATACGGTCAAGATAATTGAGAATTTAGACAGCAAATAGTTGGATGAACTGGGGATGTTAATAGATTTAGCAACAGTAGAAATTACAGGCTTTGTAGCACAACAGCCTTATATATCTGGGTTTTTTTTAATCCTTTTTTCTGTTTCATTGATTTTTTTAAAATTACATAACTGAAATTTTTAATGCCAAATTCTTTTCAGATGGATGTCTTCATCATAGCGTGGGCTGAAGTAGTTTCTGTGATGTTACATGTAGATTTGGGGCAAGTACCAGATGGGACAGAGTGGGATTGAGATTCCTCAAAAAGAAAGTTTTGAAAACTAGTTGGCAGAAAAATCAATGATGGTGGGAAAGACAGTCATGGGATTTTATGCTGGAAAATGTAAAGCATAAGTGGTTATAATCCCCACTTTTTGCCTTTCTAATTTTTGCTGTTGACAAAAGAAGATAAAGATTCTAAGATAAAAATCACAGAATAATACGACTTTTAAAATTGAAAGGCACCTTAAAGATCTTGCAGTTGTTCAATGTTCCATCTAATTCTTTGACCATGTTCCATCAGCATAAACTAGGAAGACTGAGCCTCATACTTGCTACTGAAATCACAATTTATAACAAGATTAATGGCATAATAGACCACAGTATCATACTACTAGACCTGAAAGGAATGTCAGAAGTCATCTAGTTCAACCGTCTCCTTTTACACATGAGGGAACTGAGGTTAAATGACTTCCCTAGAGTAAACACAGGTAAGTATCAGAGGAGGGATCTGAACTCAGGTCCTTTGATGTATTTAATAGTACATATCTTTATTATTGTGCTGCCTGGTATTTAGGCAGGTAATCAGTTCATATAAATGATTGTAACTAATATTAATAAACCAAATTTAACATAGTCCTTTCCCTTAGCGAACTTCTGTTTTAGAAGGAAGATAAGTAGAATACACAAATAAGTATAATAAAAGTTATTGTTCAGTCTTTCAGTCATGTATGACTCTTTGCGACCTCATTGTCACTACTGAAATGGATTGCCACTTCCTTCTCCAGCTTATTTTACAGATGAGGAAACTGAAGTAAATGGAGTTAAGTAACTCGCTCGGAGTGACCTGGCTAGCAAGTGTCTGAGGCTAGATTTGAACTCAGAAATATGAGTCTTTCTGGCTCCAGGCCTGGCACTCTATCCATTGCTCCACCTAGCTGCCATTTATATCTGGTCAAAGGGTATGCAGTTTAGTGCCTATACGGACAGTTCCAAATAATTTTTCCAGAGTGTTTGGGCTAATTCACAGCTCCACCACAGTGCATTAATATGACTTTTACCACAACCTCTTCAACATTTGACATTTTCTTCTTTTGACATTATTGCCAGTCTGATAGATATGAGGTAGAATATCAGAATTGCTGAAATTTGATAAATTTAGATAAATTCCCATTTACCTAATTATTTAAAAGTTGGAATATTTCTTCATATGACCACTGATAATCGCCATTTCTTTTTTAGAGAATTGCCTGTTTGATATTCTTTGATCATTTATCAATAGATGAGTGGTTCTTATTCTGATAAATTTGAGTCAGGTTCTTATCTATCTTGAGAATGAGATGAGTGTATCAGAGAAACTTGCTTTACAGTTTTCCCTCACCCCGTTACCTGTTTCCCTTCTAATTTTGGCTACCTTGGGGGTTTTTGTGCAAGAACTTTGAATTTTATGTGATCAAAATTGTTTGCTTGGTGTTATCTTTTCTATCCCTGAGTTCATTGTGAACTCATCCCCTATCCTTAATCAGAAAAGCAATTCTTCCTTACCATTTAATATGTTTAAGATGTGATTCCTTATGCCTATCATATATTCTTTTGCAACTTATCATAATATACAATGTGTCGGTCTATACCTAGTTCTTGCCAGATTGTTTCTTGCAGTTTTCCTAAGCAGTTTTTGTTGAATAATGAGTTCTCGCCCAAGTTGTTGGAGTCTTTGGGTAACGATGCCCATTGTCAAAAAGTTTGCATTTTAATGAATTTAAGAATTTAATTGATTTAAGAATATATACTCATATAAAGAATAAACATAAAAATGAATAAATACAGAGTAGTTAAATATAAAATAGTTGGAGAGGGAGAGTAGTAGCATATGGGGAAATCAGGAAAGGTTTCATCCAGAGGGTTGCTTAAATTGTGTCTTGAAGGAAAAGAGGAACTCTGTGAGGTAGAGATGAAAACCAAGTACTTTCCAGGCATGGAGGAGGGTCAGTGTAAAGACATTTGGAAAAGATATAGAGCGTCCTACGTGAAGAACAAAGAAGATCAGGTAGGTTGTTTTCTGGAATGTGGGAAAGGGAATAATTTTCAATGAGTCTGGAAATATAGGTTTGGGCCACATTGTGAAAGACTTTAAAAGAGAAACAGAGGAGTTTATTTTATCATAGCAGCAACAGGGAGTCACTAGAGTAGGGGAGAGTCACGTTCAGATTGGCACTTAAGGAAAAACATTTTGGCAGCTGGGTATGGGATAAAATGGAGTAGTGAGAGACTTGAGGCATACAGGTAATAATAAGAAGATGATTTACATTCATCTCACACTTTTAAAAATGAAACTTTTCAAAGCATTTATTATCCTCACTTCCAAAGCCCTTGGAAATATTCCATTAGGGTTACCTTACAGTTGGAATTTATTTAACTTGAGGAGAGAGAAACTGCCCTTTCTTTTGCTCCTTTTCTTCTTCCTTTCTTCTAGCTACTCTTTTTTTTTTTGCTATAAACTTCATGAAGTCAGACTATAAACCCATCCAAAGGAAAACTCAAACAGCTTGATTATCAGTTAAGCTCCCTGCCTTTGTTCCTCAAGCAGTAAAATTATATGTTCCTGGCTAAGTGTAAGTAGATGAAGTTTAGTAACATCTTTCCAGAGAGAAATTCTATGATGCCTTATTTTTCCACATTGTATCATTTAATGACCATTTTTTTCATGTGGTGTTTTTACGTGCTGATGAAACCATATAAAGTGTGACATTGAGCAGTACAAAGGGTCTAAGCTTGTATTAGCTGGGAAAGGTTTGAAAATTAACTTCTAATTTCTGAGCCATGAGATGAAATGAGAAAACAGTCTGTAAAACTTTATTCTGGGCAAAGACTTCTCTGAATGTAGCCACAAAATATAGGTTTCATCACCCTCCCTGATAATTAGATTAATATAATGATGTAGCATAAGAAAGGTGCTGGATTTGGAATCTTTGACCTTGATCAAGTGACTTTTCTGAAACTTGATTTCTCACCAGGTTGGTGAAATTGGGCAAGATGATCTTTAAGGCTCCTTTTACTATCTAATGCTGTGTACCTATAATCCTGTTGTCAAGCAAATACATATAGGCTGCATATATATGCAGTGCATTATCCGATTTAACATATAGTACACCATTCACCTTAATAAAAAAAAAAGTGGGATTCACGTTATAGGCCTCTGATGCTAAGGTTCTCTTTTGTATGTGCTCCACAGGACTGTTGAGAACCAGATAAATCGAAATAGTAGACTTTGTTTAATGAAGGCCATTACAGAATTACAGATTTCAGTTCTAAAGGACATCATCAGCAATCCGAACCGATCCAGATATAAAAAAGAATTTCAATAACAAAAGCTAGAATGTGAATATCCAACCGTTTCTTGAAGACCTCCAGTGACAGGGAATTGGTTTTGTTTTCATGGGCAGCTCATTCCACTTTGGGTTAACTCTATTAGCAAGCTGTTTTTTTAAATATCATGTCTAAATTTGTCCTTTTGCAATTTGCGACTGATACTTCTGTTTCTTCCCTTTGAGACCAAATACACAAAATCAGATCCTTTGACGTTATAACATGATAGTACTTGAGGGTAATTATCACCTTCCCCACGTTCCTCCTGCCCCTCAAAGCTTCTCTTCAGGTTAAACATCTCCAGTACCTGTAAAATAGGGATAATAATGGCATCCACTTCTCAGAGTTGTTGTGAGGATTGAATGAGATAATATTTGCAAAGCACCTATCACAGTGCCTGGTACCTAGTAGGAAATTAATGAGTCTTCCTTCCTTCCTTCCTTCCTTCCTTCCTTCCTTCCTTCCTTCCTTCCTTCCTTCCTTCCTTCCTTCCTTCCTTCCTTCCTTCCTTCTTTCCTTCCATCTTTCCTTCCCTCCTTCCTTCTAGCAATCCTCATAATAGTATATACTTGAGTCTCTTTGCTATTCTGGTTGCCGTCCTGTTTATACTCTCTAGTTTGTCAATGTCTTTAGTAAGCTCTGGGGCTCAGAATTGAACACAAAATTCCAAATAAAGTCTGACTCAAGCTTTGTGAGAATATAATTTTATTCCTGGAAGGTATACCACTTCCACGCATGCATCCCACAATAGTAACCCTTGAGTTACTTAACTTCACCTAGCCTCAGTTTACTTAGCTATAAAATGGGGATATTAATGACACTTTTCTCATGACCTGGTTGTGAGGATCATATGAGATAATAATATAAAGTGATTTGCAAACATTACTTTATGAATGCTAGCTATTTTGGCTGCCATATCATATTGGTCTTGAAGTCCTCAAATACCTCCAGATCTTTTTCAGGAAAATTGTAGTCTTGTCTACTTGGATGAATGAGAAAAGTGTGGTTAATTTTTTTTGGATACGGCAGTAGATAAAGGTTTTAATAGCTAGTACTTATATAGCACTTTAA
>CM053627.1:185589037-185610957 GCA_028646595.1 Phalanger gymnotis | reverse complement strand
TGATAAGGGCAAAAAATTAGTTTAGGAGAGGTGAGTCACAGGTTGAGATGGAAAGATAGAAGGTTATGGTCAGATAGAGGATTGTCAGAGTTTTTAATTAGGGAAGTAGACCCAGTGTGATCTAGTATATAACCAACCCTTAATGTAGCTGAGGTAGAGTGAAAGAATAGCTTATGGGATTTAAGGAGACAAAAGAATTTGAAATTTAAGATGCTTGAGGGAGCATCAGTGTGAATGTTGAAGTCCCCTGAAGAAGATGGTGAACCAGCATTATATTTCTTGAGCAAAAAGGGACAAAATGATCTCAGTTATCTTTATGGTGGTCTTTTTGCAAATGCATTGCATGACTACTGTAATATAAGATGACCAAGAGTCCCATGCAGTAGAGTTTCTTCTTACGTTTGGATGAACAATAAAACCAAATTGACCAATTCCTTTATTTGCCTCTTTAGTGAGAACCTGTGACTCATCCATCCATTTCACTGCAACTCAGCTTTGGCTTCTGAGTACATTTATAGTGAGAACGTCAAGATTGACATGCTTCAGTTCCTCTGGTAGTGTGTCTGCTTGGTCACTGGGCAAGGATCTCACACTTAGATTTTGTTGTTTAGTTGTTTCAGTTGCGTTTTACTCTTTGTAACCCCTTTTAGGGTTGTCCTGGCAGAGCCACTGGAATGGTTTGCCATTTCCTTCTCCAACTCATTTTACAGATGAGGAAATTCAGGCAAACACGGTTGAGTGACTTGCCCAGGGTCACACAGCTAGTAAGTGTCTGAAGCCAGATTTGAACTCAAGAAGATGAGTTTTCCTGACTCCAAATCTGGCACTGTATCCACTGTGCCACTTAGCTGCTCATACTTAGATTACCAAAAGTTAAATGAGCATGTAGAAACAGTCAGGAAATTGTGAATCACATCAAATTCAGTGTTCTTTCTTTGGACCCGTAGGTGGCTCAGTAGATGAGTGAAAGGAGTCAAAGGCCTGAGTTCAAAAGCTCCTTTAGATACTTCCTATCTGTGTGACACTGGTCAAATCACTTAACTTCTGTTTGTGTCAGTTTTCTTAACTTTAAAATGGAGATAATAATAAAACCTATCTCCCAAGGTTGTTGTGATGATCAGATGAGATTATATTTGTAAAAAACACTAGAACAGTGCCTGGCACATAGTACACACTTAATTAATACTTGTTTCCTTCCTTCTGTCCCTTTCCACCATTCTGCTTCTGTCTCTATAGAAGCAGAAGAGGTTCCCATAGAACCAAGGATCATTTCACATTTTTCTTTGTGTCACCATTGGTCATGGCCAACAATCTTGTCATCAAGTAGCCCTCCCGCTGGTGAATAGCCTCTCCATACTTAGTTATACTGGTCCTCGGGAGCAGATATTTTGGGATGGTACACAAAACCTTTCCAGCATGGTAGCACCTGTCAGAGCCTAAGATCCGCTGCTGTTGACTTTGAAAACCCGTGGCGAGGGTCACCCTCAAAGTGTCGTAAAGCATTAGAGCAGGACTTCGTGGAGGAAGCTCATTCACTCAAAAGTCTACTTGATGAATGAAATTTAAAATGTTACCTCTCATGATGGAGTTTGATGTGATAATTAATTAATTGGACCCCTATTTTATTCTAATCAGTATTAATCAGTTTGATATAATTCCATAGGAGTAGTGATTATAAGTTCTGATATCAGGCCTCAGAGCCGTGAACTGCGATTGTAAGTTCACTCGCTTAATCAGGGGAAGCTATTTTGAGGACCTCTATCCTTGTTTTTCCTTGGTGACCAAGCCCAACATGGCAGAGGTAACTCAATTACATGAAAGGTCTCCCAGCTACTTTTGTTGCTCCTCCATCCCTTGTCATCCCTCTATTGCCCAACACGGGAAGAGGACCATGGGCACTTGGCCAATGAGTAACTCCGGTTGCCAGCCTTTGGCCTAACTTTCTATCAGCCCATGGGTGTGCTCGTTGGATTGGTAGGACCTTCTGAAAGGTCAAGATCAGTCTGTCAAGGTCTTCTCCTTAGCCCATTTATCAACCAATGGGATTCTGTATTTTGTGTAGATCCTTCCGGAGGGCCAAGGGCAATAAGATTGTATTTTAGCTCCACCTGTATTGTCTGCATATCAAGCAGTATAAAACCAAGGCCCTGGAAGAAGGGGTCGTCTCAGGTCATGAGGAAGATCTGAGGTCCCCTTCATCAGAGAGGGCCGTGGAATGCTTAATAAAGTGCCATTGGCTTAGAACTCTACCTCAGTGATTTTTCTTGCTGATTGGACGGTTTTGAAATGCCCACATCGATTTTTTTTAAACAAGGTGTAAATAAGGCAGCTAGGTAGCTCACTGCATAGAGGGCTAGGCCCGGAGTCAAGAAGACCCAAGTTCCAATCCAGCTTCAGACGTACTACCTCTTTAACCCTGGGCAAGTCACTTAGACTACATCTGCCTTGTCTATTAAAATGGAGGCAATAATTGTACCTACCTCCCACAGTCCTTGTGAGAATCAAATGAAATAATACTGGTAAAGCTTTTTGTGAACCTTAAAGGACTATGTAAATATTAGCTCTCATTGTTATCATTCTAATTAGCCAAAGGAATACTAATTACGGAATTTAAAACATCCGCTTTTGAGCGGGGATGGTATTTTGAAGGACGGGTGGAGATTTCCTTAAAGTCCTAAAATTGCATTACATAAACATCTGCATCCTGCACTAAGTCCTAAAGCCAGGTCTGGGAAGTTTTATTTGGCCCTTGGCTAGGTAAATGCCTTCTGTGTAGCCTAATCTGCTATCTAACATCTCATTCAGGATCCATACACATTTTTTTTGGAGAGGGAAGGAACTATTTGGAATATATCAAAGAATCGGGACGTTAGACCTGGAAGGGTCCTGAGAGACCGTCTAACCCAGGGGTTCTTAATCAAGGGCCCACAGACTCCTTAGAGGTCGGTCTATGGATAGATTTCAGAGGGTCTATGAAGCTGAATGGAAGAAAAAAAGAAATTGCATCTTTATTTTTTTTTACTAACCTTCGGTTTCCTTTGTTATCCTATGTATTTTATCTTATTCTGTTTATACATTATCCTGAGAAGGAATTCTTGGTCATCACCAATATGGAAAAGGGTCCATGATACAAAAAAGATTAAGAACTCCCAACCTAACCCAAGCCTCTCATTTTATATATAAGGAAATGGTTCCACACTGCCCCAGATGATGTTACCCAGGATCACAGCCAGTTGGTAGTATAGCTAAATCCTGAACCCACTTTATCCCAAAAGGCAATAGTATTTAGTAATGATATAGTATAATAGAGTAACATAGCTGAAAAACCCCTTGATTTTAATTCCAACTCTGATATTAGCTATGTGACCATTTATTGTTATCCAATCATTTAGTCATGTCTAACTCTTCATGACCTCATGGACTGTAGCAGACCAGTATTGTCCATAGGGTTTTCTTGGCAAAGATACTGGAGTGGTTTACTATTTCCTTCTCCAGTGGCTTAAGGCAAACAAAGGTTGAATGACTTGCCCAGGGTCACACAACTAGCAAGTGTCCAAGACTGGATCTGAACTCAGGTCTTTCTGATTTCAGACTCAGCACTCTACCCACTGAACCACGTAGCCGCCTCCTTCTGTAACCATAGGCAAGTTGTCGAATCTTTTTGAGTCTGTTTCTTCATCTGCAAAACAGAGAATACTTCCTATAGTGCTTTTCCTGCAGAATTGTTCTGAGAATCAAATGAAATAAAGTAATTGAAACATTTAAACCTTGAAGTGCTATATAAATTTCAGCTGTTAATATGATGATTGTATGGAAGATGACAAAAGATGAGAATAATTGAAGTTGGAGGGATTATGGGAGGATGGTATTGGTGGAGATAGGAATTAGCACAACCTTTCTGGAAAACAATTTGGAATTATGCAAATAAAGTGACTAAAATTTGCATACCCCTTGATCCAGAAATTCCATCATTTGGATTACACCCAAAGGTGGCCATTGGTTAGAAGGAAGTCCCCATATATGCCCAAATATTTATAGCATCACTTTTTTATGATAGCAACAAATTTAAAACAACATATATCAATGTCCCTTGATTGGAGAATTGTGATGTATTAATGCAATGGAACATTACTATGCCGTAAGAAACGATACATGATAAATTCACAGAAACATGGGAAGAGCTACAGTTACTGATGTAGAGGGAAGTGAGAAAAGTCAAGAAAACAGTAGATATAATGACTAGAATGATATAAATAAGAACTACTATAAAATGAATGTTGAAAATTTATAAAGAACAAGAATGGCTTAAGAGAAAAGGTATGAGAAGAGGCCCCCACCTTGCCCCTCCTTCACAGAGGGAGGATGCCCGTTGGTTTTGTACAATGCATATGTTTTCACATTTTTTAATTTATTAGTCAATTTAGTTCACATTCTTCTTTTTCTTATCTTTTTCTTTTCCTTTTTTTCATCTTTAACGAACGCTATTCGTTACATGGGATGGCTCTCTGAATAGCATAGAGAGAGAGATCTTGGAGGAAATTATTTGGTCATTTTTCAGTCGTGTCTGAACCTTTGTGATCCCATTTGGAGTTTCCTTAGCAGAAATGCTGGAATGCTCTGCCATTTCCTTCTCCAGGTCATGTCGAAGATAAGGAAACTGAGGAAACAGAGTTAAGTGACTTACTTAAGGTCACACAGCAAATAAGTGTCTGAGGCCAGATTTGAACATAAATCTTCCTACTGCTCTATCCATTGGGCCACCTAGATGCACCAAGGTGGGAAAATTATGGTGATTTTTAAAAAAAATCAATAAAACCTTTTTTAAAAAAAAAGCCATCAAGACTTGGGACACACTCTCTTTTTGTTATCTTAGGTTTGCTGTATTCTAAGAATTCTCATGCTCAGAGAATGCTAATACAGCTTTAAATTTTGCTCCTCTATAGAAATGTCTGCCCAAGAAAAATTCAGCTAACTAATTAACCTACCATTAGGTCAACTTCACAAATAACCACATATGACTGTAGAATTTAGATCTTTAAGGGACCTTAGAAGTCGTCTATTCCGTTCTCTTTATTTTACAGATGAGGGAACCAGTTCCCAGAAAGGTTAAGTTACTTGCCCAATGTTGTAGGAGAAGCTCAGTCAGCTAGTTAAGTTTAAGAGTCGAGGTTTTGAATTCAGGTCTTCCGATTCTAAATTCTGTGTTTTTTCTACCATGCTTTATTTGCTCCTGCTTGCAACCTGGGCAGGTTGATTTTCTAAATCAATCCTGTTTTTATCCAAGTTCTTGAAGGCCATACTTCTGGCATAACCAACAGGGTATAGATGTGATCAACTTTGGATATTCAATGGACAACAGGGGCTGAGGATGCTCAAATAGAGCCTGAAAAGGGTAAAAAAACCCGCTGATTTGGAGGAGGTGCCGCAATCAACAGCAACTAACAAATTCAACAAATATTTTAAATTTCTATGTTCAGATCTCTGGTATAGGAGAGAAGACAAAAATGAATAAGACAGCATCCCTGACAGCATGGCATTTTTAGTCTTGAAGTCAGCAATAGAGGGGTCACTTCTGTATATGCAAGGTTAGGCTAAGCCAGTTTAGACCAGATGGGCAGACTAGAAACTAACTGGTAAGGCCCACAGAAACACAGGTAAAGTAATTTAGGCTTTAGGCTGGCAGTCATAAAACAGGGAATATATATATATATATATGTATATATATACATATATATATATACATATATATGTATATATGTATACATATATATGTATATATATATAGTTAAGCATCAGGGAAGTACAAGTCAAAGCAAGGCAATGAGCGTTTATTAAGTGCTTACTATGTTCCAGGCAGTGTGCTAAGGGCCGGAGATAAAACTATAAGAAAAAAGAAATACAGTCAATGTCTCTGAGGAACATATGCTTTAATACAAGAAGAAATGGGGGCTAAGTAGGGAGGGAGAAGGGGGAGGAGTTACCTACACAGAAGTATAGTGTCTATGTCCAGAAAATCCAAAGCAAAACCGAGAGGCAGATGAAGAATAGTCGGCCCTATAGGTTCCAAAATGTAGGAGGGATTTGCCAAAATGAGAAAAGGACAACCACGACTTAGGAATCTTCTTTGTTTTCGTTGCAACTTTGTTTTTAGCATTAGTATTATGTTTTTAACTTTTTAAAAAATTTTGAGTTTGAAATTCTTTCCTTTCCTCCAGCCCCTCCTGACCCATTGAGAAAGCAAGCAATATGATACCCATTATACATATGAAATAATGCAAAACATTTCCATATTATCCATGTGCAAAAGAAAAATAAAGATAAAAAAGTGCTTCAATCTGCACCTGAGTTGATTGATTCTATTTCTGAAGATGGACAGCATTTTCCATTGAGTCCTTTGTAAGTGTCATGGATCATTGTATTAATTAGAGTACCTAAGTCTTTCACAGTTGATTGTCATTATATTATTGCAGTTACTGTGTACAGTGTTCTCCTGGTTCTGCTCACAACTTAGGGATCTTCCAGGATGCGAAAGTTTCAGGTACCGAGGCAGGTGAGACACTTTGTTAGAGTTTAAAAAGTCAGAAGTAAAGCTGTGAGGGAAGGATGGATAAATAAATGAATGAAATGTATTTATTAAGCACTTACTGTCTTCCTAGCCTTGTGCTAAAATGACACACACCAGAGGCAAGGGAAAGGAACACATAAGTGGACCTAGGCTGATGTCTGAGATAGTTCGTCTCTAGCCTTTCTTCCTCTCATGGCTTCTTTCCCTTATGGCTGGAAATAATTCCTAGGTCAGATAAGCCTGGAGGTTTTGGGGGAAAGTTAGTCATGAGTACCTGGCTAGGGTGAGGAAGGAAGTATATTTGGAGAATAAATGGCAGTTCCTGACAACTTGTCAGTTTATGTGCTTTGAAAAGATCTGGAGCTTTTGCCAATAATCATAACTTTACAAGGGCATACAAGGTTAGTATTGTAGTCCTTAGTTTTGTATAATCTTTGGTTTGCAAATTGTGCCCCAAACTTCTGACTACAAAAACTGAGATCTAAACAAAGAAATGAAAGCTAGCCACATAACATAACTGGCATTTAAAAACATTTGTAGAAATGGAACTGTGAACTCCCCATGTAGTAACTGGTCAGTAGTAAAGAATCGTAAAGGGAAAGAGGTGAGGAATAAAGTAAGAATGATGAGTATAATGCATGCACTGAGAATCAATGAATTATTGCAATGTTTTGATAATAGAAGCATGTTCTAACTCTGTTGAATTGTTAGTTTTATTTGAATTATTACTTAGATAACATTGAATTCCTTTGCAATCTTATGCATATTTTTTATGTAGTTAAAATATTTATTCTGAGAAGGGGTCTATAGACATGACCAGCTTGGCAAAGGAGTCCTCTGCACACAAAACATAAGCACTCTTGCCTTAAATAGATTCAGGCTTTTCCACAAAATCACAAAATCTTGTAAGGGAAACCAGAGGTTACCCAGTCCAGCATTTCTTCCAATGTAGGAATCACCCACACTTCAGCGCCCCTGACAAGTGAGGATCTCTGGTTGCAGACTCTAGCGATAGGAAATTCCTTACTTACTGAGGCATCCTCTCGTACTTTGAAATAGCTTTACTTGATAGGAAGTTATTCCTTATAATGATTCTCTCTTAACTCCCTTTCATTTGTCTTAGTTCTGCCTTATGGGACCAAGGAGAACAAGTATAATTCTTCTTCCATGTGACAACACTTCAGATATATGAATACTGTGTTTATAACCCATTTAGGCTTCCTCTTCCTCAAACCAAACATTCCTAATTCTTTCAACAGATACTTGCATGGAATGGCTTGGAGTACATTTCAGTAGAAAATAGAAGTGTATATATAAAGAACTTGGGAAATATGGGAATGGATTATTGAAGCAGATTATGGAATGTCTTTTATGGAGATAGTTCAAATATAAGAGAGATATTAATCTTTCTCAGATGGTTTAGGTGTGGCCCTTCCCGGAGGCTGGGGGATAAGCCTTTAGAGGTCCTTGCCAATCTACCAACCTTTTTGAATAATTAAACTCTTTGTTGACATTCAGAAAGGGTGTGATATCTTTTATTCTCCTCTCCCACAATAAATGCCAAATGGTAGTAAAGTGGATGGTTAATCAGCAGAACACCAAAATTCATTGTCTAGTCTGTGTTGAGTTTTCCCTTGGAACCTGATCTCCATATAACCAACCATCTCAGGGTTATTATCATGGTAGAAATCGGTTACTGTGAGGCAGAAAAGTTTTCTCATAATGAAACATACCTCCCTCCTTTTAGCAGAGAGGCGAGTGACTACTCAGTTAGAATCTTGCATACATTACCCATTGAGTTGATTATTTCTCTTTAGTTGCTTTTGTGACAAAGGAAACTTTAACAGGGTGGGGGAGGGGGGAAGGATAATCTCTAGAAATAGCTAATGATAGCTAAGATTGTATGTATGTATATGTACATATATATGTATATGTATATATATATATATATACACATAAGGAGAGACAGAGAAACTTAGGTACTATACTAAGCACTTTACAATTATTATAACATTTCATCCTTACAACAACCCTAGGAGGTAGATGTTATTATTATCATTTTACAGATGAGGAAACTGAGGCAAACAGAGCCTAAGCGTCTTGCCCACGGTCACACAGTTAGTGGGTGTCAGAGGCCAGGTTTGAACTTTGATGTTCTATCTACTGTGCCATCTAGATTCCCCAAACCTAAGTTGCTGAAACAAGGGAAATGATTGTGAGAGAAAACAAAGCAAAAAGGATTGAAAGAACGTGTAATTTTTAAAAGACAACTTTAAATAGCATATGAAATATTCTCCATCCTAATTTAAGTTGTTTTTCAGAACTGTCACCATCAAAAGTGTGGTCAAGATTTGCTTGTCTCTGCCACTGGAAGAAATGAATTCAGTGCTGAATGAGACCTTAACATTTGTCCTCTAACTAGTAGCTGCAGGAGGATTATAGTTCCCCTGAGTATTTTCTCTGCTTTAAATAAAGACTGATCACAGAGCTAAAAAATAAATTAAAAAAAAGACAAAAGAAAAAATAAAACCTTTGAGATCTTCTAGTCCGACTCCCTCATCTTCCAGAAGAGAAAACTTAGGATTATAAAAGCTAAATGACTTGCCTAAGGTCACATAGTAAGTGAAAGAGGTAGGATTTGAATCCAGATCCGCTGAGCCCAAATTCAGCTCTTTTCCTACTGCACCACGTTATTTTTCCTACCTCAGTTTGACAGTTTTGGGGAAAAGAGTAAACTTTCCTATATTATTTTTTTCTATTTCACTTATAGGCAGAAGACAGATGCCCTCTTCCCAGGTGTGCTCAAGGTTATTTCCTGCTTTTGTTTGAGGAAACCTGGGGATGTACCTCCTACCTGAAAATTTTAGGGAATGCCAGATTGTCTGAGGTCCCCACCAGAACAAATGAGTCCCCATCCTCTGGATTCAGTAGGTGATCAAATTCATGTTCTCTTATCAATGACTTGGATGCCCTTGGGAAATAGTAGATTGTACCTACCTGCTAATAGTCATTATACATGCATTATCTTTCAGGACTTTAGCACAAGATCTTGCCCCTAGGTGGTGTTTGATAAAATGTTTTTGGATTATTTAATTGAAATGAAATGCTTCTTTAATCCCCAATCTCCTGATGTTCCTTATATTTCTAAACCCAGGATCCTGTGATCTAGAAAAGTAATGTACGTAAATAGTGGTTATGGGCCATCAACTTTTGGCAGATTGCTAAATTTAGTTTTTGTTGTTATGAACCCGATCTTTGTTTATTGTAACAACTAGTGACTCAGTGCATCCAAAAGTACATTTTAGAAAAAATGAATAATAAAGAATAAACATTTTACACACAAAGATTTTCTTTTTGTTATGTTCAACAAATGTCTTTGCTGTTTTAATAATCCCTTAATGAAGACAGAAGCTATTAGGTAAATAAAACAATTATCTTAGAACCTGAGGTGTCACGATAGGTATAGTCTACTGACTTCCCTTCCCCTCCCTTTTCCACTCTTTTCCAATTTCTTTGCCTTCTCCTCTTCCCTTTTCACTTCTTTTCTCCTTCCTTCCCTCCTTTGTTTCTTTCTTTGTTTCCTTCCTTCCTCTCTTTTACTGAGAAGTTTATTTTTATTAAAAATCCAGTATCACATTACCTTGGCAGTTTTCCCCTCTTCCTCACAGATCATACACCTGTGAAGTATGATGAAATCTAGAAATGTTTTCTGTTTACAGAACAGTTCAAAATATCTTGCCAATTCTTTTGGTTTATTGAAATACCAGATGTGTTTTCAAATTTTTTTAATATTAAACTTGGATCTATTTCTAGGTAAATTGAACTTGTATGTTACTGATTTGTTTACTCTCCTCTAATACTTCGGTGTTTAGTGATTTCATTTGTGTATATTCTTCTTCCAGTGAAGCAAATCAAAAGCCTCTTTATATTTTTTATACAAGGCTTCATGAATTGCTGTGGACAAAATATTACCTACCTGGTGGCTAGCTTTCTCTTGAGAAGCTTCTTCATCCTTAGGCTAATCCTCAGTATTATCTATCTATCTATGAAGTATATATATATAATTTTATATATCTAATACATCACCTCAGTGTTATCTTGTTTTATATATATATATACATGTCTCTGTGTGAATATATATATATATATATATGTAATTAAATCCTCAGATTTGATCTCTCATGTGTTCTCTACTCAGAACTTTTCCAGGTTGGTCAAATTGACCAGAGTTTATAGCATATAGCCACAGAATTTTTTTAAGTCACCTTGACCTGATTCAGGGTGACTTTATTAGAGTTATTTATTCAACTCATTAAGAGGTTTTGCAGGAATTGTGTGGATTTAAGTAGATCTTATTAAATCATTGAGCATGTCTGTATATTTTGGTTTATTTAGATTTTTCCCCCTTAGACACAGGAGTCTGATTCACCCCAGGTGTAGTCATAGGATCATAGAGTATGTTCTGGAGAGATCTTTAGAGGGCATCTAATTTTATTTCCCTTGTATTATTTACCAGTGAGGACAAAAGCTCAGAGAACTTAAGTGATTTACCCAAGTTCACATGTGTTCTAAGTGGAAGCCAGTTCCTCTGACATCGAATCTAATATTCTTTTTGCTGTGTCACAGGTCCATCAAACTTCAATGATGAACACTCTGATGTTACTTTAGGCTCCCAGGTTTTCAAAGTATAAAAGGCTTTTAAATTAGATAAGAAGATTCAAAAAAAACCATAGTGCATTCAAAACACAATTGGCAGAGGTGAGGAGTTTGATATTGTTGTGCAGGGTAACGGAAATTATTAACAGATTTTAAAGAAGGGGGTGGTATGCTGCCAGTGAGGCTGTTATTGTTTGTCATTGGTGTTATACTGTAACTCTGATAGAGCTGTCTCTCCAACTAGCAAGTTACATTTATAGGGAGCCTAATTATCCCAGCATAGACGCCAGTCTATGGGTATATTCCTATGAGGCAGGTAGTACAGGTATGATTATACTCATGTTTTAGGTGAGGAAATGGGCTCTGAGAAGTTAACTGACTTGCCCATGCTTATATAGTTTATGATATATCTGCCCTTTTCTAATCCATAAATTTAAGAGGCAAAAACATATTCACATAGGGATTATAAATACTATTCTATAACAGGATTATGTAGCTCTGTGGTGCTTTTGCTTTCAAACTTACAGTCAATATCACCTAATAAGTTTCCTTCTCCCTCTCCTTCCCTTCCTCTCTCTCTCTCTCTCTCTCTCTCTCTCTCTCTCTCTCTCTTTCTCCCCCTTTTGTCTCTTACTCTCTGTCTCTTTATGTGTTTCTGTCTCTTTTCTTACATACATACTCACACACGCACACACACACACACACACACACACACATACACACATACACACACACCCCTCTGCCGATGATTCTAACCTAGCTGGAACTTGAAAGGATTCAATTCAGTAAATATTTATTAAGTGATAACCATGTATTAGATTAGTGGTATTATGACAATGGTGGTACTATAACAATGAAAAGTGACCCAATTCCTTTCTTCCATGCACTTATCATTCACTTAGAAGGATATGCAGGCCACACAAATAATAAAGATGCAACTAAGGTAGATTATGTTAAGAGCAAAGAAGAAATCCAGATGTAAGCTTCTAAGAAAATAGGAGAAATTTCTTTAAACAATGGAAAGATATTAAATAAAAACTTTCCCTAAGCCTCCTTGTGTTTGGAAAGTTAGGAGCCATGTTTAGAGATGGAGACCAGTTCTGTTTTACGTTGGTGCTTTGCATTTATCTCGGATTTTATGTAGTTCTTTCCTGCTGTGTAAGGGAGGTGGGGCAGAAGGCAGATTTTGTCAGAGGGAAAGGTTGGGGTAGTTGCACCAATAAACAAAAGCCTATTGAATAACTTGTTCAGTCACTCAGTCGCATTTGACTCTTTGTGACCCCTTGCATCATACTGTCCGTGGGGTTTTCTTGGCAAGGATACTGGAGTGGTTTGCCATTTCCTTCCCCAATGAATTAAGGCAAAGATTAAGTGACTTCCTCATAGTCAGGCAACTAGTAAGTGTCTGAGGTCACATTTGAACTCAGGTCTTCCTGACTTCAGGCCAGCACTCTATACACTGAGCCATCTAGTTGCCTCTTTGTGTGACCATGAGTGAGTTGTTTAAAATAAACTACATAAGAATAAGAAGAAAATCAATTTCATTGAAATATAGTCATCAAAATATTTTTAAAAACAAGTTCATGGACCCTAGATTAAGAATACCAGACTTCGTCTCTAAGGTATATTTCTGCCTTAGCATTGTCTATGACAGAGGTGATTCCTATTTCTGTGTTGTGGAACTGGGTGACATAATAACAACATACTGTATACTATATAAGTAATATGACTGTGTCCATGATTCTGTGATTCTGTTCTTTCCATGTAAACTTATACATCTTCCATCTCATTTTCCTATGGACTAGTCTATCTGTTCCTTCTAAGGTGACAACTAACTGAACCAGCTAATACACACTAATATGCTAATGGAAAGAGAGAAGAAATGCCCAATTATTCTATCTCTTCTTAGGCACTTAATACCATGCTTGGAAAATAGTAAACACTTAGAAAATGCTTTCTTCATCAATCTGATTTACATGTCCATTTATCCATTTGTCTCACTACATGAGATAGTAACAAGGTCATATACAGTGGTGTCTTGCTCCACCCTCCTTCATTATGTTTGCTGGGTTTGAAAATTTTCAAGTTTAATTCCAAGTCAGACCACACTCTTTTGATCCCCCTTGACTAGTTAAGGTTTCTGAGATATACAATATGAAAATCTAGAAGCAAAAGCAAAAACTATCACTTTCTTTCTTCACATACTAAAATTTTGGTCCTTTTCAGGGCTGCTCATCCACCTTTGGTATCTGCCTGGCACCCAACTCTCACCTGCAGCTCCCAAGAAGCTGTAGCATGTGTGGCACCCACACCCCAGTAAACCATCTCAGCGATGGGCTAAACCATGTTAAGGGTAACTGATGGGCCTCAAACTCGTTGGTGAGTTAGGGGAAAGGCTGCCCCAAGCATGCGAAGACTTCCCCAGTTGGAATGGGCAGATGAGAACAATTTGTTCCAACGGCCTCGAAGGGAGTGGAAGTAGGTGCTGTGCCGTGCTTAGAGCCTGATCAGACATTGAAGACTCCGAGGTCATCTACTGCATCCCAGGTCATTGCCAGTCATTTTGACTGTCTTGCTGCTGGACTTCAATGACTTGGGAAAAAAGAGCAAAGGTGACAACTTTGTTCATCTCTGTGTCACTTAAAATTCGTGCACGAGTCAAGATATCACCCATCGTGTCACTGGTCTTCTTCAGAAATGAAGGATAAACAATGACTAAAACTTTGGAAAGTCCTACATTAAGTTTGATGAGCAGAGAATTAGAGGTTGCAGTACCACAGACGTAAACTGTCTAAGGCACAAAGATGCAGAGGCAGAACCACTTTGCGTGCTGGTCTGCTCACAGATGCCTCATGATTTGTGCCAGCTTCATCTTCACAGATCTGAAAGACGTGGCCTCCAGGGGAGAATGAGGAAAGTATGAATTAGGGGGCCTGGAACAACTACAACTTTTACCAGTTGACAGCTGGCTGAACTATGGTGTATATACAAATAACGTGGAAAATAAACCATGGAAATGTCTGTCGCTTTTTTGTGTAATAGAAATAGTAGTAGAGTAGTTGAGGGTTATCTGGAGGTAAAAGATAATTTTGTTCACCTTAGCAAAAGTTCGTGCAATGACTGTCTCTTGTACCTGCCTCTTGTCAGTCCTGGAATTTACATGAAAAGCTGCCTTGAGCTCAGTACAGAGACAGTGCAATCTACTTCATCATCTACATTTTTAGGCCTGTGAAGTTAGAACTGATGACCAAAATGATGAACTCTCCCAAATATTTAATTATTAAAAAAGGTTGATTTGTGTCCATTATATTCTATTTACTAAGGCAGGGAAGTACAACAATGCAATTTGTGGAGAGAGATTTGAACCTCAAAACCCAGGAAGATTAAATTAACTAGAATAATACTCCATTGAAGCCAAAATCAATCGTTAACTACTGTTTATTCACTATGCACCAAACTATGTACCCATTGTGTTTGGTGCTGAGTATACATGTATAAAAAAGTTAAACAATTCCTAATCTCCAAGAAGTTTCATTCTGGTCAGAGAAATAGAAAAGCACATATAGAATTCATGCAGTATGAATATAAAGTTGATAAACACAAATTTTACAAACTAATTAGAAAGAATATAACTTTGGAGGGATGACATTTGGTGGGATGCAGAAGAGATGGTGCCTGAGCTGCATCTTAAAGGAAGAGAGGGATTTTGTTCTCAGTGTACTAAGATGGGATATAGAGTGACCTGGTTGATAAACAGAGAGAAAGCCAATTTGGCTGAATTGCAGAATGCCAGAGGGAGAGTAATATTCATTAAAGTTGGAAAGGTAGGTTGGATCTAGATTTTATAGGTTTTTGGGTGCTAAACAAAAGAATTTATTTTATTTTAGAGGCAAAAGGAAACAAGTTGAGTTGGCTGAGTAGAGGAATCACTGGAGCATATCTGTACTTAAGGAAAAAAAAACCCCAGCAGTAATGTGCAAGATAGATTGGAGTGGGGAGAGACTTGTGGCAAGAAGACCAATTAAGGGACTATTGGAATAATCTAGGGGAGAACTAATGAAGGACTGAAAAAAGGTGGAGAAAAAAGTGGAGAGAAGAGGTCAAATGTGAGAAGTGTGAAGATAGAAATGGCAAGACTTTTCAACTGATTAGGTGCATGAGGTGAGGAAGAGTGAGGAGTCTTCAGAAGAAGAAATCATAATTGCCAGTAGTCACATGAAAAAAATGCTCTAAACAACTATTGTTTAGAGAAATGCAAATTAAAATGACTCAGATACTACCTCACATGAATCAGATTGATTAACATGACAGAAAAGGAAAATGACAAATGCTAGAGTGGGAAAATTGGGACACTAATGCACGGTTGGTGTTGTGAGCTGGTCTGACCATTCTGGAGAACAATTTAAAACTATGCCTAAAGGGTAATAAATCTGTGCATAACCTTTGACCCAGCAATACTGGGTTTATATTTCAAAGAAAGCAAAGAAAAGGGAAAAGGACTGATTTGTATAAAAATATTTATAGTAGCTTTTTTGTGGTGGCAAAGAACTGGAAATTGGTAGGGGGAGGATACAGATCAATTAGGAAATATCTGAACAGGTTGTGGTACATAATTGCAATGGAATGCTTTAGTGCTATGGAAAATGGCAAGCAAGATGCTTTCAGAAAAATCTTGGAAGAATTACACAAATTGATGGAAAGTGAAATGAGCAGGACCTGGAGACATTATTACAATAGTTCCTTAATTGGCCTTCTTGCCACAAGTCTCTCCCCACTCCAGTCTATCTTGCACATTACTGTTGGAATTTTGTTTTCTTTAAGTACAGATATGCCCATGTGATTCCTCTACTCAACCAACTCTAGTGGCTTCCTATTGCCTCTAAAATAAAATAAACTCTTTTGTTTAGCAACAGCAGTATTGTAACAGTGACCAGCTATGAAAGACTTAGCTCCTCTGATCTATCCAACAATCCAAGATGATTCCAGATGACCTATGATGAAAAATGCTATCCATCCACCTCTAGAGAGAGAGGTGATGAATTCTGAGTACAAATTGAAAGATATTTTTAAAATTTCTTTATTTTTTCTTGTGTGTGTGTTTTCTTTTGCAACTTAGCTAATATGGAAATGTTTTGCTTGACTTCACATGAATAATTGATATCATATTGCTTGTCTTCTCAAGGGGTGAAGGAGGGGTAAGAGAGGAGAGAATTTGGAGCTCTATTTTAAAAAAAATGCATGCTAAACTTAAAAAATATATAATTGGGAAATATTTAATGAAATATATATTATATTAACATATATAAACATTGTATGCCCATGTGATTACTCAACCAACTCTAGTGGCTTCTTATTGGTCCTAAAATATATAATATGTGTGTATATCTGTGTGTATATATGTATACATATATGTATGTATATAAACACATTCATATATACATACATACATGTGTAGATATATATATATATATATATATATATATATATATATATATATGTATGTATAACATGCTCAGGGTGATGAGTCAGTAAATAAGACTGAAAAATGTTCCAGTTAAGATTTCAGGGGTATTTGACTCCTTAATTTCTGTATTATATTAGTTTATTATGTACAGCCTACTATAATTGGGAAAAACCTTCATTCAGAATATGTGTCCCTAAACACACAAACTCACATATACACACATATGAACAAAAGCAAAATGATATGGAATCTTTTCTAGCATTGTGAAGGTATATGGACAGACCTAAAGATTAAATTTTATTTTGCAATCATTCAATAAATTTAGAGTACTTAGTCACCTAAGAAACATTTGTAAAAGAAATCACAAATCACAAAGGAGGTGTTACAATGTATAAATTCTTGAGTCTATTAAATCCACTGGTCCCTAAGACTTCTTGCCTTTATAGAAGGCATTTTACAAGATTTTTTGGTCTTTTTGTCACATTTAGACTACAGTTTTATTAAATATTTCATTATAATATACCAGTATTAAACCTAAATGAAATATAAATGCAGGATCATATAATTTCAGCAAACACAATATTACAACCTTAGGAATTAAACAGAAGATAGGCATTCAGTGGCATTTTTTTTTGAGGCGGGAAGGCAGGGCAATTGGGGTTAAGTGACTTGCCCAAGGTCACACAGCTACTAAGTGTCTGAGGTCGAATTTGAACTCAGGTCCTTCTGACTCCAGGGCCAGTGCTCTACTCACTGCACCACCTAGCTGCCCACTGTGGCATTGTTTTCTAACCGCCACTTACATTCTCTATGACTTCCTCTGTTCCTGCATGGAAAAAAATATTCTGTAATCTTTACTGCAGAACCAGTGCGTGTGCGTGTGTGTGTGTGTGTGTGTAGGTAGAGTTCTTGGAACTGACATGTACATTTTTTGTTCTGTGATTATCTTTCTGTAAGTATCTCCATTGATATATGCTTATAAGGTAACCACAGTGAAGCCCTTTAGTTTTCTAGGGAAATTGAGATATGGGGAATGTTAAATTGCTACATTAAAACATCTCTATAGGGGTGCAGAATCAAAATTGCAGAGTGAAAGGAAACATTTTTTTGCCATGTGATCATAACCAGGATCACACAAGATTTATGAGTCACCACTATACAGGAGCAGAGAACTTGTAATACGATATTCCAGAAGGCAAAGATTTTAACATTACAACCAAGAATAATATACCCAAAAAAGCTGAACATATTCCTTCAGGGCAAAAAATAGACCTTTAAATGAAAAAGGGTATTTTCAAGCATAAAGTGATGAAAATATCAGGGTGAGTAGAAAATTTGACATTCAAATAAAGGAATCAAGAAAAGAACATAATTATGAAGAATGAAACAAGGTTAAACTTTTTACATTCTTATATAGTGAGGTGATATAGAACTTTATCACAAGTGATCTTCAAGGAGCATTTTTATTGGAAATTAAACACCCTAATATTAAAGAATGGATAGATAAAAAAAACAAATAGAAGCAAGAAACAATTTCTTTGAAGACAACAACAACAATAAGACAACATACAAAAATTTGTGGGATATAGTAAAAGTAGTACTTAGAGGAAAATGTATATTTCTGAAAACTCAATACAGGAGACAAAGACCAGATCAATGAATTGACCATGCAATTAAAAAAAAAAAAGGAAAAACAACAAATTAACCCCCAATTGAATATCAAAATAGAAATTCTAAAAATCCAAGATGAGATTAACAAAATTGAAAGTAAAAATAAAGTATTGAATTAATAAATTAAAGTAGCTTTTTTGAAAAATAAAATAATCAGGTAATTTAATTTTTAAAAGAAGAAAACAAATTACCAATATAAAAATGAAAAAAAGATGATTTTACAAAAAATGAAGAAGAAATAAAAACAATTAGGAGCTATTTTGCCCAACTATGTGCCAATAAAGCTGAAAATCTAAATGAATATTTCTAAAAAAAAATTTACCCAGAATGCTATAACAGAAAATAAAATACTTAAATAACCCCATCTTAGGAAAAGATCTTGAAAAAACTATAAATGGATTCCTAAAGGGAGAAAAAAAAGATCAGATGGATTTAAAGGTGAATTCTACAAAACATTTAAAGAACATTTCATAGTAATACTTCATAAACTCTTTGGGAACACATAGATAAATGAGGAGGTCTACCAAATTCCTTCTATGATACAAATATAGTCTGGAATTCTAAACAAGAGAGAATATTAACACAGAAAGAGAATTATAGACCTATTTCCCTAATCAATAGTAATATAAAAAAAATTTAACTAAAATATTACCTAGGACACAACTACAGCAATATATCACAATGATTGTATACTATGACCAGATTGAATTTATATCAAGAATACAGAACTTTTTTTAATATTAGAAAAAACATAAATGTTATTGATCACGTTAATAACAAAATGACAAAATGTTATAATTATTTAAATAAATGTGGGAAAATACTTTGATAAACTGTCATACTCATTCCTGTTAATTATACTAGAAATTATAGTAATAAATGGCGATTTCATTGAAATGATAAGTAGTAAATATCTGATGTCAAGAGCAAGTACTATCTGTAATGGGGATAAGATTTTCTAAGAAGATCAGGGAGTGAAGTAAAGATGTCCATTATCATCATTACTGTGCAATATTTTAATAGAAATGCTAGCTATGGCAATAAGATTAAAAAGAAATTGACAGAATAAGGATAGACAAAAAGGACATAGTATCACTTTTTGCACATATTACGATGGAAAGAATCACAAAGTCATCTAAAAAACTAAGCAAAACGACTTAAAAAGCAAACTTTCAGGATACAAAACAAATCCACAGAAATCATTTATGTTACTGTATATGACCTTAAAAATCAAGCAAGAAGAGAGAAAAAGAGAAATTCCATTTAAAATAACTATGAACGGTATAAAATATTTCGACATTTTAACTGCCAAGACATATGCAGAAACTATATGAACACAATTAGAAAACATTCATCATACCAATAAAGACAAATTTAAACAATTGGTGAAATATTAGTTGTTCTTCCATAGTTGGAACAAATATAATAAAAATGATTATGCAACATAAATGAGTTTACTTATTCAGTTCCATAACAATCAAACTACCAAAGAATTACTTTACAGAGCTACAAAAAAATTCTAAAAAATCATCTGGTAGAACAAAAGGTCAAGAATACCAAAAAAGTCAATTTAAAAAAAGTCAGAAAAGGTCTAGTAGTATCAGATCCCAAACTATACAGCAAAGCTGTACTATCAAAAAATTTGATCCTGGTTAAGAAGTGGAGAAGTTAAACAGTGGAACAGATTGACTACACAATATATAGGAAATCTAATGAGCCCAATAACCTATTATTTGATAATCCCAAAGTTCTTAGCTATTGAGACAAGGACCCACAACTTAACAAAAATTGTTTGGAAAACTGTATAGTAATATGGCAGAAGCTAGGTTTAGACCTAGACCTTAGACCATATGCCGAAGGCTGACATCATAAACAACAGGAGTTGAGCTTGGAAGAAATTACCTGTGAGATCTATAGATAGGAATAGAGATCAGGACCAAAGAAAAGATACAGATTCACAGAAAGTATAATGGATAGTTTTGATTACATAAAATTAATTATCTTGAACAAATGAAACCTATGTAGCTAAAATTAGAAAAGCAGGACACAGAAATGTTTAAAGCAAGTTTCTCTGATAAAGATCTAATTAATAAGATCTATAAGAAGCTAAGTCAAATTTACAAGAAAAAGCCATTAGCCAATAATACGAATAGACAATTTTTGGTTAGGGAAATCCAACCATCAATAGTCATATGAAAAAGAATGCTCTAAATAATGACTGTAGAAGTGCAAATTAAAACAACTCTCAAATACCACCTTACTATTATCATATTAGCTAAGATTTTAAAAAAAGTAAATGTCAAATGCTGGAAGGAATGTAGGAAAAAAGGCACACTAATGCTCTTGTTGGTGAAGCTGTGAACTAGTGCAATCACTCTGGGAAACAGTTTGTAACTATGTCCAAAAAACAATTAAACTGTTGTTTCAACAATCCGGCTAGCAGCTTCCGTGGGGGTGTAAGATCCACCCACAGCCAGCACCCAGAAAGCTGCCAGCAGCCACCAAAGCACAGGTTCTTTTGATCTGCCTTAATAAGGAAAGCAAGGTTAAGGGGTTGGCAAGCTTACTTTAATTCAGCACATAGATATCATTGACTTAGTTCAGGGGAAAAAGCCAGGACACTGAACTTCAGAGCAAAATACAAACAGATTACAAACATCAACAGACAGACCCAATACAATTCATAGTTACCAACATCTAGGTTCAGCCCAGGAGCTCAGAACAAGGGCTGGCCCAGAGTCACAGGTGCCACCACTGCTGCAGCAAAGAGCTCCAAGGAAGAGGAGGCCAACCTCTGGTTTTTGTATCTTTGTCAGCGTCAGCGGTGAGTCATATATGCTACTCACCCACGTGACCTAAAATGGTCACAAAGAGGTGACTTAAACCCATGTGGTGTAAGAGCCTCTGCTGTCCCAGACATGTAAACTAGGCCCTCCCTGGAGTTAGCCCCACCTTGGGCCCCACCTTAGTTGCCAATCCACACCCACATAGGATTTACACCTGGTAGGGGTTTGAGCCTGGGGCTTAGCACCTAGTAAGGCTCAATGAAATATACTGTATTACTCAAAACAAACAAAAGCCAAACTCTTCAAGGGCACTTGTTGAACTAAGTGCTAAGGAGCCCATTTTGCTTACCAACACAACTGTGCATACTGTTTGATCCAGTGGTTCCTCTACTATGTCCATACCCCAAAGAAGTCAAAGAAAGAGGAATAGAACCAATGAATACAAGATTATTTAGAGCAGGGTTTTTTTTTAATTGTAGTTGAAAAGAATTGGAAACTTGGGGACGTCCATCAGTTGGGGAATGGCTGAATAATTGGTGGTATGTGAATGTGATAGAATACTATTTTGCTGTAAGAAATGATGAAAGGGAAGGGGCGGAGCCAAGATGGCGGCTGGGAAGCAGTGACTGGCGTGAGCTCCCCACCAAGTTCCTCCAAAAACCTATAAAACAATGGCTCTGAACCAATTTTAGAGCTGCAGAACCCACAAAGTGGCAGAGGGAAGCAGGGCTCCACCGCAGGACAGCCTGGATGGTCCCTGGGTAAGGTCGGTCCCACA
>CM053627.1:185539732-185588537 GCA_028646595.1 Phalanger gymnotis | reverse complement strand
AAAAAAAAAAGAAATGATGAAAGGGGTAGTTTCAGAAATTCATGGGAAGACCGGTCTGAATTGATGCATAGTGAATTTATTCAATAAAAACAACATTGGAAAGACAAACAACTTAAAACTCTGATCTATACAATGATAAATCTCAATTCTAAATGTCTCTTGATGAAACATGCCATCTACCTTCACATATAGAACTGATGGACTCTGAGTGCAGATTGAAGCATATTTTCTTTTTCTGATAATAGCTAATGTGGGAAGTAATTTTGCATAACTATACATATTTGTAATATATTTTAGCCTTCTGGTCCTTTAGGCCAGACGAAAATCTCATCTTGTACCATCAACATAACTTTATCTTAAGATGATGGGGTTGGGGATGAAAATAAAAGATAAGATGCTCCCCAAATACAGCCTATATGAAAAGTAACCTCATGCTTAAACTCTGAGCCACTAGAAGTGAAATCCCAAATTCATAGAACATGTGGCATCCTGAGGTTTGTCATCTTTGACGTATCTGCTTAGGAACTTGGATAAATATGAGCCCTAATGAGAAAGGCTTTCTGTAATCCATAGTTTCCTGAGGCTCAGATCTTCTGGATTTCTATGGTTCAATTGTATGCACATGGCATATTTGGTCAGCAGCTACTGATGGTGTTATCTTTTTTTATTGTCATGATCACTTGTGGGACTCACTTCTCTTTGTGCCAAAGAAGTTTTATTGATGGCTCACATTCTCATATGGAAGAAACATTCCATTCTATTCCATTTCACAATTAGGTACTTCTTGCATTTTGCAAAAGCTTGACTGAAGAGTCATCCTGCCAAAGGTACAACTTATATCTGGTAGAGTGTCGGGTCTGGAGGCAGGGAGATTCATCTTCCTGAATTCAAATCTGGCCTCAGACACTCACTAGCTGTGTGACCCTGGAGAAGTCACTTAACCCTGTTTGCCTTAGTTTGCCTCATCTATAAAATGAGCTGGAGAAGGAAATGGCAAATCACTCCAGTATCTTTGCCAAGAAAACCCCAAAGGGGGTCACAAAGAATTGGACACAACTGATAATGTCTGAGCATTGGCAACAACACATCTGTCTCATGGCTCCATTATGAAGATGAAGACACAATACAGAGCATACCCCGTGAATAGAGGGAGGGCACCTATGTGATGTCATCTGACAGCTCTTGCCCCTAAGTATCTCCCTCGCCTTTTTCACTGGTAAGAACACTAATAGACTACATAAACCAAATGGCCATATTATCTTCAGAAAACCAGTTAAAGTGTAATATGTACATATGTACATTATATTAGTAGAAGGCTTAGCACAGTGCCTAGCACATGGCAGACACTTAATAAATGTGTATTTGTATATGACTAAAAATAATTCATGGATTAATACATTCATTCACTTAACAACTTGATACCTGCATAATGTTCAGACCTACCACAATGAAATGTAACCCTAATTAAATTTGTTGAATTATACCATTTATTAAGTACCTACTATGCACAGAGATTTAACTGGAGGAGGCATAATGATAAATGTGACATGAATCCTATCCTTATGGAGCTTATAACCTGGAAGGGGAGAAATAGGATGGAATTTATTGTGTAGGTGTACTGGTGTGTGAATTATTATGGGCAAGAAGTAATTTTGATATTGTTTTATTTTGTGATAGTAATGGTCAGGAGTACATACTTCTACCAACATCAGGCTTACCCAGAATATTTGACTGTATAGTATAAAATTGCTTGAAGGTAGTTTCTCTACCTTTCCTTAATTCTCTTTCAGTTGAGTGCTGAGTTTTGTGCCATACACATACATTTCATTGCTCTCTTTTGTGTGTTTTTAATTTTTTTTGTGTTTGAAAATTGATATTACTCCAAGGAAATGTGTCACAGTTATAACTCTTAAAGATTATTCTTCAGGGACTATTAGAGATATTGTAGCAGCTCTTGGTGAAGAAGAATCAAGAGTTTCATGGATCATTCAAGCCCATAATGGAACAAGATCTTTGTATCACAGAGCAAAGTATTGTCAAAAACCAAAAATGCTGTAATTAATCCTCAGAAAATCTGCAAAGACACTCAGAAGGATCTAGCAACTAAAATGATTGCTATTAATTCCTTTACAATGCAGAATAGATTTCTTGAAGTTGGAAGAACTGTAAAAAATAGATAAATAGCAACTAACCATTGTCATGAAGAAAAAAGTAAAACAAAACTTTTTTTGTGGGCAAGCCAATCAATACAAGTGTTGGAGTCCTGAAGATTGGAGAATGGTAATTTTTACTGATAGACTTCACTTTTTTACTCAAGCATATATTCAAGTCTTTGGCAGAAGGCCAGGTGAAGCTGTAAGATCTGGCATCTTCAGTAGACTATAAAATATCCATTCAAAAATATTTTGGGAATGGTTTTATTTCCAATGTGCTTGTAAGTCTTGTCACCATTTTGGGAATGACAAACTCTGATTAATAAATATATTGCTATGCCGAAAAGCAGAATTTTTCTGGAATTACAGAAGGGTGGAATATTGCAACACATTGCAACTGTCTTGCCTCATATCACACATCATGAAAGATTCAGACATTTATCCACGAGTGAAAATAAACATACTACAATGGTCTGGGAACTCACCTGATTTTAACCTCTTTGAAAATCTATTAAGGCTAGACTTGAAAAAAAGATGTACCCTTTGTCCAAAGTCTACTTAATATCCAACATGGTAAAAGTGTGACTTCATGGTGATGAATTAAAAAAATGTTTCAAAATCTTTTGAACTCAATACCAAATTGTCTAAAAATAGTGAAAGGAGTATATGTTGCACATTAAAATTTTTAAAGCTATAAACAGATGCAAGATTCCTTGTATAAGTCAAAGAATGTAATTATTTTATTTTTCTCAGTTAATTTGCACAACACTATTTTATGTTTATTTGTGAACATGTTATATCTGACATTACACACATGCATACACAAACACACACACACACACACACACACAAACCAATAAACTCCTCGAGGGCAAGGACTGTCTCACTTTTTTGTATGTAGGACCTGGCACATAATAGGTCTGATATATAGTGGTTTTTTAATAAATACTTGTTGCCTGGCTGACATATTGATTAATATGACAGAATGCGGTAAGAGGCACAATGGCATAATGAATAGAGAGATGGACTTGAAGACCTGGGTTCAAGTCTTTGCCCTCACATAAAGTGTTTCTGTTTTCGTTGTTTTTTTTTTTAATTCTGTGACCGAGTCACTTAATCTCTCAGTACTAGGCAACTCTAAGGATTTAAGTTGTAGTGAACATTCTGATTTGCATTTGGAGGGGTAGTTTCCTTATCCAAGTGGTCCCTATATCAGTGAAATCCTGGGACTCCCAGAACCATTCCCCATTTTCTATATATAAATATGCAATTCTAGTGGTTTTTCAGTCTCTTCATTGGACCCCATTTGGGGTTTTCTTGGTGAAGATACTGGAGTGGTTTGCCATTTCCTTCTCCAGCTCATTTTACAGATGAGGAAACTGAGGCAAACAGGTTTAAGTGACTTGCCCAGGTTCACCCAGGTAGTAAATGTCTGAGGCCAGATTTGAACTCTGGAACATGAGTCTTCCTGACTCCAGTCCCAGGTCTCTATCCACTGTGCCACCTACCTACCCTAAATATATAATATAATTGTAGCACAAAACTAAATTATAATTAAAAAGTAAAAAAGATAGTCCTGTGTGAGGTTGGGAGAATGAAATGTTATTTCTGAATGAAGATTAGGTAAGCTTTCTAGTTGATACTCTGATTCCTGAACTGACAAGATCTGGGATAGGCTCAATTCAAGAAATAAATATGGAGGTAGGGGAAGAAGAAGCATAGCAGTGATGGTGGTGAGGCCAGCGTGATGAAATTAGACCAGGAAAAAGAGGTTCAGAGTGATAGGGTGCCTGGTTTGGGAGTTAGGGCTGACGCTTAAAAAGAGGGGAGAAGGGCTGTGGATGAATTAATAATTTTGTTCCAAGCTTTATCTCTAGAAAAGCCAGACATAGGTGTGTCTTCAATCATATATCTGCATTTCTCTTCTGGTGGCCATGTCTTAATTTATAGTTATAATGCACAGAATATTCACAGATCCTGCCATATCAAGCATCATCTGATGTCCACGCACAGAGAAGGCAGTATATAGGATTATAGCATCATAGGCTTAGGGCTAGAAGAGACCATCATCATGACTTCTTAAACTTTTTCTACTCGCAACCCACAGTTTAAGAAGTGCTTCCAAACTCCATCATTTTATACTATTTTTTTGTGTGTGACAAGTTCTCTCTATCTTGTCTAGGCTGGAAGTTTAGTGGCCACTCATTGGCCTGATAGCACTATTGATCAGCACAAAATCTTTCATCAGCTCCATTTCCAACCTGGGCTGCTTCACATCCTCCTTAGGCAGTCTGGTGCCTCCCCCAGTCAGGGGTTCTGGACTTCAGTGCAGATACCCAGTCACTTTAGCTTGCTGTAGTTCAGAATTCCAGAGCTCAAATGATCCACCAGCCTCAGGATGCCCCATAGTGGGGATACCAGGCTTGTATCACCATGCCTAGGTTTCCCCTTCATTTTACAGATGAGGAAACTGAGGCCTAGGGAGGTTAAGTGAATTTCTCAAAGTCACACAGGTAGTTAGTAACATGGATAAAATATGGAGCCAGATCTCTACCTCTAACACCAGTTTCTTTCCACTGTACCCTCTGCCTTCAGTGTCTCTCTTGACTTCCTTTGTCAACACTTTTATGTATATGCTCCTCAGAAGAAGATTGCTTTGCTCCCACCCAGGGCAAAAGTTAAGTTTTTTGGATTCAATTGTACCCTGTGGACTGAGAAAGTTCTTTCTTCTTTTGATTATGAGGAGATGCAGTTATGGGGCCCTGATTGTGTGGAAGCTAAGCTACATAAACATTCAGGAAATACCCAGATTAAAGTTTTAACCAAAAGGTTAACCAGGCCTCATTAAACTTTCCATAAAATTGACTGACAAGCATTTGACCAAAGACATTAGCAGGTTAAGTTAATTTAGGAAGAAGACACATGAGTGTGCTCAATATTGCCCAGTTGGCAAGTCTTTAGAGAACCCAAGCTTGGAAGTTTCCTGTCAGGATTTCTGGTTGCCACATTTCTTACATTTTATGTTTCTGGAAACAGATGATTTATTTATAAGAAAGTCTAAGTTGTAGAACTGCCCATATCACAGACTCCACATCTTATTGTTTCCAATACCTTCACCCATTTACCTCCAGCTTTCCTCTTAACTGTAACCAGAAAGGTTGGACCTACAAAATCTGAGTCCCTGAAAGAACTAATCTGTCTCACAATGGCAAGATTAGCCTCAATTGACAAGATGAAAATACAGATTTTTTTTGGAAGTCTAAGTTACAATAACTGCACAGCTGAAGTTTTGGGTAAATGTCTATACAATAGCCAGGAAAACAAATGGGATATCAGAATAGGAGGTAATTTAGATTTGCTTGAATCACCTTAGGGGTTGATGAGCAGGTAGGGAGCCCAGCTTAAAGTTGAGCACTATGTGACTATGTCATTAGAGTTGAAATATAGTCGTCCAACTAACAAGACTCTGTGTGGGGGCTATATAGTACAGTGGAGAGACAGCTGGAATTGATGAGAGGACCAGGCATACAAACTGTACCACCTTGATCAAACTACTTCCCCTGTCTGGGCCTCAGCCAAAATGATCTTTCCAGTTCTGAATCTATGATCCTAGATAGAGCTGTATAGACATGGAACGAATCTACTTTTCTTTTTCATTTTCCTCCTCTCCTCCTCTTCCCCTCCTTTTCTTTTCTTTCTTCTTAAGGGCGAGGGAATCATAATCCTATCCTTCTAGCAGAGTTTGAAAGTAAATTTCACAAACATTTGTTAGGTAGCAAATATGTGCAAGAGACCTGACCTAGTTCCCATAGTACACTGTATCTGTTACTTTAAATCAAGGACACTGTTCTAAACACTGTACGAAGTACAATTACAAATGAACCATTTTTCCCTCAGCTACTCTGAAAGTTTGCAGAACAGCATTCAGTACATGTAATGGCCATAAGTATAAATTTTGGTGCACACTTAACTTGTATGCCGAGCCAGACTTCAATGTGGCAGCCACTAAATGCGGATAACCAACGCACATTTTAATGTTTGATATTATTACTGTGCAGTATTACGCTACATTACTGTATTATGTTCTGGTTCATTTGAATAAATGGAAAAGGATTTTCCATAGAGAACCATAGTAATCCATCCATTCTGCACTCAGTTTATTTCAAGCGTGTGAGCAAAGCCACAGTTAAGAAATGAAAACCCCAAGTGGACTTTGAGCCCGTGTCCATTCGGTGGCCTCCTGCATTGCTGACATTAGTTTTGTAACATTTTACTTGGTCATAGGTAGTTATCTCAAAAGAAATTTTGGATTATGCAGTTAAATATGCTTTCATTATACAGACACATATAAACATGCACACATAGGCCACATTAGAACTACCACAACTGAATTGAACCAGGATTGAAATACTTTCCATCCAGTTCACTAGCTGTTGTTTCCATGTTGCCTAAGAGGCCCATGTGATATTGCTCTATCTACGAAACCCTTACTCTTCCCTATATGGATGTATATACTCTATTAGTGGGATGGGATATTTAGAAAAGATATAATAAGTCGGACCAACTAATGTTTTCAATTTTTTCCCATTCAGTTGTAGCAGCAGGGAAGGGATCAGCAAAATTATTAAGTCTAATGCTCTTATTTTATAGACAAGGAAATAGAGGATTGGGAAAGTAAAGCGACTTGCTCTGGGTGACTCAGCTGGCAAGTGGTAGAACTGGAATTTGGATTGGAGTCTTCTGGGTCCGTATGTGCTGTCATCTCCATTGAACCATGCTGACTCTTAGACATATGCAGTTCATACATAAGTACACTCATTCTTGCTTTGCTTTGTAAACTATATGACTGAGATACATTTAGTCAGGTGCACCAAAAATAGATTCCAAAGTGATATTAAAATTTAACATTTTCAGATAAAAATGGAAAATCACAATGTAAGTAAATCACCCTAATGACTTCTTTGTTTTCATTTATATTCTTAGTTTCTTGATGAGTTATTGTGAAACTAAAGAAAATAATCCTTAGCTGTTTTTTTCTTAATACATCTATTTTTTTCCAGATGAGATATTTTTAATAGTTAAAGCAGTTGACTGAAACTAATATAGAGAAAAAAGTGACAGGTGCCAGTTTTGTTATTTAATCTCAGGCCCTGAGCTTCTGACTTTAAAATGAGATCCCATATTGTGTTGTGCACGTGTTAAAAGTCAGAGGATATGAAAGCATGAGTGGAGCTGAATGGGTCTCACTTCACTGATTCACTCCAAAGTCTTCATTAAACATGGACATAACATTTGCACTTGTTTTGTTTGTTCTAGACAGTTTGGATAATTACCCTCTGAAATGGTGTGTGCCCGTGTAGATTTGTGTATTTACTGAGGGGCAGGAGAAGGGGGGAGGGTTAAGGGATGGGGAGGTGGAGCAGGAGGAGGAATCAGTGCAATGTTAATTTTAATCATTCAGCGATGATTGCATTTCTCTAACTTTCGTGCCGAGCCTCATCACTTGCTTCTTAAAACTGCTACTTCAGGTCATTCAATTGAAATTTTATTTGATTTTAAGGCTAGCTTCTTCTCATGCTCATCATCAGCACTAGCACCTCCCCCCCACCCCCCACACAACACATGCCTCTCCCTTGTCCCTTCCACTCTCCGAGCTCCCATTGATTTAGAAAGGAACTCCACTCTTGGAGGGTGAAAAGAGTAAAGGGAAAAACAATGGTGAAGATATGTTTGCTAACTATTCCTCACCCTTCCTCTGCCACACTCCCAATGAATGGGATAAGAGGAGCACAGGAAGAAACGCTTTCTTCACTTCATGATTCCCTTATGGCAACCAAAGATGGAGATCGACAAAGACAGACAAAGGGAAGGAATGATGAGGAAAGGCAGCATGAAGTAGTAGATAAAGTTCTGGACTTGGAGTCTAGAAGACCTGGGCTCAAAACCTGTTGAAATGATGATAATTGGTATTTCTAAGAAAGCTATCAGCCCAGATTACAAGGTCAGGTGATTCTCTACATAATTGGTCAGTATCTTTTTATCAATTTTTGAGCACACTAAGTTGATAGTTGATTACATCATTTTTATTTAATTTCATAGAATCTAGAGTTTAAAGGGAAGTCAGAGGCCTCTCATTTTACAGATAAAAACTCCTGCCCAAGAAAGTTAATTGATATGTCCATATCACATAGAGGGCAAATGTCAGAAGCAAGATTTGATCCAGGTCCTCTCATTCCAGAACTGGCATGCTTTCCAACATATCCAAATTATCAATGAAGTCATAGGATTATAAATTTGTTGCTTAGTCATTTACAGTCGTACTTGACTCATCATGGCCCCTTCTGGGGTTTTCTTGGCAAAGATACTGAAATGGTTTGCCATTTTCTTCTCTACTCATTTTATGGATAAGGAAACTAAGGCAAATAGGGTTAAGTGACTTGCCCAGGGTCACACAGCTAGTGTCTGAGGTGGGATCTGAATTCAGGTCTTCCTAACTTTAGGCCCAGCACTCTATCCATGGCTCCACCTAGCTGTCCCTAGGACTACAACTATAAAGCTAGAAAGAATCTGAGAAGACCCTGCATCCAACCATCTCACTTTATATATGAGGAAATGGAGACCCGGGGAGGTTAAATGTCTTGTCCAGGATCACAAGTATCAGTGACAGGAGGAATCCACGTCTTCCTGACCCCAAGACCAGCATTCTTTCTGCTACCTTATGCTTCCTTTTCTTGTCAATTTCTTCCTTTTCTTGTCAATTTCTTCCTTTGTCTGGAGCAGTAGCATTAACTCACCCTTGCAGCAGAGTAGGAGAGGGCTCTCTATCTCTAATACTGTCTTATAATTGAAAGAAGTGTGACTCCTGCATCAATCACACTTACAGTGATGAGAAAAGCTATTTTGGGACCCAGATTGTCAATATGCATAAAGGCAGCCTTATAAGAAGAATGGTAATTACGATGCCTTGCATTTGTATTGCATTTTTATCTCATTGAAACTCACAAGCATACATTTGTCAGAGAGGTTAGGCAAGCTCTGGAACATTATTTTATAGATGAGGAGAATGAGCCAGACAGAAGTTACCTGCCCGAATTCACACAGCTAACTGGTGACACAGCCAGGATTAGTCTTCTGAATGATGGCCAAAGTTACTTCCAAATATGCCCCAGGGGACTAGGTAGCTTGGAAACAAATAGATTAAGTAGATATTAATACAGGTTGTCCCAAAAGTCCTCATGCAGTTTTTAAGCTAGTCTACCACCCCAACCCCCATACACGGCTTCCTGACTTGGAGGTGGGAAAAAACAATTCTCAAGTAACTATGTGCATAAAGCCAAGCTAGGTGTCCCCTTCCCACCCTCTCCAGATCTGTACTTTTATCAGTGTTGGGGAACCCCTGGTGAGGAAACTCCCTATGCCAAAGTAGACAGACAACTATTCTGCAACTTATAAGTCTTAGAGACTTTCTTGGGGCATTGAGAGTCTAAGTGACTTATCCAGGGTCACACAGTATGTGTCACATGCATGCAAGACGAACCTAAGTCTTTGTAGCTCCAAGACTGGCCCTCTATTGACTACAACACACTATTGTGCATCGTTAAGCACAGTCTTTATCCTCAATGATCTTAGGATCTGATACAAGGATTATTAACTGGGTGCCTGTGAATTTGTTGTTGGTTTTTAAGAAAAGTATGTTTTGATAACTATTTCAGTTTAATTAGTTTGTTTTACAATCCTATATATTTTATTTTAGACATTTAAAAGCATTATTCTGAGGATTCGTGTAGCCTGCCAAAGGGTACCATGACACAAGATTCAGAACTTCTCTTCTAACACAACTTTGACATAGAAGAAATGAGACATGAGTTTTCTGTTTCCCTTTGTATCTATTTGATAATTGAAAATACACATATATGTATGCATGTACATCTGTGTATATACATATATACATAAACAGACATATACATATGTATAAATTGATATAGATATGTGAATGAAAGGGACCAGAACACGAAACATTGATAACTGATTGTTCTGCTTGCCCAGTATGAAAAAAAGCCATTTTGATTAAAAAAAACAAAACTGAACTGAGTAAATATGTTTAGCATCAGAGATATAAAGAGAGAGACAGAAAGACAGTCGAGATATGTCTACAGATGGTACCTTTTGGCCAAAAATGCCAAAGACTTTGAGGGATACAAGAAAAGATTAGCCTTTCAAGGACTTTGTAGATTTCTTGAGGAAATTAGACTAATGTATGTGATGTGATTGGAGAACAATTTAAGACAATAATATATTCAAGTATAAAAATATGTACTATAAAAATGAGTTTAAAGATTTCAAAGTAGGTTGAGAATGTCTATAAATGAGAAAAGAGATAGGCCAATCAACAAATGTTTTTTATGTAATGTGAAAGCAGTGTGGGGTTACAAAAGAAGTACAGCAAAAATATCTTGCATATTTTTTATATATGCTTATGTTCTCTCCCTGACAAAATGCAGGCTTCTTGAGGGTATAGAGCATTTCATTTTTTTTTCTTGTTACATATTCCCATTGCCTGGCAGAGTGCTAGGCACAAAGTGGACCCCTAAATAAATCTTTGCTTGATTGAATATGTGACTTTACCCCACAAGGGATTTATAATGGTACTAAGGACAAAGGAAATGGGAAAATAAGATATAATTAAAAATGAAATTGTCTGTTAATGAACATACAGGATATGTGTCCAGATAAATTATATATTGGTGTTAAAGTTTGAATAAGTGTTAAAAGAGCATTGAATATGGATTCTGAAGACCTGGGTTCAAATCCTGCTCTGCTTCTTACTCAGTATATTATTGTGAATTGACTTCATTTCTCTGGGCCTCTATTTCTTCTTCTTTTTTTTTAATAAAATCTGAAAATTGAACTTTTTAATCTCTTAAATCCCTCCCCAAATCCCATGACTCCATTCCAACAATGGAAAAATGTGAGTCCCTGTTTTCATGCCTACTGATTGTGATCAATCGGTAGTGAATGTGAGTCTTAGTTTGCTTATGTGCAAAATGAGAAGATAATTTTTTCATTTACCATTTCCCATGGTTGTTGTGAGGGAAGCACCTCGCACACTACAAAGTGAACTACAAATGTGAGCTATTATTACCGGAGAACCACTGAATAGTTAAAAAAAGAAGTACATCTATTTTGTATTAGTCAGCATCTATGTTGTCTTCTCTTTCGAAAATGAGCCAAGGGCAAGGGCTATGTAGTTTTCATTAGTTTATTGCTGTGTAGCATCTTTCCTATCATAAGGTTACCAGATGTCTTTAATTGCGGGGGAGAAGCCAAGAGTGGGGCAGAGGAGCTGCTGACAGATACACTTACCAAGGATGCATGAGAGGATACTGTCTGGTCTGCCTGCCTGCCTGCCTGCCTGCCTCTCTGTATGGGCCTCTGTCTAGGAACAATTTCTTTCTTTTTTTTGTAGGCATAGAGGAACCCAGGACCGTTAACTTGACCCTGGTAGTTGCTATACAATGGGGAGCATGACTTCTACTAGCCATTACCCCAATTCCAGTTTATGGAGGAAGTTTCAACATACAGAGAGAGTTTTCAGAAAGTCTTGAAAATTTGCTATAAAATCCTACTTTGCACCTGTCATTGTTTCTCCTCTCTGAAATCTCCCTCCGCCTAACACACACTGCTCATGTCTTTCCTCTGACATCAACTTTATTATGTATATCTATGTATCTCTATCTATCTATCTATCTATCTATCTATCTATCTATCTATCTATCTATCTATCTATCTACCTATCTATCCTTTATTTATTTTCATTTTCATGATCTCCCTCATTAAAATATGAGATCCTTGAGAGCAGGAACTATAAATTCAGGGGTGGGAAACCTGTGGCCTTCAAAGTCAAAGGGCCGCAGTTGAGGATCTAGAGGGCTACATGTGGCCTTGAGGCTGCAGGTTCCCCACTCCCGGACTATATATTTCCTTTCTTTGTGTCCTTAGTACTTAGCACAAAGTAAGAACTTAATAAATATGTGTTAACTAACCAGCTGATGGTTGACTGACTATAATGAGAGTGGAAAACCAGAAGCTTCGTTTAGTACACTGGACACAGTGCTTGGAAGGGGCTTCAGGGTCACAGAAAATCATAGAATCACTGAAACATTAGCATTATAAGAAACCTCGAGATCATCTAATCCAATCTCTATTTCATTTGGATTTTGGTCCAAAAGAACATTGATTAATGGATTGAGGTTCACCTGGAGGGATGTTTTTATTTGAGTGCTCCAAGGATCTCTGCTCAGCCCTGTTCTATTCAATGTTTTTATCAATAACTTGATGAAAATATGGATAACACACTTTTCCAGATTTACATATAACAAGAGGCTGGGATGTTCACTCCCGCCTTATGCAAGAAATCTTCCCCATTCCTCTTTTAGCTTAGTGCCCTACCTCTGAGATTGTCCCCAATTACCTCTATATATCTACCTTATATATAGTCATTTGCAAGTTGTTTCCCCCATTAAACTGTGGACTGTTTGAGATCAGGAGCAGGGATTGATTTTTTTCTTCCTTTCTTTGTATCTCCAGTGCTTAGCACAGTGCCTGACATACAATAGGGGATTAATAAATGCTTATCGATTTACTGAATGACTTGACTAGATGGCAGGATCAGGATCCAAAAAGTTCCTAAGATACTGGAATAATGGGATTAAAAAAAAAGATGGAACAAATATTAAGCCTTGCATTTCCTAATTCCAGGTAGGGTTATAAATAGGACCAAAGGCTATACTTACTGGTGACAACACAGCGAGAAGCCTATTAAAAGCTCCAGAGGGCAAAGCCAAGGACTTCTCCATGCATGGAGCCAGAGGTCAAGAACCTGATGATCAAGTAATGTTCGAGGGAGTAGTAGCGAGAAAGTTATCTGTTAAGTGTAGCATGGAGCTCAATCAGGAAGCAGCAAATGACCTCTAAGAAGGGCTTAGTCTAAATCTAGGACCACATCAGAAGTAACAGGTCAACAACTCAGAGATATGCAGAACACAAGATCAAAGGCAAGGGATTAATGACCTCAGGAGTCTTGGACAATGCGTTCCGTTCACTTGATATGGGTTCTGTCTCCATTCTGTTGAGCTGGGGAATACAAGGCGATAGCGGTGTCTCCCTATTATATTACTATTACTGCAACTGGAAGCGGATTCCCCCCTTGGCTTTGGAAAAATAAACCACCTAAGAATAAAATGGAAAAAATATGATTAGAGAGCAGGTCATGTGAAAATAGACCCAGGGATTTATATATACTGCAAGCACAGTTTAAGTTAACAAGGTGATGTGGCAAAACAAACCAAACACTAAGGTGCTTTTTGGACAGAGAATAGAGCGCTGGGCCTGGAGCCAGGAAAACTCACTTCATGAGTTCAAATCCAGTCTCAGGCACTTACTAGCTCTGTAATCCTGGCAAGTCACTTCACGCTGTTTGCCTCAGTTTCTTCATCTGTATAATAAGCTGCAGAAGGAAATAATAAGCTGCTCCAGTGTCTTTGTCAAGAAAACTCCAAATGGGATCACAAAGCATCAGACAGGATTGAAACAACTGAACAATAACAATATAAATGTAGAGTGTCATGAATAAGGATCCTGATAATTACCCTGGTGCCCTTCCTTGGTCAGACATCCTGAGCATTACGTTCTATTTTGAATACCGTGTTCTAAGAAATGAGGCAATTCAACATTTTAATATATGAAGGCCAATTGGATAAATTTAATTGGAAATTCTTCCTTATGTGGAGTTTCCATGTCTACCTTACTGGAACTTCCACTCACTGTTATTAGTTCTCTTCCCTGTGATAAGACAGAATTAGGTCTACTGGCCTTTTAATTAGGTATATTGGTCCTCCTTTAAGATAAGTCTTCTACACACTAACCATCCCTGAGTCATAATCTGGAGCCGTTTATTTTATTCATTTAAAAACACCATTCTAAGAAGAGGTCTATAGACTTCCTCAAAATGCCAAAGGAGTAACACACAAAAAAAGATTAAAAACCCTAGTCTCAGGCCAACCAAGTCAAATTACTTCCCATGAGATACTAATTTATCTCTTTTCCTTTATATCTATCTTGGTCTCTTTTGCCACAAATTATATGGACAGGAAGGATGTGGGAAACTAGGTATAGTAATGCCCTTCTGGTGGAATGGTGAATTAGTACAACCATTTTGTAGAACGATTTGTAACTATGCCCAATTTGCTATAAAACTGTGCATATCCTTTGATCCGGTAATACTGCTACTAGATCTATACCCCAAAGAGATCAAAGAAAAAGGAAAAGGAACCATATGTACACAAATATTTACAGCAGCTTTTTGTAGTGCAAAGAATTGCATACTGAGGAGATGTCCATCAACTGAAGAATGATGGAACGTGTTATGATATCTTAATATGATATGATTGAATACTGGTGTGCTTTAAGAAATGATGAAGAAATGATGGTTTCAAAAAAATCTGGAAGACTTAGACGAACTGGTACAAAAAGGAAAGAGCTAAACTAGGAAAACAATGGATACAGTAATAACGACATTGTAAAGATAATTAACTGTCAAAGACTTAGTAACTCTGATCAATGATACACCACAATGATCTACCACAACTCCAAAAGACTCATGCTATAAAATGCTACCTATCTCCAGATAAACAACTAATGGACTCAGAGGGCAGATTGAAGCATATTTTTTCGTGTATTATTTATTTTTATTATTTATTTTCCTTTATTTTCAGAACATGGCTAATGGCAGAAATACATTTTGTGTGACTTCATACATATAATCAATATTGTATTTCTTGTTTTCTGCATGGGTAAGATAGGAAGTAAACGGAAGGAGAGAATTTGGAAATAATATTAAAAGAAGAGTTGATGTTGAGGGTCAACTTTAAAGGTCAGTGGATACATGATACATATGAACAGTTTGAAACATATTATGTTTGAGGAATTATGCAAGGCATTCCTGAAAATTTTTTAAAAAACAGATTGGGAATATATGGAAAACTTGTGTACTTTGTTAGTATCCACACAATGTCACGAAAACCTTAGGTTTCCTTTGGAATCCTGTGTGTTTTAATTTATGCATGCAAAACCATTTTTCTGAGAGCAGCTCCATTGGCCTCAGCAGGCTAGAAAAGGGGCCTATGGCACAAAAAGGTTAAGAATCTCAGCTTTAGAGCTACTTTTTGCCTTCATCACAATGTGTAATACTTCTTCCCTTTCCCTAAAGTAATTACAGGTTCCAGTAACCCACTCTCCCAGTTCATCAAACTTCCTTTGGCCTTGTTTTTCTCCCTTTACAGTCTTGACAAAACAGTTGCCCAACTCCAATATTTGCTTCTTCCACTCTTGACTCTTTTGCCCCCTTCTTCTACCTCCATTGATGTTCTGACAATAATCCTCAACTCTAGGTCACTCCCACCATCTATTTTCTCTGTTAATGATCCCATGTGGACCTATGCTCTTAGATCAAAACAAAGTCATATTGCTGTTCTGAGTGGACCTGTTAAAATTTCATGTTGTCTGATATCAATTGTACCCTCAATGCTAAATGACAAAACTTTTATTATTGCTTAATTAACTCTCTAGCATACACCTCTCAGGCAGATGTTCCAAAATGTATTCTCTCATAAAGCCTCAATGCCTTTGTACCCTCCTCTCTCGAAGCAGATGCCCTCACCTACACCTTTGAGGGAAAGATATCAGCTGTTCACTGTAAGTATGGGATTGAGACGATACTTCAGGAATTATACAAAGATATAGTTTAAAAGGTTTGATCAGAGAAATATATGACTGAAGATTAAAAAAAAGATGGATTGGCATTATGTGGACTGCTGTCCTACATGGATAGTCAGGCTCTTTGTAATGACCTCATGAAATACCTGTTTCCCTGGGTCCATAACCCATGTTTGGGAACCACTGGACTAAATGATCATTATGGCCCCTTCCAGCTCTAAATCTCATAATTCCATGACAAATTTTAGCAGACTGTGCTCGAGCACTCCCCCTGTATGTAATGTAGCATATTCTATTTTAAAATAACTGTTAAAAAGGCTCTTCCTTATCCTGAGCCTAAGTCCTAGTAAATTTTACCTCTCGACTCCAATTCTCTGTTCTCAGGTTATATAGAAGAAAAAACCTAATCCTTCTTCTGTATTTGTACACTGAAACTTTGATGGCTTCATATGAGCATCCCTGCCTTTAACAGTGTGGGATTCTTGTCTGTGTCTTTCTATAAAAGCAATACTATGTATAGTGGAGGCTTTCCCTTCATTCCCTTACGTTTTCAGACATATCTAAAAATGTTATTTGGGCCATCCATCTGTTATAATAATACTAGCTAACATGTAGTAATTTAATAGTACTTTGCATATCTTATATTATGAAGCAACTAGGGGGTGCAGTGGAGAGGGCACCTGGCCAAGAGTCTGGAATAGCTGAGCTCAAATTCAGCCTCAGGGACTTGCTAGCTTTGTAACCCTGGGCGAGTCACTTAACTTCTCTTTGTCTGTTTCCTATTCTATAAAATAGGGATAATAATAGAGAGGTTGTGAGAATCAAATGAGAAATCATTATAAAACACAACGCAGTGCCTGGCACATAGTAAGTGTTATATAAATGTTAGATATCATTCCTGTCACAATAACCTTCTGAGTTGGATACACTTACTACAGCCATTTTATAGATGGGCAAACTGAGACAGAGAGATTGAGTGAGTTGCTCAGGGTCACACAGCTATTAAGTATACAAAGCAGGATTCTGTGTCAAGTACCCTTTCCATCAGCCTACCTAGATGCTTTACTTCTTACTCTTACAAAATAAATATATATCTTTTTCCTGTAATCCATGTTTTTATAAATGCTTCCTATGCCATTTCTTGTGCTCAGGTATTCATTTGTAACATGCCAATTAGTTCCCACTCATGACCATTTCTTATCAATTCTTAGATTATTTATGATTTTCACTTTTTTCTGAGATCATGGTGATCCACAGCTCTCTAGCAGAATAAAACTTTCAAATACTTAGAGACAATTATCATATACCCCTCAAATCTTTTTTTTCCTCTCCAGGTAAACAACCTGTTTCCCTAACCTTGTATCTAGGTCTTTAGAGCATCATTTTTATATTCCTTGTTGTCTTGATAACCTCCTCCTCTGGAGGTTCGCCCCCTTAAAATATGGTCACTACAACAAAATACAATATCCCAGTTATGGTGTGGCTAGCTCAGAGGTCACTTTTCTTGCTTTGAAAACTGTTGCAGTTTTAGACTACATTAAAACTTATTTTTACTCACACTGCACTTCCAGACACTGTGCTTCAAAGTGTCATGGCAAGCATTCTTAAATCCAAATTTTTAATTCCCCACGTGATATGCTTATAAATCCAGATCTTCTCCATTTTATCCTTCTGCAGTTGGTTTATCAATTTAGTGAAACCTGTGAGCAACCATTAGGTCTGAAGCGAGTGAAGTATTAACTGGGGCCATGGATAGACCTTTGGAGTCTTCTATTGGTAACGTAACACAGGACTCGATGGACCATAGCTTTCAAGCACGATGGAAATTGACAGATTCCAATGAAGAATATGATCTTTTTGCAAGGTGAGGAAGAGTCAGCCTTCCCCCAATAGCATGAACCTAGGAGGATTATACAAAGGAGATAACTGACTAGCTGTGACCATAGTTGATTTAAAGCGAATTAAATGAATATGAACAAGAAGGGAGTGGCTGCCTAGAGAACTCCTGGCAGAGGCAAATTTGAGGAGTTTATCCTCATAGACTCTAAAATGTAATTTTTATTAAGAGAAAACTATGATCCTAATGTCTCCAAATGTTTTAATTATTTATCTACCACTGTTTCAACTTGTCCTCTGATGTTGGCTCCGAGTCAGAAGCAGATTTAAACAGCATTTTAGCAATTACTATGCCAGCATTAGCTTTTCCTCTGTATTAGAAATCAAATCAAAAGGTTTTTCCCCTTCTTTTTAATTTGTTTTTGTTTCATGACAGGCATAAAAAAATTAAAGTTTAATGCAGGAAGGCAAAAGCATGAAGCTACTCAGAAGGTCATAAGCATCCCTGTCAACAGAGATACAGAAAAAGAAGGGAAAAAAAGGAATTACCCTGCAGAAATGAGCTCTTTAGGGACAGCAACTATTCTGGAAGGAAACAAGGCTCAGTAGGCCAAGCAGTTTAGATCTCAGCTCTATCTCACTTTCCACGCGTGACCCTGGGCAATTGGCTCAACCTCTCTGTGCCTCAGTTTCCTTATTAGAAAAAAAAGACTTTCATGGCACTTCAAAATATTATGGCAAGAGTTCTTTAAATCAATTTCAATTCGTTACTTAAGTAAACTCCAGAAGATACTTGTCATGGCACTAATTGCTATATTAACTTGCATCTTGGAGGGAGCTGGAAATGTCTATGTGCCTCAGTTTATTCATTACAAAAAAAGGATGCCATCACACTTCAAAGTATTATGTCAAGAATTCCTTAAATTTGTTTCAATTGATTATTTACTGAGGCTCCAGAAAATACTTGACATAGTACTGGGTGTTATTTTAGTTTTCATTTGGAGAAGAGAAGGGTGGCTCAGACCTATGATTTCATAACCTAACCATTTTACCTAACAAACTCTCATTGAGGAAACTCCCTTGACCCATGCATGTCAGCAATTGTTCTACGACTTACAGTCTTAGAAAGCTGCCTAGAGGCACTGAGAGGTTCCCATGGAGAAATAACTACCCAAAAGTGGCAAAGTAAACCTTCTGGCTTCTAGGATTTGAATGCAGGCTTAAATGTGTTGATATTCACCCTGTGTAATCTGAAATCTCATATATTTCTTTTAGGAGAGAAGCTTGGGGAGGTGTGGCCACATTCAATTAGCATTAAGGAAAAGAGATTCAATCTCATTATTTTAATACTAGATGCAAATTCAGACAACTCTGATGTGTTACTATACGTCCATATTGTTAACAAAGATGACAAAAGGAGAGAATGTTAGGTGCTGGACAGGCTGTGAGAAGATTGGCACACATAGAGTTGGTAGAGATGTGAATTGATCCCAATATTCTGGAAGACAATATGGAATTGGAGAAGTTGCTAAGCTTTGACTCAGCCATAACACTCTGGTATTTATTGCAAAGAACTCAAAGACAGAAAGTTATCATATACATAAAACTATTTCTTTTCTCTGGAAGCAAAGAACTGGAGGGAAATAGCAAATGCCTATTGATTGGGGAATAACTGACCAAAATGCAGTGTAATGATGTAGTGGAATGTTACTGCAGTGTAAAAAACAAGACAAACTGACAAATATGACAAATCCAGAGAGATGTAGGAAGACTCGTAAGAAGAGACACAGAGCAAAAGAAGCAGAAGCAGGATAATAAGCTACACAATGACCACAATGATGGAAGGAAAATGAGGCTGAAAGATGTCAGGACGACCATCAGAACGGTGACCCATCATGACTTGAGGGGACTGACGGTGAAGCATATCTTCCACTTCTTGGCAGATAGGTGGCAAATTACCACAGCAAAACATGACATATATTGTCAGGCATGGCCAGTGTGTTTGTTAGCTCTGCTCAGATAGCATTATTTGTCCAAATGGTGTGTTCTCTGTGGAATCAGAGAAGAAAGTCACCAGGAAGTGAAAGCAATATGAGGAAGAAAAAAGAAATTGCTAAAATATTTGTTTAATAACAATGTTGAAAAAATTATACGGAAAAAAATCATGGAAGACTTTTCTGGGCTCCCTGGTACTATGGCAGGGAAAAGGGTTGTTGTTCAGTCTCTTTCAGTCATGGCCAACTATTCATGAATCCATTTGCAGTTTTCCTGGCAAAGATACTGAAGTAGTTTGTCATTTCATTCTCCAGCTCATTTTACAGATGAGGAAACTCATGCAAACAGGGTTAGGTGACTTGCCCAGGGTCACACAGCTAATATGATTCCAGATTTGAACTCAGGAAGATAAGTCTTCCTGACTCCAGGCCTTATGCTATCCACTGTGCCACCCAGCTGTCCCCTCCAAAAAGGTTAAATGGGCCATAGTTGCATTTTTTACAAACCAAATTATTCTTTTAAAAATATATTCTTAACATTCATGTTTTTAAGAATTTTCCAAATTCTTTCCCTCTTCCAACCCTTCCCTTACCCATCAAGAAAGTAAGCAATATGATACCCATTATACATGTGAAGTCATACAGAACAAACTTCTATATTATCATGTTGCAAAAAAAAGCAAGAAAAAATAAGAAAATGAAAAACAATATGCTTCACTCTACATCCACAGTTCATCAGTTATCCCTCTGGAGGTGGATAGCATTTTTCATCAGGAGTCCTTCAGAACTTCAGATTCCTGACTCTTCTACTCGTTGGTTGGGTGACCTTGGACAGCTTGTTTCATCTCTGTGAGCCTCAGTTTCCATCTTTTTTAATGTGATAGTTGGACTGGATGAGTTCTGAGTTCCTTTCCAGTTCTAAATCTATGATCCTTATGTCTGGAGTTTAGTGGAAAGATCACCTACTGGGACCGTAGTTCTTCAGACTTAGGAGTCTTCGTATTCATTCAAGCTGTCCAACATGTCTGGCCTCCATTCTCTTTTACTTTCTTCCTGTTGGAATTTTTAATGTCTTTGCAAGATCGGGTCAGGTTCTGTTTCCTATCAAAAGCGTTTCCTGATTCGCACTACAGGATTCTTTCTCTGTTCCATTTACCTAGTTTTTGCTTCTGTTAAATCCCTCCACTTGAAAGTAAGCTCCTCGAGGACGCTGGGCATTTTTTTTTCTCCTTTTTTATCCTTAGTACCTATTATGGTGTCCTGCACACACTTGTGTTTGTCCTTTGTTTTCGAAGAAAACCATGGCATCAGGGAAATGATGACATGACTTGCAGTTGACTTTGATTTGAGTGAGGGAGGGCTGTGCAAGTTCACCAGCCTCACTTTCTCCTCCAGAGCCATCTGGGTCCAGTGGCCTGATATTCATCAGGATGACTGGAGACCCTGGCCCTTTTAGGCTAAGGCCTTTTCATGTACTCAGTTAGAGTGAGGTAACACCCATTCAGTGAATAGGCCTCTTTAAGAGGTGAGTCAAGAGATGGCCCCTTCAATTAGAAAAAAAGAAAGAAAAGGGGGAAGACCCTCAGGGTTGCTGTTCCAAAGAGAAACAGTTACCATCAACACTCACCCTAAGCCAGGAGAGCTCGAAATACATCCATTAAGTGGAGCTTGAGCCAGGACCTATTGCGGTCCAATCTATAGGCATTTAATAAATATTTATTGAGTTAAGTCAAAATCAGAATACTTGGATTTAAATCTTAACTTAATATCTTACCGTTCTGATGACCCTAGACCAAGTTGTTTCACTTTTTTGAGCCTCAGTTTCCATTTCTGTAAAATAAGGAACAGGACCCCATCATTTTATAGATGAAGTAATTGAAGCTCAGATATCATTGCGTTTTTCTTATTCTTTCACTTAAACAATGACTATGAACTATTCTTTCCTTAGAAGAAAATCTCTTAACTGATGAAATATTTTAGCCAGCAGATTGGTGTAAGAGAAAAGTCACCAGTTTTGAAGTTAGAAACCCAGATTTTGATCCTGGCTGCCCCTTCCTAGATATATATTATGTATATTCTTGGGCAAATGACAACCCTTCTGTATTTCATTTTAGTCATCTGGAAAATGAGAAAAAGTTGGACTAGATCTCTAAGGTTTTTCCCACCTTTAAATTTCAAGTTTATGTTATTGGTGCTATTCTTCAGTGGTTACTATGTGTTTAAGTCTATTTTTTCCTTTTTTCCGATTAAAATCAATCATTCAACTAACAAGTATTTTTATTGATCACAGAATTAGCAATTTAGAGGCAGAGTGGACTTCAGAGACCATCTAAAACAACTCTCTCATTTTTACAGGTGAGGAAACTGAGGCCCAAAGAAGTTAATTAACTCCCACAAGATTACACAGATAGTAAGGGGCAGAGCTGAGATTTGAACCCAATTCCTCTGACTCCAATTCCAGCACACTTTCCATCACATCACAGGAAACACATAAAATAATTAGGCTACAAGACAGTCTAAGAAACATATATACCGTCCTCTCACAGAAAACCATCCTTCCCTAGATGACCCGCACAAGTTAATGCCAGCCCTGAGGGTCAGAGAGATCTGGGATGTATAGCAGGAGAAAATAACCCATTTTGAAAAGAGAGACGAAAGCCCCAGCTCTTCAGGGCCCTCCTGACACCACAAATAAAATATTAAATAAGGAAACCTGGTACCTTAGAAGGACTTGGCTGCCAAGGGGCTTGGCATTTCCATAATGGTGGGGAAAAGAAAGACATCTCTGATTTCCATAGTATTTTGTAATTAATTTGGTGCTTTTATGGAAAATTAATTGGTTTTTGATAATGAAATAGAAAGAAATATTCAGACTCCAGCATATTAAAAGAAATTTTCCTTAATAGGCCCCAATGTCAGTCTGATAATATGGTCTTGCTCCCTCAGGTGCTTAAAGGCAGTTCAAGAGAAGGCAGAGAAAACCTCGGTGGCTTAATAGTTAAGCAAGCTTTCCTCTTGCAACTAAAGCTAAGCAGATTAATTAAAACTTAAAAGCATTATGATTTAGTTATGAATAACAGTTTGCAGCGACAGAGTTTCCCGTCTATAATTCACCATAACAAAATGACACTTGGACTTGCTGGTGCTATAATTAGCTTTTGATATAGTATTTCTTGGAAATTTCTCGCCAGCCACAGCCTGTGTGTTTCCAGATGTCCTGCACATACTTAAGAACGGTAAACATTAATTTGTAGGGGCGACAGCTGTGGGTCAAGTTTGAGGTTGATTGATAATTCCTTATTCAAATGTATGCCGACACTACTTCATTTGTCACTTCCTAGTGAAACAGAAAGCCATTCTACAACATTCGTAGTTAATATTTCATTTTTTTTCATAAATTATCTGTAAAAGCAAATGCAATAGAATTTAGACCTTTCTCTACCATCTGGCAGAGAATATCAATAGAACTGAGGAGCTTTAAAAAAATTGTAGCCAGGAGAGCTACAATTTTTTAATGTGACACCTCATGTTTGTCTGGTGCTTAGCACATAGTGGGTACTCAATAAATGCAACATAATGACTGAGAAAGATATTAAAACACTTGTTATAGTGGCATCTCATTCCTCTTCCGAGCATGATTCCATCTGTGGAGGTGAGGAAACTGAGGACTTGAAGGATTCTCTAAAAATGCAATCATGAGAGCAGACTTAGCCTGAGAGGTTTTGAATGTCCAGAAGACATGGGAGAAAGGAAATTAAAATACATATGTCACTGTGCTTCATTTTTCTCTGACTTTATATATGGAGCTGGAGCGCCCAGTTGGAAAATGAAAAATTCAGTCTGTCTCTGTTACACAAGTCACATAAGGAGCTAACACAAATATGTAAGACCAAGAGCCACTTTCCAATGGATAAGTAGTCAAGGTACGTGAATAAACAGTTCTTAAAAAGAATCACAAATTATTAACAATCATATGAAACATTACACCAAATTATTAATAAGAAAAACAAATCAAAACAGCTCTGAAGTTTTACCTCAATTTCAGCATATTAGCAAAGATGAGAAAAGAACCAGATATTATATTGTTAGACATCCATCCCTAGGTCAATGATAGAACAAAAACTCTCATATATGACAAATTATTCATAGTAATAATTCTTATAGTAACAAAGAAATGAAAACAATATAGATGCCCATATTTGGGGGAATGGATAAACAAATTGTGATGCATGGATGTAGTGGAATATTATAAAATACATTTTTATTGATGTCTTTCCTTTTTACATTACAAGTCTACATTCTTCCCTGTGTCTTTTTCCCTATCATTTTCCTTTAAAACAAAGGATAAAAAAAAATGGAAGGAAAAAGAAAACCCGATAGGCTCAGCAAAATTAATGAACACATTTAAAAATTCTGATGTCATATGCAGTGGCTACATCAATGGACCCACCTCTGCAAAGGATCAGAAGGAAATATCTTCCTTATATCTTATTTGGGGCCAACCTTAATCATTAAAATTTTGTAACATTCAATTTTAATGGATTTTTTTTTCTTTTCTTTCCATTTCTATTGTTGCAGGCATTGTATTTATTTTTTTTCCTGGTTCTGCTTATTTCACTTTATATTAGTTCAATTCTTTCCATTCCTTTGTGTATTCATCATGTTTGTTGCAAAGTTACTTAATCATTCCTCAATCTATAGAACTCTATTCTGTTGCCAGTCCTTTGCCACCAAAAACAATGTTTCTGACATAAATATTTTTATGTACATGGGGCCTTTCTTTTTGTCATTGGCGTCCTTAGGTATATGACTAAGGCAATCTCAGGGTAAAAGGGTAGGGACAGTCTAGTGGCTCTGTTCGTATAATTCCAAGTTTCTTTCCAGAATGGTTGTACCAAGTCACCATTTGATCAACAATGTTTTCATGCACATCTTCCCACCACCCCTCCAACATTTAGTATTCCCTTCTTTTGTCATCTTTGCCAATTAAGTGGCTATTAGTTGAAGTCTCATTACATTTATTTGCATTTCTCTTATTAATGATTTGAAGCATTCTTGACAACTGTTTGTGTGTATTCTTTGACTTTAAATCTATTGAAAAAATCCCTGTCAGTCTTAACATGTTTCTGTTATCTATAAAAGGTGTCCCAAAAGTCTTAGTGCAGTTTAAACTGTAATAAGTTCAAACTTCATTGAGATTTTTGGAACACCCTGTATATGTTGGATACCAAACTCTTATCAGAAATATTTGATACAAAGATTTCTTTTTCTGTCAACGATGTTAGTTCTTATACTAGGTATATTAATTTTGTTCTAGCAAAAGCTTTTCAATTTTGCGTAAACCGATTTATTTTATGTTACATAATTTCTTCCATCTCTTGTCGTTAAAGAATTCATTTCTTACCCATAGTTGTGAAATGCTTTTCTTCTAACTTCTTTTTGTTACGATAGGTCACTTGCCCAGTTTGTATTTATTGTAGAATACAGTTTAAGATCTTAGGCTAAGCCAAATGTCTACATGACTGCTTTCCAGGTTCCCAAGCAATTCTTCTGGGTAATTTATACTTTTCAAGTTTATTGAACATTTAGTTATTGATTTCAATTATTTCTAATTCTTCCTCACCTTGTAGGTTCCATTGTTCTACTTTTTTTCCTTATTTTAAAACTACTCTCAAATGATTCTAAGTAATTACTTCTTTATAATATAGTTTGAGTTTTGGAAGTACTATTCACCATAATATCTTTTTATTATTTACCTTGATAGTCTAGACCCTTTGTTACTCCAAATATTTTTTTAAAAAAATATTCACTTTATCTCTATAAAGTATCCCTTTGGTACTTTAATATTATACCAAATATGTAAATTAACTTTGGTAGTATTGTCATTTTCAGTATATTTGGCACAACCTAGCCATGCACACTGAACATTCCTCTAGCTACTTATTTCTTTTTTTAAAAGAAACATTTTGTAATTAAATGTATACAGATGTTGAGTGCTTTGTTAGATTGACTTTTACACATTTTATTCATTTTGCATTTATTTTGAATAGGATTACCCTTCCCATCAGTTCATTATGAATTTTGTTATTAGTAGATAGAAAAGTTGATTTTTGTGAGTTTGTGTTGGTGCCTGCAACTGTGCTAAAGCTATTAATTTTCTCAATTTGTTGCTTTATTCCTTTATTTAATGGAGAAACTTCTGATTTTTCTCCATTGCATATAATGTTTGGCCTTTGGTTTTAAAAGTTTTCTAATTTAAAAGAAGATACCTTTTTGTTAATTTTTGTAGAGTTTTTTTTTGCATAAATTAGTATTATATTTAATCAAAAACTTTCCACATGTATTGAGATATCATCTAGTTTTGGATATTTTTTGTTTTTAATGATTGTTTACATTAATTGTTTTCCTAATATTGAACTATCCTTGTATCCCTATTATAAATTAGACTTCATAATATTGAATTTTTTTATAAATTGCTGTTATCTTTCTGCTAGGATTTTATTTTAAAATGTTTAATTGCTATTCATTAGTGATATTGAGCTATAGTTCTCTTTCTTCGCTTTACCCTTTCTTGGTTTATGTACTAAAACTACATTTGTCTCAAAATAAAGGAGCTTGGAAGACTGTTTCCTTTCCAATTTTCTGCCCTTTTTATTCAAGCTTATTTAAGGTTTGTCAATTTTGTTAATTTTATAAATAAGTTTCTCAATTCTATCATCATTTTTAGTTCCTCATTTATCTGTTTCCTTTCTAGGTTTTAAAGGTTCCTCTTTTGTACTGATGTGGGTTTGTTCATTTGTTGGCTTCTGAAAATGCATCATAAGTTCATTGTTCCTCTCTTTTTTATTTTATGAATGTTGCATTTTTAGTAATATAATATTTTCTATGAGACATACAAAACTTCTGAACCCCAAATATTTTTATCTATTCTCTTATCTTTATCATTGTTTTTTTTCACATAGTCTTCAGTTCCTTCTATAATTTGTTCTTTGGCACAGTCATTATTACTGATCTCATTCTTAAGTCTCCATATAGTTCTATTCTTGTGTGTGTGTGTGTGTGTGTGTGTGTGTGTGTGTGCTCCCTGAATTATTTATTATTATTTTTGCACCATAGTCTACACACGTTTAGTATTTCTGCTTTTTTTACATTCGTTTGCAATTTCTCTGTAACCTAGTATATGCTCTGTTTTTGTAAAAATTCCACATCATGCTGAACTATATGTACATTCTTCAGTGTTTCAATTCAGAAGGTGTCATAAATCTTTTAGCTTTAAGTTCTCCAACAGATTGTCTAATTCTTCATTTTCCCTTTTGTTTATCTTTCTCTTAGACTTAACCAAATCTGAGAGATCAGTAAATTTGTGGTGCTTCAGTTCTGCTCCTCCACCTTTACTTTGACTTTAAATTTCTTTCATCTTTTTTCCGCAGAATATTTTGGGAAAAGAATCTTTTGCTTATTCCCAAAGGGTTTTTTTTTGTTGTTTTGTTGTTTATGATTGCATATTTTTTCTTAGTTTATTTTCTTTGATATTTATTTTTCTTGTGTTTCTGTTGTGTGGAGTGTTTGGAATTTGAATATTCTCCTTATATCTCTTTTTTGTAGTAATGTTCTCTTTTATTAAATATGGAGCTTTTTAATTGATGATTAGGCTAAGAGTTGTAAGAAATGTCATTTTGGGTTGTATCTTGAGCTCTGTTAATTTTCAGAATGTTATTCCATTTCCTTTTGAGTTTTCTAGTGGTTACAGATTAGTCTTGCATCTTTGAAATTTTCTTTCCTTTACATTTAAAGATAGTTATCTTGGCCTCTCGAACAACATATATGTTATTGGAATTATTAAATTTTACCACTATATTTCTTAGAGTTTAACATAGTTTTTTACCCGAGGGGAAATCTTTGGATTCCTTCGGGTGATAATTTTTTTTTTTTTAATTCAGAAGTTCTGGAAAGTTTTCTTGCATTTTTTCTTCATTATGGTATTTGGGGTTTCGCTTTGCCAAGTTATCCTGGAAGATATGATTGTTAGGTTGTTTCAGTAGCCTGTCTTCAAAGTCAGTGCTTTTTGCTAGTATAGATATCATGTATTCATCTCAAATTAGTACTTTTTGCTTTTCTTTTCATTTATTCTAACTTCAGGCATTTTTTTGCTATTTTCTCTTTTGCTTTTCCTAGTCTGCTAATTATTTCTTCTAACTCAATAATAATATTAATATAACATAACATAGCGTAACATAGCATAACATGACATGACATGACACGACACGACACGACACGACACAATATAATATAATATAGTATAATATAATATCATATAATATAATAAATGTAACATAATAATAAATAATGAATTCTAACTTCTATTTTTCTTTTGAAAGGTTCTGGAATATTTTGTTGTTGTTTCATATCCCCTTGAGGTTCCACAGGGTTCTGATTTTCACCATAGTAAGTTCAATTGCCTTTCTTATAATGTTTGTTAAGAGAACTTTGTGGATTTTTTGAGGATTTGGTACTTATCTCTTCTTCTAATTTTAATATCATCTCTTTTGATTTATCTGGTTATTCTCTAGATTTTTTAAATTGAACTCCCTTCATCTTGAAATCTTTGGATTTTTTTCATCCTTTTTTCTTATCTTTTTATGTCACTCACCTTCTAAACACTTCTTTTTCCCATTTCTGATAGTGGACACAACTCTGGGCTAACTGCCAACCTGTCTCAGACTTCTCCTATATTAGAGAATTTACTTTCAAGCATCCTTAGGGTCTGACCTAAATAGCTTTGGGGGGAAAAGGAATGGCTTGAGCTAGATTTCAGCCCTCGTTCCTTTAGGCCTGATGCAGCTAGACACACTGAGTTTTGGTCCCAATATCTTCTCTAGCTCTTATCTTTTCCATCTCTGGCTTCTGCTGTTTTGTGCAGGTTTGAGGGAGAGTGGGAAAGTGTGTTCTAAATAGTCTCTGTAACCTTGATGTTCCCTAGCCTGAGGCCTTTGGTGGGAGAGACATCCAGTTTCCTCCCCACCCCTCTTCCTCACATTGCTGGGCAGAATGTGTATATGTTTCTTGTTTTTCCAAGGTGGGGATGGGCAGGGATGAGGTGTGTCAGAATAGTCTATTCAGAAAGAGAGAAATCCTTTTATGGGTCCCAGGCAAAAGTGCAAGGATTGGTTTCTGTATCTCTGCCAGAGCATGGGAGCTGTTAGGGGAAGAATGATGAATGGATGCATTGATTTATTCTCTCATATTAATTCATAATGAGCAGGATCAATTGATAGATAAATTTGGGAAGACTTATATGAACTTATTGCAAAGTGAAATGAGCAGAACAAGGAAAATAAAGTATGCAATGGCTATAAGAACAATATGAAAACAATAGAACTGAACCTATAATGACCAAGCTTCATCCCAAAGAAGAAAAATGAAAATGCATCTACCTCCCTTCTTTGCAGAAATAAAACACTATGAATATGGAACAGTCTATATGATGTTCTTAAATGATACATTAGTTTTATTGAACCTTTTATCTTCCTTTTATTCTTTGCTATAAGGTATGGCCCTCTGACAGGGCTTGGGAAACGGACTATGTTGGAAAATATAACTAATGTAAAAACAAAAGACATCAATTATTTTTGAGAGAAAAAAAATCATCTCCTTATCTGACTGTGCCGTCTACTAAATCAGTTTCAGTGAGTTGATTCAAATCTTTGTTCATTGAATTTATTGAACCAAGTCATGGTTGGGAACTGTGTGGAGAGAGAACCATTGTCTTTATGTCAATGGGCCTATCAGTGAAAAGTAAGTTGGAACTATATAACACCTGAGAATACCACCAATGCAAGAAAAATTCACTGAAACCAGTTGTTTGACTCACATTTTCACCAAATTAAGCAATAGATTTGGCACTCTATAAACTCAAATTTACCCTATCTTCCCTTGGTTTGTTTGAAGCTAATATGTCAATTTAAGATGTCATGCATTCTAAGTCCTATAGCCAGAGATGATTGACTAAATATGCAGAATGAAATACACATTTTTGGACATGACAATGTGGAAATTTGCTTTGTTTGACTATACCTTTTATTTTAGTTTTTCTTTTCTTTTTTTTTTTTTCTAGCAGGAAGGGTAGGGGATGGGAGAAAAAAATGCTTGTTAATTGGAAAAAAAAAAAACCTTTAAAAGAAACTAATTTATCCAAAAGAAGCGATACTGTCCTCTTAAGTTACCAGTATAAGAATGGATCATCTGGGAGTTGCAAAGGATATTTGACTTTCCAGAAAGAAAAAAAAAATGACATTTACATTTCCCAGTCACTGAATAATCGTGAATCTCTTATTCTGCATAGCATCCCTGTAAGCCAGATAAATATTATTTCAGTTGATCCATTTGCAAGAAAAGGATATGAAGGCACAGAATTTTGGTGACTTGCCTAGGGTCACACACAGTCTGTGACAGAATTAAGAATAAAATTCAGAGTTTTGCAAGCAGAATCCTGTGCTACCCTATGAAAGTTCTACCTCAGAACATTTTTTAATGCATCTATTTATCTCACATATACATTAATCTAAATGATAGTAACATTCTGAACCTGATTTCCTCATCATAGAATAAGGTAGGTACTTGGTAGGTCTTTGTGGAATGAATGCCCCTATCCCATTTATGGGTGAGCTGGGCATACTGGTTTGTACAATTAATTAACAATCTGGTGGGTTAATTCAAGTAATGAAGGGCACTATCTATCCCTTTGCACTAAGATACAGCACCACTATGGAACAACATTGCATCTCAGCGCACACACTGATGTAGCTGGGGGGCTGGAGAAGGTGGAACAGAGCCAGAAGTATGCTGGAGTCAGCTAGAATGAGCTCAAAGAGCTGATTGTTAAATTTTCAGAGTGAACATTTAAACCTTTAAACCTTAGATCAGCAAATGTTACAAATCGGGGCTTGAGTTTTTTTTTTTTAAATTTATGTGTGTATGTGTGTGACAGAGAGAGAGAGATTCTCGAGAAAGAAGAGAGATTGTCAATACTTTAAAAAGTGATGTAGAAAATGTTAATAATGTAAATTAAACTTAAATGTTTATTTTTTATATTTTTTTCAGAGTCTGTTGTTAAACATTTACCAACACATCCCTGTGTAGCTGTAATTTCCAGTTATCCAAGGCAGTCTCACCATGATGTTTCTAATCAGACATAATTACTTACAAAGTTAATATTTTTAAAAGTCATAAGGTCTGAAATTAGGTTATTAGTTGGTGGAACAGTGAATAGAGCATTATGCCTGGAGTCAGGAAGATCTGAGTTTAAATCCAGCTTCACACACTTATTACTTGTGTTACCCTGGGGAAGTCATTTAACCATTATTTGTCTCATTTATCTCATCTGTGAAATGGACATAATAATGGTGTCTACCTCCCAGGGTTGTGAGGATTAGATGAAATAATAATTGTAAAGTGCTTAAAACTGGGCCTGACATACAGTAAGCGCTATATAAATGTGGATTAGTAGTAGTACTTTAATAATAATATTAAAGTAAATATCAAAGTTAAAGAGGCTTCTTGCTCTAAGTAAGTGATTCTTCCCCACTCCTACTGTTTATACACATAGCTGAAAAAACCACATTTTTGGGTTTGTACTGTTTCAACGGCCAATCAAATTATTTATAGGTGATCAATGTAGATTCCCCTCCGATATACTTGTCTAACACTGCCTGAATTCGTTTCCTATGTGTAAGATGCCTGTTGGATATACATGAATCCGATTTACAAAGTGTGTTATCTTGAGTTCTTCCATCTTGCAGTGGGGTAGGTTTTACTTACTTAATGTGGCTTCTTTTCTTGCTTTCCCTGGAAATATCCACTCTCAGATAAAGAGGGAATAATATGTTACTCCAACAATTTTGATGGATGTTAGGGGATGGGGTAGGGGGTGGGAAAGACTGATGAATAATGGGAGGGGGTATGTCAGATGGTTTTTCTTCTGCTTGAAAAAGACAAAGCTCTTTCAAATTCAGCAGCTGAGTGGATCCATATGCCCTGCAGGCAGAATGTAGCCAGGATAATGCTACAGATAATGTAATTAATTAACCTGTTTGAAGTCTTCCAGTGTCAAACTTTCAGGTAATGGTATTTATATAGCAATTTTCCTTAGTCTCATCTAAGCACTGGACTTGGAGTTAGGGACCTGATTCTGAGTTTTGGTTCAGCTAATTATTTCAGGTCAGAAAGGCTGAGTTTGTTTCTTAGCTGTGTGACTGTGGACCAGTCAGTTTAATAATGAGAGCTTCGGTTCTCTCAGTCGCAAAATGGGGATAATCATACACACCTTAACATACCTTACAGGGTTATTGTGAGGATCAAATGAGGTAATGCAGAAAATGACTTATAAATGTTGAGCCCTTGATTTGAGTTGCCCTTTAAGATTTTAAATGTAATCAATATAGAGGAAAGCAAGACCTTGTTAAACTGAACTGTGAAAAAAAACTGTTAATTTTTTTTTTTATTTTGTGGTAGTGTCTAATAGAAAAAAATAATATTGCTATGATAGTTTGTTTTACTGGTTACTAGTCATTCATGAATGCATGGACGAATTCAATAAGCACTTATTAAGTGCCTACTACATGCAAGGTACCTTGCTGGTAAAAACAAAAATCTAAAGATATTTCTTACCCTCAAGGAGCTTCCGTGTTTAATTTATCCTTCATTTGCCATATTCTATTTGTGCTTCAATATGTCACTTTTTTTCATTTATTGTTTTTTTGACTGGAGCAATGATGTTATCATTATAGGAGCTCCCTAGTAAGGAACTAGTGTCAACAATCAAAATATGTATGATCTTTTTTCCACACGATGCTCTTGTACTTAAAAGCTCAATAGATTTATCCAAAGAAGGGACAAGGAGGCAGAAAGTATGAGCTTGGTTCCTAGCTCTGTGATCCTAAGCAAGTTCCCTTTCTAAACCTTTGTTTTCTTACCTGTAAAATGGAAACAGTAACATTTGTGTAACCTGCCTCACCAGGCTGTTGTGACTATCAAATGAGAGAATGTGTATGAAAATACTCGGTAATGCTAACAGAGCTGTATCTATGCAATGTGTTATTACATGTGACATTCCTTTTTAAATCAAAGATAGTCTCAAATTCTTGAGGGGAAAAAATGTAATCTTATTATATGTGCCTTAATATTTTCAGAAATTAAATCTAACTTTATCAGGAAATGTTCATAGAGACTCTATAACAGGGAAAGTAGAGGCAGAGCAATAAAATGACTTGCAGCAGGGAGCAAAGTATCTTATTGTCTTAGGTGAGACTTATGGTTACAAAATGCAAAATGAGGATGTGCACCTTAGCAAGTAAGACGGAGAGAGCTCTCGTAAGGTTGTGGAATAACCTAAGGATAAACCTAAGGATCAACGACCAAGAAAGTGTGGTCCTTTGCTTTTAATTTATTTAATCCTTGTTGGTCAGGAAAATTAAGGACTGTTTGAGGGCAACACTTTGGAAAGCATATATTCAAAACTTAGATAGATGGATAGATAGATAGACCGACAGACAGATATACAGACAGACAAACATACAGACAGACAGATAGATAGATGGACAGAAAGACAGATAGATAGACATATACATAAATATACATATACATACAGATGTATACATATAGACAGACAAACATACAGATGGACAGACATACAGAGAGATAGACAGATAGACATACAGACAGACAGATAGATAAATATGTCCTATATTTTATAAAACTAAATCTAATTGTTAAAAATTTCCTTTGCTCCTTCTATTCTTTCTTTCTTCCTTCCTGTGTCTCTCTTCTTCCTTTCTCACCCTTTCTTTTTCTGTTTTCTTTGATTTCTGTCATTTTAAACCCATTCCCTGCCTCTTGTTTCCCTGTTATCCTTAGTCTAGAGTTATACTCATATTGAAAATCCAGCTCCCAATGAGATAATATTCATAAAAACTTTTAGCACAGTGATTGACACATATTAGTTCTTTTCCTCAAATTCTTAAAAAAAAAAAAATTACTGAAATCCAACTCTTCCCTAAATGGTGGAACAGTGATAATCATGTCCTATGGATGAAACGATTGAATTAATGGAAGCTATTTAATTGTCTTTAAGCAGCCATATTAAAAATTTAAAAAAGAGAGATCTGCAATGTAATCTCTCCTGAATATTATTTCAATGCCAATGAAAGTCAATGAATAGTCTGAAGAGGGTACTAAATAAAGAACTGTTATTTCACTATGGGACTACAGACCCTTCTGACCCTGAAGTCTTGACTTAACAATGAGCTGGTAGCTGCAGTTTAGTTTTAGAAAGTAATTTATAATGAAAAATAGCTCATTAAAATTCTCATAAGGACAGTACAGGATGTCATGGGTATGGATGATAGTGAGAAAGATATTAAGATGAAGTCTTAGGAGAAATATTTAGTCAGAAGAAGAGGGGCAAACCATCAAAAGAAACAGCAAATGGTCTCATCTGGGGGAATGTGAAGCTCAGACTAGCCAACTGCATATGTTGCTAAATCAACCTTTCCATATTAGCGGCAGCTATGTCATAGGAATGGATAGCTGGTCCCGGAGTCAGAAGATTTGAGTTCACATTTGACCTTACATACTTACTAGCTGTAACTCTAGGCAAACCATTTAACTCATCTGACTCATTTCTCTGACTGTATAGTGAAGATAATAGGTTAGGTATTCATGACCCTGGATAAGTCACTTAAGCCTGTTTCCTCAGTTTCCTCATCTGCAAAATGAGCTGGAGAAGGAAATGGTAAACCACTCCAGTATCTTTGGCAAGAAAACTCTAAATGGGACAAAGGGTTGTATATGACTAAAAAACAACATTCGTGGTGTGGCTTACTGACAGGATGAAATTTCACATTCTAATGTATGGTTATTACTTGATCTTTTCCCTGAAGGAAGATTAGATTGGGATAATGAAGCTGAAATTATTTGGTTCACACACACACACACACACACACACACACACACACACAAACATTATTTGATTCCACCTAACAGACATTTGTTGAGTTTCTACAACGTGCATGGCATTGTGCTAAAGACAAAAAAAATGGGGTGAGTTTGCCCTTGAGGGATTCACCACCTAGAAGAGGCTAAAGTATACCCATAAAAGAGACAGTATGGCAGAATGAATGGAGTATTTGAGTTGGGGTTAGGAAGAACTAGGCTTAAATATTGTTTCAGTCATTAGTCATGAGACAATGGGGCCAGTCACATAACCTCTCTGACCTTCAGTTTGATCACCTATAAAACAGAATTAAATTAGCACCACCCTGATAGCTTGGTCAAGCACAATTCAGACACATTACAGAAAGTGCTTTCCAAAACCTTAAAGCTTTGCATAGCTATGAGTTATCATCATTATAATACGAAGAAGAATATAAGAGAGTAAAAAAAAAATTAGTAATAATACCAATAATGTTGGCTAGCATTGATAACCAATTTAATGTTTGCAAAATGCTTTACATGCATTATCTCATTTCATCCTAGATATAAACCAAGAATTCTGAAAAATTTTGAAGGAACTACATGTGATTCTTTTTTTTTTAAATGATGTCCAAACAGATAGAAGAAGAAATAGTATCCTGTGTCTGAAGCTAGATTTCTTTATGTGGCTGGAAAAGTCTCAAGTTGCAGCTCTAAATTGACCTTGGGTCTACATGTTAGATTTGTGATACATTGTATTGAATGGAAACACACCATTTTTTCCCCCATCGAACCTAGATAGTATAGCCAGAGGCAGCTAGGTGGTCCAGTGAGCAGAGTGCTGAACCTGGACTCAGAAAGTTGTTCATTTATTTTAGTTGTGTCTGACTCTTTATGACCCCATTTAGGGTTTTCTTGGCAAAGACACTAGCGTACTTTGCCATTTTCTTCTTCAGCTCATTTAGAGATGAGGAAACTGAGGTAAACAGGCTTAAATGACTTGCTGTCCCTAGTTACTTAAATGTCACTTAAATGACTTGCTTACCACTAGTAAGTGTCTGAGGCCAGATTTGAACTCCAGAAGATGAGTCTTCCTGCCTCCAGGTCTGGTGCTCTATCCACTAAACTACCTAGCTGCCCTGGAGTCAGGAAGACTTGAGTTCAAATCCAGCCTCAGATACTAGCTGTGTGACCCTGGGCAAATCACTTGATACTTATCCGCCTCAGTTTCATCTTTAATACGAGGATAATAATAGCACCCACTTCCCAGGGTTGTTATGAGGGTAAGATGAGGTTATATTTTTAAGGAGCTTTATAAACCCTAAAGTGCTGTATAAATGCTAACTTTTAACAAGAGACTTTTCCTAAAGCTATAGGTTATTTCTGAACATGATTGCTCAGATACTTGGACCCCAGTCAATCTAGTATTTGAGACTGTCTTGATGCCAGTTAATCATACTGTAAATGTAGCAAGCTGATTTTGATATCTAGAGACAGACCAATTAACTATAGTAGGACCCTATTAATTACATAAACTAGAATAAAACAGAAGTCAAATGATGATACATCCCCTATTACCTTCCGTGTAAGTACAGATTGTTAAAAGCCCAACAGAATCCCACAGGAAGAACCTAGGCCATTTAATATAGCTTATTATTCTTTCAGGGTTCCCTTTATAATATGCCGGCAAATAACCGTGCATTGTTCTCTCTAAGTACTCTAGCGAGGGGAAACCCAGAACCTCCCTAGAACACCTGTTCCACTTTCAGATAACTTAAATTGAGCCTAAATCTTCTTTGCAAATATACCCACTGTTCTTTATTCTGTCCTCCCAAATAGAAATGAAGGCCACAAAACCACACATGAGGATCCCTTGTTGGCTGCACGTTGAATTAGAAAACAACACATTAACATTATCTATGTTTCATTGCATTTTTCTTTATCTTTGTTAAATATTTCCCAATTCTATTTTAATCTGTCTGGAGTATCTCTTTGTAGTGTTGTGGGTCACATGTAGTCCGTGTGTTTGACTCTTCTGCTGTAATCTATATTAGCTGTTTTAGTTTAATCATTCATGGTTAAATTGTGTACAATTTAATTGTCAATGTGTTAACATTAAAATTTATACAGATAGCCTATTCTCACCAAGTCTAAAGAAGGGAAGGGAACAAACATTTAGTAAATGCTTAGTATGTGCCAGAAACTGTACTAAGCATTTTACCAGTATCTTATTTGATACTCACATTGTTAACCCTGGGAAGTAGGTACTATTATTATCCCCATTTTATAGTTATGGAAACTGAGTCAAGAGAGGTTAAGTGACTTGACCAGAGTCAAGCAGCTAGTAAGTATCTGAAACTGGATTTGAACTCAAGTGTTCCTGTCTCCAGGTCCAGCACAAATCCACTGTGCCACCTAGCAGACTCTGATAGTAGATTCTATGGACATTTGTTATATTTTCATTAGTAGGCAGTGCACATGTAGAAACAGAGTTAAAAATTTTGAACAGTACTTGGTACTGAAGGCTTTAATTGCTCCCTTAACTAGATCAATAATTTTAAGCTCATTGTTATCCTAGAAAACCTAAATCACAGAATTTCAGAAATGGGAATAAATTCATATTTAATATGAAAAACAAAAGAGGACAATTTACAAATATACCTTTCTTCTTCTCTCAGTCTTCTCTGTAGCTCCAAAATGCCCCAACTTTCTGGTTGTAAGATTCAACAACTTTATTCAACCCACAAGTTTCTTCCATAGTAATTCAAGATTATAGAAATCCTAGTCTTTACTATCCCTCTATGGAGAGTTCTTATTTTAAAAACTCCAGTTGATTATTCAGTTTGCGAGAACATCCCTTATCTGGGAGGTCAGGAGAAAAAAAAATTCTAAATCCAGCTTTTCAGAATACTATAGTTAGAAGAGGGGTTTTAATCACCGAGTTTAGAGTTGGAAGGTCCCTTAGAAATTATGTCATTCTGAGCCCTCACTTTATGTATGAGGAAACTGAGACCAGGAAGAGGAAATGAGCGACTTATCCAATGCAACACAATCAATCGATCAAAAAGCATTTAATAAATTCTTATCATTTGCCAAGGTGCTGGGCCAAGTCCTTAATAGAATTAGGATTCCAGCCCAGGCTTTCAACACCAGAAGAGTTAGTTCAGCAAATTTTTTGTCTAAGCACCCACTCTGTGCAAAGTATTATGCATGATTCTTTTCCCAAATCCCTAATACCACAGCACAGATGGGGAGGGAAAGCAAAGGATTGATAAATGTGAATTGCCACTATGACAACAATCACTAGAGAGACAAATCAATAAAACAGGTCAAGTTAAGAAATGAGCTTCCACCTAGATTCCATGGTTATTTTCTCCTGGCAAAACCTCCAGGGCAGAAGAAAAGGAGCTGAGTTGTCCATGCATGTGTATTGGGGGATGGGGTAGGGCTGGAGGTAAGAAGAGGAAAGGGAGAATAGGGCATATTTTCTTACTTTCCTTTAAAGAAAGGAAACAAAAACTCATTTAGGATAGCATAGCTCTACCTAAATAGTATTTTGTGGGCTAAAGGGGAAGAAATCAGAAACAGATGGATTAAATTTCTCTTAAATTATACATAGGCTTAAAAATTAAAAAGTGATAAGCAACACAGTTTGGGGTTTTGCCAAACTCCCTTTACCCACCATATTAAGAAATGGATTCAATTATTGTCTAAACCAAAAATATTATCCAGTTCCCCCATATCCATCCAGTTGTCAAAGCCTGAATCACTAGAAATATATTTTAGTTACAAAATAACTTAAAATAATTAAAGAAACAAGTACATAAATAAATCTTGTGATCTAGGTATAGTGGTCTCTGCTATAACTCAACATCCCATTATGTTTTCTTCACCCTCTCTAGTTCAATTTTTTGTTTGGGGAAAAAAAAAGAAAGAAAGAGGTCAGTTTTATCAACGGGAAAAGTGGAAATATGGTGATTGGATTCTTTCACATTCTCCAACTAAATCACCTTCAACTCTTTATTTGTTTTGTATTTTTTATAAATAGTTCTTGTTATGCAGAAGAATTTGGCTAATTTACATGATTAATGAGGTGAGGGGGAAGAGAAGACCTCTTGAGTTTTTAAGCTACTAATCCTGTCTGACAAACTTGGTAGATGCATTAGGGCAGAATTTGAAAATTAGTATAAGGAGGGAATGAAGTAGGTGTTCTGTATGGGATGCTTGATACAAAATTGGATATAGGTTTCTCTACTTTTATATTTTTAAGAGTATATATTGTAAATTGTGATCTCACAATTTTAATCAGTACAGGTGTCTTGTTAGTATAGGAACTTCCTTTACTAATCACTTACTTCATTTTGCTGACACACTCGCTGAGTGACCATGGACAAATTATCCTTTCTTACACCTTAAATTTTCTCTACAAATGTACAGCTAGATTGTGATCTTCTTCGGCAGAGGGAGTTTTCACACCTATGTAATCATATAACATTGATGCATACATTGTGAAACCTAGGGTCATGTTTCCTTCTTTGTTTTGTGTTACAGTTAAGGCATTGTTGACACCATACAGTTATCCTTTCCATATCTTGGGTGTTAGGGGCTTGGCACCCCTGTAATCTGGAAAATCCACAGAAAATTTTTTGGTTCTCCCTTCCTACCAGAGAAGAAGTCTGAAGTTTTTCTTTTTCTTTTACTGTTTATAGTACAATATTGTAAAATTTGTGTTAAGTGTTTGGTCACAGTTTATTTGTAGGACAATGTTAACTAAAAATGCTGTAAGGAAAAGAAAAACTCTTTTGGTATCATCTGCAGCTTCCACAAAACTCCCCCAAAATTCTCATGTAATTTCTTGTGCCAACTGGAGATATATCAAAACCATGTGTGGAAAGGATAACTGTATACATTTTTTAAGAAAGAAATAGGCTGCTGGTAGAATGGCGTACGAATGTCCTGGACTTGGAGTTAGGAAGAAGTGAGTTCACATCTGGCCCCAAGCATCTACTAGTTATATGACCTTGGGTAAGTCATTTAACCTGTTTGCCTCAGTTTTCTTATCTAGGAAATTAAAATAATAACACCTACCTTTAAGGATGGTTGTGAGGATAAAATGAGATAATATTTGCAAGTTACTTTCCATGGTGCCTTGTACATGGTAGATAATAAATGTTAAAATTTAAGAAAAAAATAGTTCTTTTTAATAAATGTGATATTTCATGAGACATTAAAAGACTCCCATTTAGTCATTTCCTATCACATATTTATTGAATTCTAGTAACTTAGTAAAGGAATTTTGCATGCTACACTTACATCATTAATTGCTTCTGTGAAGGGGCTGTTAGTTCCATAGGATCTATGGAAAAGGCTTTGTGGCATTATAAATAGAGTTTGGTTATAATGTATTCTGTGCATTATTTCAAAATGGCATTGATTAGAGTCATGTTATTCAATGTATGGTTATAGCTTTTCACTCCCCTCCTTCATCTTTCTCATCTTTCTGCAGAGAGTTTTGGAAAATATGCAATGACTAACACATGGCTGGACATTCTATTGAGACGTGAAACGCAGGGGTGTGTGTGGGGTGGGGGGGGGTTGCCTCTTCTTGTCAGCTCTGACTGGTTTCTGAAACAATATAACACCAAAATTTTATACAGTGCTGACCATCTGAGGATCTCAAAGCCCATGTTTTAAATATGGTTTGGCGCCTTGGACCATAGTTATCATTGTTGGAGAGATGAGGAGCTTGAAGCACAGACAAGAGAGCAGAAGCTTAAAGCGATGGTTCCCTTGAGTATAGCTAACCTCTATGTCCAATCTGAAAATATTAGTGTTTCTTCTATAACATTTTATTCCTGCCATCATCCTCTTTCACTACCAGTGGCACGCCTGTTTTTGGTAGGGCATAATGAGCATGCTTGAGTAAACGTGGTTTATCATTGAACGCTATTATGGAAAATCAAAGATAGATAAGAAGCAATGAGGTTTATAGATTCATTAGCATTTGAATGATGAAACATGTATATGTGTTGTTCCTTTGATCAATACTGCCCTGCAGGGAAAGGACTGTATTTAATTGTCCTGTCACAGACCTTCCACTGCAGGACATCTGGCTGTGATGCAGACCTAGAATGGGACATTTCATTGCATGAGTCTTGTATTTGAAGGGTCTTTCAAATTTGAATCCACATGTTATTATCACAAATGGATTTTGTTCGTGAGGAAGTGAATAGGAAAGTGTGACTGGAAGACTAGGACCATATACAGAACTGTAACCTCTTTGCAACTTTGATGTTCCCTAGACAGATCTAATGTCCACTTTATAAGCAGGCTGTGTTTTGTTGGGTCTTTATTCTATGCCATTAATTTTATCTAGGGGTGCCAATGTGTCAAAACCATACCACGATGTACTGTCTTGTCAAAGTCATTCTGTCGCACCATGTGTAGCTTACCTTCAGAGGTGACCTTTCGATTCCTCACACTGCTCAACATTTTTTAAAATGCTCGTTGTGTGTAGAATAATGGGCTAGATTCCAGGGGTGATGCAACATTTTTATCAGATATAGTTCCTGCCCTCTTAGAGTTTAAAGTCTAGTAGCAGGACAAGATGCAAACACAGATGACTATTTTTCAGTTAAGCAAAACCCTGGTGAATCCTGTATGTATAGAACAACGAAGCCAATGAATACTCAATTATCTGCATTGAAAGAGGAGAACAGGAAGGAAAAGTGACTGAGATGGCACCAATAATTCAAGAATCAATTAAAGAAATTTTATTTTTCTTTAGTACGTATTATATCATTTTAAGGGCTGATATTTACATAATTACTTTCAGTTTAGGCTAAAATTAAAATTAATTTTAATTCCCTTAGCTTCTATCACCTAATTGGGTAGAGCAGTCGTTCAGGTATATGTTGGGTAACAGGGGAAAGTCAGTCTGGGATTTTAAATTTGCTGTGCCTAAAACACAAGGTCAGACACTCTGCATGCAGATAATTGAGAGCTGACTATATGTGCTACATGCTTATGACTAGTAGCTATTGTGGGTGGGAGGGAGGGAGAGGAAGAAGGGAGAGTTGGAGAATCAAGGAGTTAATGGAGGGCAAATTTTAAAATGCCCTGCAACTTATCTTCCTATATTAAACTATAGTTCCGTCTACAAGGTTCCTGCTGGTTAATTTCTATGGTTGCTGCTACTGGGGAAATTGTCCTCATTTGCATTGTCTTTCAGTGACCTACCTGGAGGCAAACACCTGCAGACACTTTATGCTCATACAAATATCACTTGGGACAGAGACCTGTATCTATTCAGTGCAACAATCTATGTTAAAATAATATTATGAGCAAACATTTCAAAGCTTAACATTTGAAAACTGCCCTTTCAGATACCTCTTTACCCCCTTATTGCTCGTGAGTAATATTTCTTATTGCAAACATCACTTCTTGGACCATCCTGACCTTTGTGCTTTTAACTTCTCATATGTAATTCTTGCCCTGATTTAATTGTGGGAATTAAATCATCTCACCCGCTTTCTAAAATGGAAGGAAAGGAGTCCCAAGTGAAGGAATGATTTCAGTTGCAAATAAATGCTGGAAAAGAGGGAGTTTTTTAAAAGACATTTATAAATGTGAATAAGTATATATTACTTATACATTATGTATATATGCATGATTATATACTGAAGCATACTTGCTAGTCAGAAAGGAATATTTTGTGTATCACATGATAAATATATAAATGCATTTATGTTTATTATACATGTAAATGCATGTGCATGCATATGGAGATAAAACTAATAGTCCTATAATTTGTCCTTCATAATTTTTTATGCTTCCAGAAAAACATATTGCAATGAAAAATTGTGGGTGTATATTTAAGTATGCCTAATACACAAGCACCTTTGTTGTTTTTTTCCCCTTTTTTTATTTTAACTTCCACCTTTAGTTGCTTATAATTTTCCCCAAAAATAATGGTTAGGGGGTTGAAACTTTCCTCCCTTGGCCCAAGTTCAAAGCCTCTTTTTATTTTATTTTTTTGGTGATTAAATAGTTGAAATAAAATAGATTCAGCTGCCTTTGTGTTAGGTGAGATTGAAAAAATACCCTTTTCCCAGGAATCGTCAAGATGCCGTTTGCACTGAACCTATAAACTTTATGTTTGGCATGGTTACATTGCCCACTGAAAGAGGAAAATCAAGCCAAATTTAAAGAAAATTGGTTAAGCATTTTCAAAGTGATGATGGCTTAAAGTAGTATATTTGGCACATGAGCAATAGAAATGTAGTTGGTGCCTTTTTTTTAAACGGCTGAATCAGTTTAAAAGTCTGGATTAAAGAGTTCTTTCATTTAAACAGCTGTACTTAAAAGGTGCTTGTGTTTAGGATTTGGCCTTTCTATATGGGGATTTCTCAACAAGCAAGCAAAGGAACAGTTCTTCCTTAGCATTTCAGGAGTTTATATAATGTCTAATTATCTTTTTTGGCAGGGTTGTGAAGTGGATAGTTTACAATCTTCAGCAATCGTTGCAGGTAAGCTGAGATCTTTTTTATTTTGCTAAAGAGGAAGCCCCACTCTGAGGAGAAGTGCCTTGTTCTTGTCATGGGTAGAGGCAGTCTAGAAGAGGTAATAACCACTCTCTTTGTCTGTTGGGTCAAAATGTCACTAAAGTGCTAACCCTGGTAACAAATCCATGGTCTTCCACAGCAAAAAGGAAAGTTGTATCGACTTACTTACAAATAATTACAAATAATAGCAACCCTCAAATGTTACCCACTAGGTCACAAACACAAATGTATTCTGTAAATATATTCGTGTGTACAATTATGTATACATGTGCATTTACATGTAGGCATACACATATGAAATGCATGTATACATGTATATACACATATATGTAAATACACACACACATAAATGTGACCTTAGGCTGTGCTTGTCTCCTTTCTAGTTCTGTATTTCCTCCTCTATAAGATGAGGGCCTGGGAGTGGACTAGATAACCTCTAAAGTCCCTTCTGCCTTTAAATCCCATGATGCCTTGGGCTTTCTCTTGACTTTGCTTATAGTCTTCCTACTTGTAAAGGATTTTTAAAAATTTTAATCTATAAAATGGGCACAATAATAGCACCTACCTCATAGGGGTGTGAGGTGTGAGGTATGAGGTGTGAGAGGATCAAACAAGATAATTCATACTAAGGGCTTTGAAAACCCTCTAGTTCTAGGCACCTATCAACTCATTATTATTGTCATTATTGGTATTATGGCCTTCTGATGTTAACTTCGTCTTTTCAAAGCTTGGCTATGTTTCACCGTCAGCCTCAGATGTTACTTCTTTCACTGGAGGACTCCCCAGCAATCCTAGTTTGAAATAATCTCTCCCTCCTAGAACCCTATATTGTCTGTACTATTAATATTGTAGTTTTCAATGTAATTTAATTTATGGCTTTGTATAGTGTTTCATGGAGGCATCTGGTGGATCAGTATGGACCACTGGGCTTGGAATCAGGAAGATCTGAATTCAAATCCAGCCTCAGGCGGTTCCTAGCTGTGTGACCCTGAAGTCACTTAACTTGGAAGAGGAAGTGGCAAAGCACTCTACTGTCTTTGCCAAGAAACCCCCAAATGAGAGCATGAAGAGTAAGACAAAACTGACAAACTAATGAGCATAGTGTTTCATGGTTAGCCTCTCTGACTGAGTTAGCACTTCCTTATGTATATCTGTATTTGCACCTAGTATCTTGCCCGTGATAGATATTTAATAAATACTTGTTGATTTAATAAATTTTTCAAATATCATGGCATGAACACAAATTAAATCTTGGGTTAAGTAGACATTTCAGGAAGCTATGACAGTAACTCACACTTCTATAACACTTGAAGAGTTACAAAACACTTTCCTTAGAGTATGGCAGGTAGTGTAAATATGAACATCTCCATTTTAAAGATGAGAGACTGAGGTGGTTCTGCAAGGCTAGGAAACTTGCCCAAGAACGCACAGCTAGTCAGTGCTTTGGACAGGATTTAAAACCTGGTGCCCATTTCCAAGTCTAGTGTCCTTTTGCACAAGATGCAAAGGAAAAACAGTAGATGCTTCAAGAAGAGAGATTGTTGGGAAAACAGGCAGTTTTTGAGATTTCCTTGATATAACTCCAAGCATTAGTGGGATAAAGTCATCATGCATTATGTGACTTTTTTGCCTTTTATAAATGATTCCTATTTCCTTTTGTGAAGTCATAATCTCCACACCCACCCCTCACCCCCCAACTTGGGCCCATGTAACCCATTCTGAGTTAGAAATCTGCATTATTTCTGCCACTAGAAGTTCTGTACTTACATTTTTATAGGCTCTGGTGACCATGGCAAAGGAAAGAAGTGGAATATTTTACTCTTCAGATAATTTAAAGGGAAATGATCTCATTCAAAAAGAGGGTTAGAGTTTTGGTCTGGATTATTCAGATTAGCTGTTTATGTTGGTTACATTCTCCTGATATTACTTCGTTTTGCCTTTGTGGGAACAGTTGTACATAGAGAAGGCAGGGTGGGCAAGGAGAGAGAGAGATCTGGTCAGGATGGAAAGCGCTTTCAGGAACAAGGAGAAGATAATTTGCTCAACCATCCATCAAAAATTGAGACCTGCTCAGTTGATCAGAGGGCGGGCATGATCCTGGCCCTCTAATAGCTGCTGTCCACTTGGAGAATCTGAGAGCAAAAATATCACTCACCCAACTCTGACTGGATATACTGAAAGGGAAAAGAGTAGGCAAATATAATGGAATGTAGGGGACTAAAAGTTACTATGATAAATCTTTCCTAAAATAGTTCCCTTAAAAAAATAAAAAAAAACCCAACGTATCTGAAAATGTTAATGGGCTAATTACTACTAAGTTAATTTGCAAGTTATATTATTTTCCCTTCTTACCCCCACCCTCTCTCTACCTTCTTTATCCCCTCTTATTTTTCAGTAAAGAAAGAAAGAAAGAAAAAAACAACACAGTGAACTTAGCCACAAAATAAGTCAAGGGAAAAATGAAGTACTAATTAAGAAAGCTGGGGTTTTATGCAAATGACTTCTTCACCGAAGACAGTCTAATGAATGTGCCCGGAGTGGATCCGTGTGCGTTTTCGCCATGCTGACAGCTGGCTCCAAGGAAGGTCAGGCGGAATCAGGCGTGCACAGAGCATAATCCTTCAGATTGGCAGCTCTGCCCCCTGGTCACTGTTTGATTATCTCCCAAATTGCTGTATTTCACAGAGATAATGATTTTTTATGGTCACAGATTTGAAGACAACTGCTGTATCCTCGGGGTTGTCGTTCTGCAAGGAGACACTGCTGCTTCCTTCAGAGAAGAGAGAGAGAGAGAGAGAGAGAGAGAGAGAGAGAGAGAGAGAGAGAGAGAGAGAGAGAGAGAGAGAGAGAGAAAGTTCTTTAATTCTCTCCCATACTATTTCCTTGAATGTTTCATTATTACAACAATTATAATAATAGCAATAATAGTTTTTTTAAAGGATTTTTTCAGGTCAGATCCATCATACCCCTTATTCTGTTCCTTTAGCCAGGGTCATATTCAGAAAGATGGGGTGGGCTTCCAAGCACTCCACTGCGTTTATGAAGATGTAATTCTCAGCAAACTTAAAGAGAACCAGTATCTTAGGAGGAGGGGAAGAATTGGCCCGTAGGCTCTGAAGGAATGTTTATGCGAGGATTCACTGTACAGTTGTGACTAGGGGCTTGCCCTCCCAGGGCCAAGGGGACAGAAGACTAGGCCGGCCCAAGGGCGGTTTAGGAATTCCCTGGGGGCAGTGCTGGGAGCCCCAGCTTTGTGAGGAATGGGGACCTTGGAAACTGGTGATTCTCAGCAAACTCTTTGGGGGCCTGCCATGTCATCTCTCAAAAGGCAGGCTTCATTGCTCTCCGAAGGGAAAGTGGCTGGTCAGAAGTTGTAGACAGAGGTTTCTTGTTGCCCTGCCATGGTGAAAACCAGTCACTTAGCTCCCTAGTTATTGTGGAATCACTTATGAATACTGAATATCACTTTCACGTTTGCTAAACAATTGTTCCACAAGAGCCCTGAGAGGCAAGAGGCATTAGCATTTTTGTTCCCATTTTATTGGAGATGAAACTAAAGCTTGGAAGAATAAATAGTTGTAATCTCTTTTCCTTTAAGAGAGAAGGGGAGTAACTGAAGCTCTCATTTGGAATCTCTTTTCCTATTGATTATAGGACATCTGTAGAGTAACTTGAAGCAGCTTCCTGTGGGGGATGTTATCCTGACCACACAGGACCAGACTTGATAAGGAATTTGAAGATTCTGCCAAGCGCTCCAACTAGAAAAGCTTTTGTGTTGTGTTCAGAACTAATTATTCTAACATTGCATGCATTTAAATATTTATGAAGAAAATGATAGCAACAGAATATTATTTAAAATGACTTATCTTAATTGAAGGAAAAAGTAAATAGCATAAATGAAGCCCAACTGGCTTGAGGTCTTGCTTATGGTTAATCAGGAAACATATAAATTCTAAGTTGGCTATGCTCGCATCCAATTTTATATCAAATATCTGTTTCTTTCTATTTTTCAGCATTCCTATTATATTTAGACAATGCCTGCATTTATTTCAGTTTAAAATGGTTAAGTTGTTTATATATGGATAGGAGTGCATTTATCTGTTTAGGCTTAAAAAAATTTAAATGGAATCAAAAACTGAAAACAGCAGTAGAAGAATAGAAAGCATTGGCTTTAGATTAAAAGGAACTGAATTCAAATCCTGACCCTGATGCTTACCACCTGTGTGACTCTTAGCAAACCAATTAACCTCCTGGTCATTACTTAGGAGTAAAATTAAATACTGATAGCCGCTGAGGTTGCTTTCACTTCTAAATCTGTGACCTAACCATTTTTCTTCCCATGTCTGTGGCTTCAGTAAAATACATAAGTTTTAGCTTCTGCAAAGCCAACTCTATGCAGGATATGAGGCTGTCGGTGCAGCTTCTGCACAGTCGGTATGGTATAATGAGAGGGCCTGTGATATAGTGGGAGGTAGCATATCTCTTCTAGTGGAAAGAAAATAAGATTTGGAGTCAAAAGACCTGAATTTGAGTTATAGAATCTTCATTTCCTTGCTGTATATCTATGACAAGGAATCATTTGGCCCATCTGAGGTTTAGTTTTTGCATGTTTTAAAAAAAATGAGGATAATAGTGTTTGCACTACCTGCCACACAGGGTCATAAGGGCATCTGTAAATCTGAAAATATTTTATATATATGAGTTATGGTTATTTTAATTTTTGACTGTCAAAAATTAATTTCATGTGGGAAATGGAGGATAGAGGATGTGGGTAATTCTGTTTTTGTAGATGGTATGGTTTAATGAAAAGAAAATGTGATATAGTAAAATGGACTTTGGAAGAGCCTAACCTCTCTGAGAAAGATAAGGACACTGCTCTTTAAAATGGTATTTTCATAGGGATATTTCAGTATGACTGGGGAAGGGGCATTTGAGTGCTGGTATATTGGAAAGAGTGCTGGGTTCAAATTTCAGCACTTCTGTTTACTAGCTGTGTGAAAACTTGGGCAAGTCATTTAAACTTTTATTTTTTCCCCAATTATGTATAAAAACAATATTTAACATTCATTTAAAAAATAGTTCGGGGGGAGGCGAGCCAAGATGGTGGCTGGGAAGCAGTGACTGGCGTGAGCTCCACACCAAGTCCCTCCAAAAACCTATAAAAAAATGGCTCTGAACCAATTCTAGAGCTGCAGAACCCACAAAGTGGCAGAGGGAAGCAGGGCTCCAGCCCAGGACAGCCTGGATGGTCTCTGGGTAAGGTCTGTCCCACACGGAGCTCCCAGCCCCCAGCTGAGGTGAACAGAGCTGAGCCAAGCAGAGCCCAGCGCGCGGCACGAACAGACCAGACACGGACCTACCAGACCAGGAGACGAGCAGAGAGTGCCCTGGCATCCTGAATTACTGAGCTGTGGCATCCACCAGACCTCTCAACCCACAAAGAGCAAATCAGAGAAGGCTAGTGGGAAAAGCTGCGTGACTGAGTTTGCGGTTGGGCCACTGCCCCTGGGGCAGCAGA
>CM053627.1:185523391-185539232 GCA_028646595.1 Phalanger gymnotis | reverse complement strand
TCAACTTATGTGAGTTCAACTATCATTCCTACAAAGCTGATTCCCAGAGCTGAAAATACAACCCTACTGTATATTTTCTCCTGAACTCGAGTTGTGCATCTGCTAGACATCTACTGATTATCTCATGAGTATATAAAACTTAACATTGACAAAATAGAACTGATTATTTCCACTCTTAAATATCTTCTCCACCCCCAAGGGTACCACCATTCCTCCAGTAACATCGATTTCATCAGGATTTTCACTGATTCCTTCTCCCTTACATCTAATTAATTTCTAAGTTTTGTTAATTCTGCCTCCACATCTCTCTCATACATTTCCTTCTCTTTACTCACACTGATTCCCTTCTCCTACCCATGAAGTTACCACCCTAGCCCATGCCCTCATCATTTCCCATATAAATTAAAATAATAGCCTCATAGTCACCCTCCTTGTTTCTTGTTCCTCCTGTTCTCCAACATTCCCTTCTTATAATCTTCCTAATGTGCAGGCTGACAATCTCTTTCCCCAGATCAAAAATCTTCCCTTCCCTTTTTCCCCATTGATGCTTTGATATAGATCTTTGGTAGGTACCCTATTGATTTCATAAGGGGAGTGATACAGGAAGAAATGATATGATGAGTTGCTTATGCAGCAATTCTGCAACGTCAACCCGAACCATATTTTTACATATGGTGATTATCTTTTTCAAGATTCCTGTAACTATTACCTAAGAATAGTAGAGGGCATGGGGACTATCCTAGTTTGAATATCTTTCTCTCCAAACTAGAAAGGTGTGAATGTTAGATTAATAGTAATATTAAATTATTTCTGGCTTGGGCATAAAAATACAGCGTAGCTTTGTTTGATCAACGTAGTTTCTAGTGCTCTCTCCCTTTTCAAATTATTTTGTATTATTCTTATCTTTGTATAGTTAGTCTCCCTCTGCTACACGTATCCGTAAATTTTTTTATGTCGTGGATCTTATTGGCTGTCTGGATGACTATGGATTTCTTCTCAGAAAAATTAAAAAATAAAATGTATAGGATTACAAAGGATATCAATTATATTTGAAATACATTTTGTAGACAGGAAGACTATGGTCATGTGTAATCTGTGGCTGGCTTAATAACTAGAGTAATTTAGAAGTTGTAATGAGCATAAAAGATGTTTCTAGATATCTGCAACAATTGTACTGTGATATATGAAATTATCCATGATCTCTGTTCATGACAAAGTCACATGTACTGCCAATATTACTATGGCATGTTACTACATTTGCAATAGAAGGAAATGCTAAATTTCTCTTAAAGAGTAGTGAAAATAAAGATGACTTTTTTCCACCATACAAATTTATGGGGCTCTTGAAAATTTTCCCAGACTCTTGGTCAAGAACTTCAGTTTTAGTAGAATCTATGTTCTTTTAGAAGATAGATGGTTTCATTTTTGTCTTTGTATTCCTAGCACCTAGGACAGTACCTTATACATAGATGATGCCTAAGAAATATTAATGTATTGGACTGAATTGCCTAGATATTTATCATCACTTTCATCCCAAGCAGCTATCCTATTTCTTTCTTGTTCTTTTTGACCCTTCTCCCCCCCAACCAACATTGTCAAAAAGCTTGTTTTGTTGTCCCTGTCATTTAGTACCAGTTTTACCTTGTTCTGAGCTTTAGCATTAGGGCATTCTTATTGAGAGATCCTTGCCTCTCTTTTGTATTACAGGATCTCAACATCCTAGATTTAGACATGAAAAAAAAACTTAGAGTTTCATTTTTTGTCTTATTCTCTCACTGCTTGCTTACCATCCATCTTTTGGATGTGGTTTTTGAAAAAAAAATACTCAAGTGTATCTGTGATATAATTTGTTTGCACACTCAATTGTATTGGACTTTATAAATTTGAACTTGTAAATGCATTTTTTTAGACAGGAATCAGGTTCAATTTGGTTACACTACATGAGTAATTTGGTTGCAAGAGTGGCTTTATTGTTCATTGGTAAATGACATATGTAACCAAATGATAATGTTTAACTCCTTTCCCTCCATGCTTTGTTAGCCTTTGTTGTAGTATAGTGGCAAAAACTTTCTGAAGCATCCCACACTGTTGTTCCCTTACCCTTTCTGAATACTCTCATCTTCCTTGACTTCTGAGATACTGCTTTTTTTTTTTTTTGGAGAGAGGAAGGCAGGGCAACTGGGGTTAAGGACTTACTCACAGTCACACAGCATATAAGTGTGTCAAGTGTCTGAGGCCAGATTTGAACTCAGGTCCTCCTGACTCCAGGGCTGATGCTCTACTTACTGCGCCTCCTAGCTGCCCTGAGATACTGCTTTTTTATTGATTTTCCTCCTACATGTCTGGTTGCTTTGGCACAGGATTGGGGGGGGGGGCCTCTTCCATTACTTAATTATCTCCATCCTTTCTCCTAAGTGTAGATGTTCTGCAAGCCTCTGTCTTAGGTTCTATCTTTCTTTTTTTTTAACCTGCTTCCATGACCTCAAAGCTCTTCTTTTGGCACTGGTCATCTGTATTTGTTAAAATTCTTCTCTTACTTTTGGGTTCACTGGTTGCTGTTGCCTTTACCTCCATGAAGCCTTCCCGGATCTCCTCAGATGAAAGTTTTCTTTACCTCCTCAAATCTTGTTAGAGTACTTCATTTGTATCTCTTCTTTGCCCCCATTATATTTTGCCTGCCTACGATGCTTATTATCTCCTCCCAAGTAGATTATAAGCACCTTGAGGGCAGGAACAATATAATTTTCGTTTTTACCTTGCAAGTAGGGAGTTCATAATAGTTTGCCAAATCAAGTTGAGTTGCGCTCAATAAATCAAAGGGTCATTGTTCAAATCCTTGCTCTATTATTCATAATTCCATAACCTTGAGGAAGTCACATTTCCTCTCTGTAATACACTTTCTTCCTCTATACCATGAGTGGGTTGGGCTAGATGATTTCTAAGGTCCCTCCTATGTCTTATGATCATATATTTTTACTTCCTGCTAGACCTTTGTTGGGAGTGTTAGAGCGAGTTTTTTAAAAGAAAACTTCAGTACTTAGGCGGACTGCTGTTTCAAAACTAACACAAGAAAAAAGGAAATCTCTACATGTATCCTTTCACAATTCAAAAAAATCCTGTCTTGAAACATGCTCACAAATCCAAAGGCTTTACTTTGCTGCAAGCGTATTGATTCTCTTACCTCACACACCATTTACTAGAATACGGGACCCCACAGGGAAAAAAAAAACAGAAGACAAAACTATATTTAGTAATCACACATTGGACTGACCTATAGAGCTTATTAAAATAAAATAAAAGGGCACTAGATTTGGACCAGCAGATGTTGATAAACATATCCTAAAAGACTTTGTATTCATCTCCTTGACAATAGGTTATAAATCCAACCGAATAGCTGGAATCCCATGGACAGAATACTTCAAAGTGGGGCAGCTAATTTCAGATGTAGGCAGTCTTTGCTTAGTCTAAAGGTGTGCCCCAAATGCAGGCATTAAGAAAGACAATTCCAGATTTCTAGGTATAGACACTCCTTATTAACTGCCCCTCTAAGGAACAAGCAACTATCTCAAATACTTATTGACTTTAGCAAACATCTCCCAAAGCTTTCCTATTCACTGCCTAAATATCATCCATTGGATTTTCCATTCATGGAGTCCAAGGAGTAACAGTCAAGTCAGTAAGGTGGGGACACTGCTCTTGTGGCCATAATTTTGTCATAAATCTTTCAAAGGGCTCTTCAATTCCTTCCTGATAAGACTTGTCATTGGCTAAGATTTGCAGCTCTCAAGTTACTCTTTCTGGCTTGTTCATTACCATGGTGGTGGCAAGAAGTTAAGGACAAGCTGTACCTGGAGTAAAACTCCTTTAGGGTCATTCTTCTCTTTGCCTCTCCTACTCTCATCATTTTGCCACCCACTAGCCTGAATCCTCACCTTTTCTGTCCCTCATTCGTCCCTTGGTGACAAAGTCTTACTACTCATTCTTTCCTTCCTACTCTTTCATACCCATTAGGAGGAGCATGAAAAGAAGGAAGGGGCAAGGAAGAAAGAAAGGAAAGAATAAAGGATGAAGGAAGGCAGAGAGAGTAGGAGGAGGGAAGAAGGAAGGAAGGGAGGAAGGAGGGAGTGAAGGAGAGAGGGAGAAAAGCAGAGAGAGAGGGTGGGAAAAGGAGAGAGAGAAATGAAAGAAACGAGGGAGAAAAAAGGAGAGGAGGGAGGAAGGGAGGGAGGAATGTAGAAAAGGAGGGGAGGAAAGAAAGAGGGAGGAAGGGAGGAAAGAAAGAAAGAAGGAAGAAAGGAAGGAGAGAAGGAGGAAGAAAAGAAAGCAAGAGTGGGATGGAAGGAGGAAGAGAGAGAAGAAAAGTAACAAACATTTATTAATCACTTAGTGTGTCGCAGCCATTGTGCTAAGTTCTTTAAAAACGTTCTCATCTGATCTTATTTTGATTGTAGAATGAGGATGTTACATCTTCCACCTATTCAAACATGTGTAGTTCCTAAGTATTTCATTGCCTATGTTTGATCATTTCTTAACCTACATCATAAATATTATGACTTAACCCAGTGGTTCCTGATGTTTTTTGTTCTATGAATATTTTTCAACAGCAACAACAAAAGTGTTATTAACCCTCAGGGTAATTTAATATACTACTCATAATATTAATTTAAATTCATTCATTAAGTACTCACAATAGCTATAATGATAATTTTTGCTCCCCAAAGCTCCAAATTAAAATTTGCATTACATAATTATAACTGGAAAATCTAAAATATAATCTCTCTATAATTATGGAAACTAAATGTAAAATTATAAATCCCTAATTATAAAATAATTTCAAATATTTTATTGAGAAATTCTATAAAAATATCTCCTTCTTATCTGCAAAAATTTTGTTAAATTTTTTATTTTGTTAATTTTGTTGAATAGACATAAAATTATAATGAAATAAGTTGGAGCTTAAAAGTTTAAAATAATATAACAATAATGTATAAAGTCAGTTTTGATTTCAGCAAAGGTTTGCAATGTTTGACTCAACACTAGGCAAATAGTTTTATATCTGGTTCCACATCAAGTTTATTTTGTATTTTAATTTAAAACAAGAATAAAGTGAAAATACTCGCTCACCCAAATATGTGGCAGGAAATAGTAGGAGAATTTTACAAACTTTCTTGATGAGAGATGAAAATTCATTTAAAAAAATTTTAGTGACTTAACCTATTGATAAAAATGAAAGTTTAGTTATGATATAACATTTATTTTTCTACTGGCTAATGGAAAGTACTGCATTAAATGATAAATTTACATAAAGTTCAATCATTTACATATATATACATATATATGCATATTCATTTTTAACAATGTTTATATGTAAGCAAAGCTTTGTAAGGAAAGGCCAAAATCTGGTCATGAAACATATGCTCACAAATTCAAAAGTTTTACTTTGCTGGAAGCTTATTGATTTTCCTCCCTCCCAAATCATTTGCTGGAATACAGTCATTGTCATTAGAGCTACTATGAAGCATAGCTAGTATCTCCTTAATATTTCTAGGGATAACTCTAATGCTCTTTCCTCTGAATGGGAGTCTTACTTTGCATGGACTTTTACTAACTCTTCAACAGGGATTAAGTAGCTACAGTGCATTTTCTTTGTGGAACCTTTTCTGCTAAACCCTCTCTGTTCTCTGTGGCTGTTTTGTAGCCTGGCAAGTATGCTATGGAATGGATTTCCAGTGATCTACTTCCTACCTTATAAGTTCTCTGCACACAAAGATTTCTTGGCTGAATCCTTTTACCTTGCTGGAGATCACAACAAACTTGAGCCTTCTGTAGTCTAGAGACATGTTCTATTTCTCACTTAGTCTTTTTCCTGCTTTGGAGCTATGGCTAGGTGGTAGGATGCCTTAAACTGATCTCTTCATTCTGGCATTTCTTATCTTGTATCCTATTTGTCCCTCCCTTTAAAGGCTGATAATAGCATTCCCACCCACCTCTGCAGAGCCAGAAAGGAAAGAACATACTCCTAATTGGTTTTTGGTCTCTTGAAGGTCTGCTGAGAAACACTTAAGAAATGCTCAGCCTCTATTGGAACCTGCCTCTAAACTTCTTAACATATTTTTGTCTAATGGTAGCCTTCTTTAGGATGGGGGTGGGGTTTAGGGAAGAATAAAAAAGGGGAGAAAAAAGAAAGCTACATGATAACTTTATTACATATTTTAAAGGAATAGCAAGTTGTACATGATGAATTCGCAGTTTCATCTACACTTACCTTTTTTTCCCCCTATTCTCCTGTGTTATGGAAATGCTTGTTTTATTTTTTAAGTTCAGAATGAAATAAATAAGATTTTCAAGAAAGAAATTCAATATGCAAAAATACATACTTTTAGTTGATGTATGGATATCAATTAAGGGCTTCTTCAAAAGAATTTGGCCACAAAAATTCTCTTATCTCCAGTTACCCCCTTGAAACTCTGATCTAAAAATTCCCCTTCTCAATAAGGTAGTGTGATTATAGAAATAGGGTTGCTTCACCCAACAGCAAGAAAAAGGAGGCAATTTTTCCTTCCCTCAGAAAGACAGATAAATTTCTTCACTTCTTTACAAGAGACAGCAAATCAGGTTTAATGAGCTTTCTTTTGTGCATGTTGAAGCAACTCTTTGGGAGGAAAAAAAAAAATGTCAGTTCTTGACCTCCTGGCCCTTCTCCTTATCTGATTCTCTCTTCTACACGTGTAGAATAAAGAGAGTGGACATAATCATTTCTGAAGTCCCTCCTAATCGTAATATTCTATATTTCTTGAATGGCAGAGTCATGTGTTCTATCACAACATGAGCATTTAATCCAGAATCAGAAGACCTGGGTTCATGTCTTGCCTCTATTACTAGATATGTGACCAGAACAAGTCATTTAACCTAAGTTCCATTTTATTCATGTGTCAAATGGAGATGATATGTGTACAGGGGTGCTATATAAATTATATGTATACAGGGGTGCTGTATAAATAATAAGAGCTGTGAGCCAGCTAGGTGGTACAGTGGGCCTGGAGCCAACAAGACTCAAATCTGACCTCAGACATTTACTAGATTTGTGACCCTGGGCAAGTCACTTAACCCTGTTTGCCTCAGTTCCTCATCTGTAAACTGAGATAGAGAAGGAAATGACAAACCACTCTAATATCTCTGCCAAGAAAGCCCCAAATGGGGGTCATGATGAATTGGATACAACTAAAAAGCGACTGAACATTTACCTAATTTCTGTTTTCCGTACATAATTTGCTCGATTATATTTTTACACCGAGAAACTGAATCACTATGTTTGCTTAGTATTAAGGTCTTAGACTATGCTAAACTCAATAGACAATCTCTAGAAAGACATGACCCTGCTTTTTAAGGAGCTTTTCATATGGCAGGGTCGTGTTGTGCAATCAGGGGAACTCCCAGGACTGGTATTGAGGCATTTTATTTTATTTTTTTTATCCATAATAGTTATATTGTGAAAGAAAACATAGATTAAAAAAAACTCAAGAAAAAATAAAGTTAAAAAAAAGTTGCTTCAATCTGTATTCAGACACCATCAGTTTTTTCTCTGGGAACGGATAGCACTTTTCATCCTAAGTCCTTCAGAGTTGTTGTGGATCCTTGTATTGCTGAGAACAGCTAAGTCATTCACAGCTGATCATCCTGCAGTTACTTTGTACCCATTACATTACATTTTACTTTTCATCAACCCATGTAAGTCTTTTTAGGCTTTTCTGAGAGCATCCTGCTCATCATTTCTTATAGTACAATAGTGTTCCATCACAATCAAATACCGCAATTTATTCAGCCATTCCCCAGTTGATGGGCCTCCCCTCAATGTCCAATTCTTTACCCCCAGAAAAGAGCTGCTATAAGTAGCTTGGTATATGTAGGTCCTTTGCCTTTTTGTTTTCATGCCTTTTGAGATACAGACCTAATAGTGATGTTGCTATGTCAAAGGGCATTGAGGCATTTTAAAAAACACATAAGACTTCAGTCCCAAAGAACAACTCTCTCATTGTTAAATGATCAATATCGAGAAGAGCCACAAGACTGTGAACTTCAATTTCAATCATTTTCCTCAGTTGTAAAGTTAATAGAGCCTGGAGTACAGAAGACCCGAGTTCAAATTTAGCCTCAGATACTTTACCAGCTGGGTCACCCTGGGTAAGTCACTTAACCTCTGTCTTCCTCAATTTTCTCAATTGTAGAATGGAGATCATAGCATTTGCTTCACAGGGTTGTTGGGAAGCTTAAATGAGATCATATTTATGAAGTTCTTAGCCCAGTGTCTGGAACCTAAGAAAAGTGTTTCTTCCCTCCCTTCTTCCCTCCCTTATTTCCCTCTCTTATTTCCTCCCTCCCTCGCTCCCTCACTCCCTTCTTCCCTTCCTTCCTCCCTCCCTTCCTCCCTTCCTTCCTCCCTCCCTCCATCCCTCCTTTCCTTCCTTCCTCTTTTCCTCCCTTCCCTCCCTCCTTCCTTCCTTCCTTCCTACCTTCCTCCCTTCCTCCATCCCTCCTTCCCTGCCTTGCCATGATAACATTTTGTGGAATCACTTCAACTCCAGGTTGGTTAGGAAAAGGATGATGACAGTTTTAAGTTTATTTTTAAAAAGAGCCTTTTTGTAATCTCCAGTTGGAATTCAGTTTGAATAGGACCTTTTTGATGGTTCAGAAATAATAATGATGATGATGATGATGATAATTGAGATAATAGAACTTCATGTTTACATAGCACCCATCTCTGTGCAGATTAAAGGGCCCCCCTTGGCTTTCATTAAAATCTTCACTGAATCGCTTGGAGGCAGTAAGGAATACTGGGACAAGTAGGATACCTTTTTCTTTTCTTTAGTGACTAGGAAAGCTAAGCTCAGCTATTTCACCTCTTTAGGAAATGCTGAGTTTACTGTCTTTTCTTAAGGTCAGGTTTGGGGACAAAATAAAACTAAAAGAAAAATGGCCAGCAGATTCTTTGTTACTACCCTTTACCTGCCCCTGAGTATCTCTCTCTTGAAATAATATCTTTTGGACAATGATTGACCTTACTTGAAGTTAGAACTGATGACCATGTTGCATAAGCATACCTTTTCCTCCAGCCTACAGTCAAGATATTCGTCTCTATTAAAATGCAGATGAGAAGTAGCATAGCACAGTGAGCCCATAGAAGGACTAAACTTGGAGCTGGGAGGACTGGGTTTCAAGTGTCACCTCTGATGCGTGCTAGGAGTGTCACCATGAACAAGTCTCTCATTGCCCAAGGCAACTCTCTAAAGCTAGATGGAACAGAGTAGTTACAGATCTGCACTAGCGGGGTAAGTTTCTATACTGACAATTTCCCCTCTAATGATCAAATTGCAGGTCTAGGGGAAAAAAATCAAGTAACCCTCAGAAAAGGAAATACATTAGACTTTATTTATTATTTACCTGTTAGTTTGAATGAATCTTTTTCTCCTTTTGAGAGAAGGTTTTGATGGGGAGTGAGGAGAGAAGAGAAGGTTCTAGAGGTCTGAAATGGACCCTTGTGTTGAGAAAGTCTGGGGAAGAAAATGGAAGAGGGGGTGGCATATCCATTGGTAGGGCAGAATATCTAGAGATAACTTTCTATAGTCCTCTTATCCAAAGCAAAATTTTATATCCCTCTAAATGTTCCCTCAGGTTGATTAAGCCCTAGGCCAAACAGAAAAGGCCTCCAATGAACTTTTAGGCAGTTAAATGAAAAGTCTCTTTGTCTTTTGCTATCATCGCAAATATGAGTCAGACTGAAATGTGAGATTAGTCAGATTAGGAGACATGAAAACATTTATTCTTTTTTTCGAAGATCTTAAACCTGGGTTGTTACTTCCCTCACAGATCCCTTAAAAGACCTGCTTATCAAAATAAATCAAAAGAAAATAAATGAAGATAAATGTAAATCAAGTCATTAAGGATGCAAGTGTAATAAAAGTGATTTGCTATTTTCCTACTGATAAACTGAGTTGGAATATTCCACGATGTGGGTTCTGATACTACCTAGTTATCTAACTAGAGGAGTTATCTAACTCCCCTAGTTATCTAACAAGGGGAGCTAAGTGGCACAGTGGATAGAGTGCCATGACTGGAGTCAGGAAGACTCATCTTCCTGAGTTCCAATCTGGCCTCAGACATTTACTAGTTGTGTGACCCTGGGTAAGTCATTTAACCCTGTTTTCCTTAGTTTCTTCATCTGTCGAATGAGCTAGAGAAGGAAATGGCAAACCACTTTGGTATCCTTGCCAAGAAAACCCCACAAAATGGGGTCACAAAGATTTGGACATGGCTGAACAACAAAAAAAATATGGATGCCAGGGATTATTTGATCAGTACATTTCAGGAATGGAATAAAGCAGTCCAAATAGAAAAGGGAAAAAAAAAGATAGCACTCTAGAACCTTCTGTTCTCTTGCAATAGAATGTAAGGCATAACTGCTGAAACGTTAAAGCAAATAACTGTCAGCTTTGCCATTTAATTCATCTCTAAGTAACTGGCATATGCACTACGTGTAAATCTCAGGCTTTGCCCCTCCCATCATTAATTACTGCAATGCATAAGTAATTGGAAAATTATTGAGTCCCCCAAAATGATTTAACAATAAATTTCATCCCAAGACATGTTATGATAAATTCTGCCCTCAACTGGCACATCCTATTATCTTTTACACAAGACTTGTGTCTCTTTGCTCGCAACTAACACATGGCTACTACAGAATTATAAAATGTTAGAGTTAAAACAGATATTATACATTATCTAATCAAACCATTTTTTGTTGATGAGGGGATTGAGGTGAAGGGGTAAATGAGTTACCTGAAGTCTTATGCTAGTGGGAACAAGCTAGTTGATGGTAAATTCCAGATGAGAACATGTATCATGACTCTCCTTCCAGGACACTGTCCATTGCTTCACAATGTCATTCCCGGCCAATGAAGAAAAAAAATTGAGCGTCTACATGCCTATGGATGTTGTTACTTTAAGTATGTTTTAGTTTCATAGTCTAGCATTCTTTCTTGGAAAATGTGCCAAAATCCTTCTTTCCCGGCATCAAAGCACTTCATTATTAACCTACCTCTGAAAGAAATCTAAAGTATGCAGAGCTGCAACCGTAGCATTTCACAATGTATTTTCTATTTGATTAAAAGAATAATGAACACATTACATTGTGCTCACAGTGATATACCTGCCTTTCCTGCTTTCATGTCTCAAAGTTTGACATTCCCTTGTCTACTCTCTCCCATAATGAAGCAACTTAACTGGAAATGCATAGAAGTTCACTGATTCCAGTTCAACCCAAGAACTTTTTTCCCCCATCAGAACAACGCCATGTTAATTTGCCTTTCCATATTTAATCATGCTTGATGGGTTTTACTGCAACTTCTGTAATCTAACTTTTATTAAGACTGTTATCAACCAAGAATCTGATTTTATTGGCACAGGTGTACAACAAATAAAAAACAAGACATTTATGCAATTGTACTGCAGTATCATTGATAGGGAGCTAATTCTTGTTTTTGTGGTCGTGATTAGATGCTATAAAGAAGAAATATGGGCGTCCTCAAGATCCTAGTGCAGTTTTAAGCTTTAGTAGCTTAAAACTGCATTAGGACATGCTGTACTTGTGGTCCGTGTATTGTTTCTCAAAAGGCCATAATCGAAGTAATTTTAAATGCGGTTTTTTTTCTATGACAATTATGCCTTGGGCCCTCCTCATGTAGAAGTCTGTGAGACTCCCAGCAACTATTTATGCACCCCATGTAGGTGTCCTCAGATTATTTCATGAAATGCAACAATACAACAATGGTTTCTCAACTTTGCGATTATCTAAAGGAAGGTCTCTGTTTTTGAAGTCTAGTAACATTCACAAAAACAAACAAAACAAATGAACAAAGACAAAAAAAGAGGCAGTTAAGTGCCTCAGTGGATAGAGTGCTGGGCCTGGAAGCAGGAGGACCTGAATTCAAATCAGGCCTTAGACACTTAGTAAACTGTATTACCTAGGGCAAGTCATTTAACCTCTATTTCCTTTAATCCATTCTAGAAGAAAATGGCAAACCACTTCAGCATTTTTGCCAATAAAACTCCATGGACAGTATTGATGTGTTATGGTCCATGAGGTCACAAAGGTTGGACGAGATTGAATAACTGAACAACAATGTTCACCAGTTCTCCTCTGTTCTTATTTATCTCATGTTGTCCCACCAGGCTAACCTCCTGGATTCCGTGATCTCCAGAAACTCATCATTCCACAAGATGAAACCAATTCTGAAATTTGTACTTCTTCATACCATTTCCCACCTGAATATAGCACTGTTTTATGCCTTTCTTTGTAGACTCAGCAGTTAACACAGCGCCTGGCATATAGTAGATGTTAAATAGATATTTATTGACTATTGACTATTCTTAGAGGTTCTAGGACAATGATTAGAGGGGGAAACAAGATGTCATCTGTTGGCTCTGCTCCCAGTTCTATGCTTTAGGATATTCAAACATTACAATTAGTTGGGGGAGGTGTCAGGGAAGGAGGGAACAAAGAAGATAATGAATCTAATTCAGACCATGGTTGACTTTGCTGCAAAATTTTGGAGTCCAGTCTCATATTTTTTGGCTGTAATCTATGGAAAGACCATGTCCTTCTCCACTTCATTTTAAAGATGAAGAAACTGAGGCAAACAGAGTGAAGTGACTTGTAAGGAGTCACACAACTAGGAAATGCCTAAGGCCAGACTGGAACTTAGGAAAATGGGTCTTCCTTATCCCAGGCCTGGTGCTTTATCTTCTTTATCACCTGGCTGCCTGTCCCATACGTTGGGGCATCTTACATCTGTGAGGTAGGTCAGCAGGCAAAGATGGAGGCCTAAAAGGCCTACCACAACAAACACCAAGTCCAGAGTGAAAAAGGACTGCTAGACACTAATATTAGAAGCATTGCAAGAAACTAGGTGACTAAGCTCTCAATAAATGATGCAAATAAGTATTATATATAGTTATTCAAAGGAATGGAGGTTGAAAAACACTGGGCTTGAAGTTAAGAGGCCTGAATTAGACACTTATCGCCTACACTATCTGTGTGACCTAGAGATATTTACTTAACCTCTCTAATACGTGCCGTCTTTATTTACTAATTGAGGATAATAATATTTTCCTTAGCTGCTTCATAGGGCTCTTATGAGGATCAGATGAGATCTAGTATGGAAAGTGTTTTGACAATACCAAAGAACTTTATGAATGTAAGGCCCAGTTATCAATGGGAGCTGGACTAGTAAAGGAAAACTCTGTGGAAGAGATAGAACTTGAAGGGGCCTTTCAAAAATGTCTAGATTATTTAAATATATTGTTTTCTCCCTTTACCAAGAAGATAAAGTCCTGAGATTTCTGATAAAGGCTGAATTCGTTAGGTAGCTGTCATGGCCTCAATAATGTTACAGAATAGATACAGGATGAGCTATGTTCTCATTATCTCCCTCAAAAAAGTTATAACAGTTCATGTAGAGTTTGCAAAGCACTTTAATAAATCATTTCACATCATTCTTCCCTCACTCTCAACCTTTTTTGAGGCAGTAGGGATTAAGCAACTTGCCAAGGGTCACATGGCCGGTAAGTGTCTAAGGCCAGATTTGAACTCAGGTCTTCCTGACTCCAGGGCTGGTTGCTCTATCCACTGTACCCTCTCACTACCCTATATGATTCTCATAATAGCTCCATGAAGTAGACGTTATTATGCCCATTTTACGGACAAAAAATAAAAGCAAAAACTGAGATACAGAGACATTAAATGACTTGTCCAAGATCTCAGGGAGAGTATCTGAGATAGGATTTGAACTTAGATCTTCCCGATATAGGTCTAATGCTCTTTCCACTAGGGAATGATTCTGTCACAAATAATCTGAGATCATAGACTATCAGTCGGGACCTTTGAGATCGATTGCTCTAATAGCTTTTATATACATTAAAATATTATAGATAGATACATACCTTACAATATGATAGAATGATAGAAATATGATCTTATTTTATCCTTATAACAGCCCGAGAGAGTAAGGATTATGCCCGTTTTACAGATTAGGAAACTGAAGAAAACTGAGATTAAGAGATTTAACCAAGGTTACACATAGCTACTAGGTGTGTGATATCAGGTTTAAACTCAGGTCTTCCTTTCTTTGGGCCCAAGCATCTATCTCCTGCACTACCTATCTACCACCTTTGGTCCTTAGCTGTTAGTTTAATCTGATCTCCCTGTTTCACAAGTACAGAGACTGAAATGTAGAGAAGACAGTAATCTGAGATTACATCGTGATTTTGGGGGTAAGGCAGATAGAACCAAAGGAAGCAAAATAAAATAAAATGAACACCTAGTTGATACCCAGCCTATCCAATCCTAAAAGCATTTCTAATTGCCTACAATGTGTCAGGCACTATGTTTTTACTTCATATAAAAAGACAAAATAAAAAATCCCCTTTCTTCTAGGAGCCAACATTGGAGGGGGCCATTGGAATATAACACATAAAACAAGTAAGTAAATAGATAACCATTTTAAGAAAAGAGAGAAAGTACTAACAAGGAAGGGAATGAGGATATATTTCTAGTAGATGTTACATGAACTGAACACTGAAGGAAACTGTGAATACTAAGAGACAGAGACAAGGAGGGAGTACATTTCCGTCATGGAAGGACATGCGTTGGCTTACTGAGATGTTTAAACTGGTCACTGACTGAAGCTTTCTCATTGCATATTTAGCTAATTCCTGAGTTTCTCAGCAGCATTGCCTAAAACTACACATCTTATCCTGAAAGTTTTTAGGCCTTGACAAAACATGACTGAGGGTAGGGGCAAATGAAGTCTTTTTGAATAGATGCCTTCAGAAAGGATTTTTTTTAAATTGCTCTGATGTCAGCCACAACGACAAGAGCCAATGATGTCCTCTGGTTTCATCACATGAAGTGGGGGCATGGGGTGGGGATGAAAACCAGTGAGGAGTCTAAGAATCCAGGGTCCAGTAGATGTGGGGCCCTTGAGAAACACCTTCCAGTGGATTCATCTCAAGAGTTTCTGCTTTAAAAATAGGAGCGGCGGAGCCAAGATGGCCGCATGAAAACAGCGTCTTGCCGGAGCTCTCTCACAAGTTCTGGTGGATTCCTATAAAAAAGTGAATCTGAGCAAATTTGAGAGAGTTAGAAATTGCGAGCAGTCTGAGTGAGGCAAATTTCCCAGCCGGGAGAATCTGAAAGGCTGAAGGAACGAATCTGTAGGCTAGGAGAGCGCTCAGCGTGCAGAGCTGCCCCAGACCAGACCAAAGCAAAAGCAGCTGGCCGGAAAACCCACGTGGGAGACAGGCTGGGAGAAAGCCGGGCGCCTGAAACCAGCGCAGATCCCCAGGCCTCCCAACACAGGACGGCACTCTGTGGAAGCAACAAGAGGCAGCGCAATGCCACCAAATGTGAGATACCAGCTCCTGAGGCTTGCAGCCCAAAGGTTTCAAACGCTTCTTGAGCTTTCGCGAGACATAATGGCCAGGTAAATGGCTCTAATCCCTCCCCTCCCCACCCAGAGAATACTCTGGGGGAAAAAAAAAAAGAGAACGCTGAGACAGAAGTGGGGCTTCAGTGGCTGAGTAGTTGGAGTACCTGAGTACCAGAGGGGCAGAGCCAGCAGGGGTCAACACCAGGAGCCCAGACATACTCTTGCTCCCCCAGGGGAAGTGCCAGACACTCAGCTCGAACAACAAAGTCCTGAGACCATTGCTGAAGAGCAACAGTGCTGGAAAACAACCCCAGGGGAAAAGATTTCGGGCAGCCAGACCCTCTCCCCCACACCTCAGG
>CM053627.1:185496682-185522891 GCA_028646595.1 Phalanger gymnotis | reverse complement strand
TATACACAATCAGTTTAACCATTCTTGCAGAATCAACCACCCAAAATACCAATGAATCTAGTGACTCTGATTGGGTTTTTAACTAATTAGTTGATTGCACTGGTTAACTCAATTCATAAAGGGACAGAGCTCAGGTTAAAGCAAATAAGACGAACTTTATAAAAAGCTGAAAGTGGAGGCAAACAAAGAAAAACAATAATCCAAGGAGAATGAATTATATTTCTTTCTTTCCATGGGAAAGAATAGAAACCTAGTAGAAGCCTTCCCTTCAAGTTCACAAGTAAACCTATTTGGTTCCTTTCTACTTAGTCTCATCATCAATACCTTCATTTTAATGGGATATTATTAGGTTCAGGTTCTAACTAGCCAGTGGCACAGTGATGAATACCATTGCTCTGCTTCCATTCATAGATTTCTAAACCTCTTTCAGTCTATCTAGCTGCTACTTCAAGTCACTGACCTTTTCCCACATGACACCTTTGGGAATTGAAAGGGAAAGGAAAGTCAGTGCTTATCTCTTCTGCAGCCTGAGAAAAAGAGAAAGGAAAAAAAATACCAAGGAGGCTTTCTTTCATCACCCTAGGTGCAGGTTCACTGAAAAATTTATCTCTGACCACAGGCCAAAGCTACAGACTCCCATGTGGGAGATGCCTTCAACTCATCTAAATTTGTCAGACTGAAGCATCTTGGGGATTTTATGGTTAGGGAGGAAAAAGTAATGAATCTTTATTCTTTCACTCTAAGTAGGCTTATATATTAGAGGAAAATTGATTTTAGAAATAAAATATATCCAAGGACAATGAGTTGTATTTATTCAATTACTATTGTAGAATACAAGGTGCTTAGCTTGAACATGATGCCAACCCTAGTTTCTTCACACACATACACAGAAAAGATGCTACTCTGTTTATGTGTGTATGTGTGCATGTGTGTGCGTGTGTGTGTGTGTGTGTATGTGTGTGTGTGTGTTACATAAGAACAGTTAGCATTTTTTTGCATGCTAAAGGGGATTTCAACGTTAAGGGTCTCTTGAAAATCAAGCTTATAAAACTATTTCTTTTATCCTAAAATCAATTTGGGACATACATCCACATTCAGACATCTTGAAATCTCAGGTTTACAAAGGAAAAATAATCACTTCTCTTGACTACATGACATTATTCGTGCCTCTCTTTTGTCCTTGATTGCGTTTCATTTTGTTTAAATTCTCATGACTTTTCCCTACCACTTTCTATCAAAGTCAATCGCATAGTCCAATTTACTATTAAGAAACTTTGAGAGCCTTTTAAATATGGTTCTTTTGCCTGGGATTTTCCTTTTTATAGTTCCAGAGTATTTTTCCCATTATGCCTCCTACCTTTCTTTCTTCTTGGTTAGTTATTCTAAATAATTCCTTCTTCACTTTTGTTTTCAACCCCTTCAGATATTTTAAGCAATTATTATGTCTCTCACCCGCTCTACTTCTTTTTACTTTTAACTTGAAATGGAATTCACACATTACTTGAAATCAAATGTCCATAAACAGGGGTTTGTTTTTGTAGGGTTGCTGAAACATTCTGGGTAGTAAGATTTTTTTTGGTACCTTCTCTGTTCCCCCACAAGGGAGAAAATAATATGGAAGCATTTACTTTGAAAACTGCAGGAGAAAATGATTGGCCTTGTTCTCTCCCCCTGTAACTCCACAGGAATCCTCTTAGAGTGAGAGACTCTAGAGAGACTCTGGCTCCATGGTATTTTTTGGGGGGAATTACTTTATGTGTCTTTTCTAGTGTAACAGTTTAGAGGAAAAGATTAGGATGGATTTAGAAAAAGATCTTGGTAAGATTTCTGATGTCACTTTTACATGGAAGTTGAAAAAGTATTATTAAGTTCATAATAGTAAAAGTAACGAAAACTGGTTACACTCATTCAACGTTAAAGTATGCTTTTGTTTTATATAAATATATATATATGCATGTGTATATATTTATACATGTTAATGTATCAACATCAGAGTACATAAGGATTTATTTCTGATAAAGCAAAGATAAAAAGTATATTTCTAAATTTAATCACTTCTTAAATGTTTATGGAAAATTTGCTATTAAAAACATTTTGGTGACATGAACAATTCCTTTCTGAGGGGATCACCCCCTCTTGTCCCATATTCTTAAAATTTAGATTTTTATATATCAGTTTTCTCAAAATGGAAGTGCAACTCTATTACTTCACACTTATCCAAATTTGAACAGTGGTTAGACATGCGTCTACTATACCTTCGAATTCCCATAAAATTCTTCAATGGAAAATATATTTAATGGATTCCAAGTATGAGCTTAATTCACTCTTAAAAGATAGTTAAACAAAATATAATCTGTAAGCAACCTAGTAGAAATGGTACATAGGTTAAACATAGTATATATTTTATAATTGACTTCATTTAAAACAATATATTGAATATTGCATCATTATGAAAATCAACCAATACATATGTATAAAGCAATTTCTAGGAGCCTGGTGCCATGCTCAGTATTGTGTTCACCACATTTCATTCAGAAAGTTGTATTTCAAAAGGGTCATACTGAACTAAAAGTTAGGAAACTTATTCCCACTTCAATTGCTGACTCAATGGCCTGACCAACATCTGGTCATTTTGCCTGTGGCTGGGGTTGTCAGGCCAGTTAGACTGACCATTCACAGGTAAATCAGCAAGTGACTGATTAGATCACCACATGGGCAGTCTGGCTCACTTTAACCAGCAAAGTAAGAGGAACATAAAATGGGTTCATACAGTTACCTTAGCCAAGAAAGTCAATCAGATTAATGATTTAATAATATGATTTAGGACTTTGCCCCTGGGCATTGCAATAGTTTCTTAATTGAAATATTTATATTTTGGGTGATTTGTGATTTCAAGATGGCAGCATTCATGTTAATAATAGACACGGAGAGGAATGAATGGAATATTCTTAAAAGCAGAATAGTCATGAAACTGTAGAATTTCAGGACTAGGAGTTACTTTAGAGATTAAATAATCTAGCTACCTAATTTAAATGAAACTAGATCAAAAAAGGTGAATTGACTGATTAGATGTCACATAACCAGTGTGTGGAAAAGTCAGAATTTGAACTCAGGTCTTCTAAATTTGTGTCAAGTGTTCTTCTACTATATCACACTGAAATGAAAACCTTAGTTTCAAACTAATGACTTCTTCTCTTGTGAGATGAGGCTTCCTGTTGAGATATCCAATTAAGGGGTCATTGTGATTAATTATCAAAAAACCATTTGTAGGTGATAAGTTTAACTCAGTGAATATGTATGCTACATATGAAACATGAAACTATTCTTTTTCTGTGCTGCCATTTTAAAGAAGGTATTAAAATTTAACTTTTAAGAAAGGATTTCAGTAATATCCACAATAAGGTCTTATTGTGTTATCTCTATGGAGATGACCTTGCATTATCAAAGCTGGAAAGTTTCCAAGTATAGGTCATTGAAAGGCTGAATATTGGCTAGTGTAAGTACAGCCTAAGCCAGGAGAAGTTTATCATCAGGATGGCGGAAGGATGGATGACTGATTTTTTTTTAGCTACAGCTGCTCTCAAAGACTATCTGTGAACATATAGAAGGTTGCAAGTTATAAAACCTTGAAGTATTAAAGCTTTAGTGATATAACAGGTCTCTGTTCTTCTACACTCTGACTAATATTCTTCTATCTTTGGAATCCTTTCATGTCAAAGGAAGAAAACTTGGGGTACAAATTTGTAGAAAATTCAGAAATACTTGTCTTAGGTAATTATAGCCTTTAAACTCCATGTCCATCAGTTTCAACATCCGTAAAATGATATTAACACTGACCATCATCTAGCTACTTATGAAACATATTAAACTTCTTTGATAAAAAACACAAGACTGAAGATGAAACATGCCACTTACCTTCTGCCAAAAAGATGACAAGCTTAAAATGCAGAGAACTACATACATTTTTGGGTAAAGCCAACTGTAGAAATTTGTTTTGCTTACTGTACATGTTTTTTGATGAGATCTTCTCTCTTTTCCTTCCTTCTTTCCTTCCTTTCTTCCTATCTTTCTTTCTTTTCTTTCTTTTTTCCTTTCTATCTTTCCTTCCTTACTTTTTTCCTTTCTTTCTTTTTCTTTCTTCCTTCTTTCCTTTCTTTCCTTCCTTCCTTCCTTTCTTCCTTTCTTTTTTTCTTTCTTTCTTCCTTCCTTCCTTTCTTTCTTTCTTTCTTTCTTTCTTTCTTTCTTTCTTTCTTTCTTTCTTTCTTTCTTTTTCTTTCTCTCCTCTTGTTCAATAGAGGAGGCAGTGGGAGAAACAGAATATGGATTCATGTAAGATATAGCTTTTTAGAAAAACACTAGGCATATTGGAGTTCATTTAATTTAAATCAGAGTCAGGGATGGTTGGGGGAAGTTGATTACAGGGAAGTTGCAAGGGGGGCTATCATCTTATCCTTCATCCTAAATTAAGCAATGGCACCAAGACAAATTATTTATGTTACAGAAACTGAAGAGGATTGTGGTCATGTGTAGAGTTGAGTATAACTATCCTTTCTAGGCACAGAAATCTCAGATCTGTTTACCTATCCTCTGTCTCTCTCCTGAACCCAGTTTCACTTCACCAAACTGCCTATAGGATATTAACAACCAAATGTGTTAAATAAGCACATCTGGTGGTAACAGGTACAAAACAGAATTGTTTTCCTTTCCCCAAAACTTTTCCCTTTTTTTCATTTCTTTATTTCTGTGGAGGGTACTACCATCTTTCTAATTGGTCATGTTTATAACCTCACACTTATTCTTGAATCTGTTGACAATCTGATCTATTGATGACCTAATCTATTAATAAATATTATTGATTCTGCTTCCAAAATATGTCTTGTACCTACCTCCCCTCCAATTACACAGCAACTAAGGTTCGGGCCCTTATCATCTCTCACCTGGACTATTGTTATAGCCTTTAAGTGTTCTTTCCTTTAATCTTCCTGTTTTCCAGTTTGCCCTCCAAATAGCTGCCGAATAGATCACTCCCCTTCTCTGGAACCTCTAGTGACTCCCTCATGCCTCTTCAACAAAATACAAATCCCTTAGTTTGACTTTTAGAGATCATCACAATCTCCCTCCTGCCTACCTTTGCAGGATTATTTTACTATCCTTCTTCGTTCATGTTATATTCTAGCCAAACTGGCCCATTTACTGTTCCCAGGGCCAGGTAGTTGAGAATCAGTGTGAAAAATAACTTGAAAGAAACATATAATAATATTTTTTTAAAAGATAGGCCAGTCATATAGCAACAGTCTTTTACAATCCATGTGCTCCACTGGTATCTTTCTATTTCAGGAGAACTCACTGAATCTCTGCTCCCTACGTGTTAGGTTGATCCCCTGCAGAAAACTTATCAGAAGACACACACAAGTGTCACACACAATGAACAAATATCAGTGAACAATGGGGACGTGCTGGTAAATGTTTAACAACCAGCTCCCATCTGACATATTTTTAAGTTTAATCTGTGTTACTAACATTTTATCTATTATCTTTTTTTTAAGTCTAGACAAACAATATAAATAATAAATCAAGCTGTGATCTGTGTCACTTGCTGATTTCCATGATGCACTTGTAACATTTACTTATTTTCATGCTCACACTGAAAATTTAACAATTGCCTCTTAAGTGAAGATAGGTGTTGACTGCAGGAAAAGCTGGGCTTTAACCTCAATCATTGATAGGAATATTCATATCACTGAGACCAAAGAGCTTTCCAAGAACTGAACTAAGGATAGTTCAGACTTCATCATGACCTCAAGATGCCTCCATGTCCTTGAAGGTGATGCCAATGACACACAGATTTTGTCAGATTGTAGATCTATTCTACTATGGTCTAAGAACAACATATCTTTTTCAGTATATCCTCTTATCTTCTATTTTATTTCCTCTAAGATTTGAAAATGTGAAAAAAAGATGAATTGGAAGTAGTATTAGAGGAAAAGATATGACACAATTGGGAGAGAAGATTTTTTTATTAAAATAACTAAAATGTCTAGTTTTTGCCCAAGAGCTGCTATCTCCCTTCCCCCTTTTTCCTCCAACTACTGCATGTTTTATGCAGTAATAAAGTAGTTAATTACAATAGAAACATTTGTTAATTGTTTCACAGGGATTATGAATATATGAGTAAACATGGGTATTTTAACTCCTACTTCTGTTAGAAAAATTAGCCTCTCAGAGGACAGAATATAGTGCTGAATGGGGAGGGCATGGGAGTAGATTCCACCTTTAGTCTCTGTGATTTGGTTCTGATATTGTATTACCTTTAACCATGCCAATTCCAATTTGACACTGTGCTTCTAGTCAGAGGATGGAAAGAAAACTGATTATTTAATCAAAGGGAGGGAGAGAGCCAAAATAATCAAGTGTATCTCATGAAAGGGGAAAACTACCCTCAGAATATATTGTGCTAACTGTACTTGTGGTGCCATTTTTTATTTTATTTTAAGTAACAAATAAAATAGGAAAACATTTTTCCCATCATAAAAACTGACTTTGATCCCCAGTACAGCCATTGAGTGGAAAATTGAACCACAATATAATTGCTTTCCCTGTGACCGATAAAGTGGTGTAACAAATTTTGTGTTTGAATGATAAAATCAGCAATTGGCCCCTAGCATTTCCTTCTGCCTTTCCTCCAAGGACACCAGAGTCCCATCAGGCCCCAGGGCAAGAGCAAAGGCTGAAGAACTGTAAATCTACTCCAAGTTGTTGTTGGATTTCTTTCTTTTCTTTTTTTTTTTAATAGAAAACAATGTGTCTGTGTTTTCCCCCTTTAAACGCCTAATATAAATTACTTCTGAATGTGGAAAAAAATACACTCTCCAATGAAAACTGATTACAGTCATAAAAAAACTAAAAATGCACTGAGTAAAAATTATTTTACTCAAGAGTAAAATCTTGTTAGAAAGGGGAAATTATCTAAACAAGTCACAGTGACAAGTGCCACAGATGTTTGATACAGAGGCAGCAGCCAGAGATGCTTGCACCACAGGAAGGAAAATGGGCTGCATTTGTAAGCTCATTAGATAGGATTTAACTGTAGAAAGATATGGGCTTTCGCGTGTATGTGCGTCAAATCTATCCTATCACCAGAGCCTACTTCCCCAGCCCATTTGGGATAACAATCCTAAATGGCAGTGATTATTGTGGAGTTCTTTATGGTTTTCTCAATTCTTTATTCGGGCTGGCATATTCTCCAGAAGAGGATAAAATCCAAGTCTCTAGAACAGACATTTAATTAGTGAATCTGATAGGGGAAGGAGGCAAAGGGAGAAACAGGGTAAGGGGTGGAATCTCAATTAAGGAATGGCCCTGTGCTGAAAGCATTAAGGTTCAGATATTTATCTGGATGTTCACCCAGCCTTGGAGCATTTGGTCCACCTTCTTTAATTTATAAACCAGAGGTTTGGACCTTGGCGGCTACCCTGTGAAATGTGGTGCCATAAACAAGGATTGCTTTTCTTGAGAAGAGCCACCAGTGTTCTGACCTGGAGATATAGAGAACATGCAGAGACATGAGGAAGAAAGTCATCAAAGAGCAATTTTCTTAGACTTCACATCAGCTCTGGGTTCTGAGAAGGACTTTTTTTTCTTCTTCCTAGATTAGATAATTGCCCCTTGAAAATAAGCATTCCTGTGTCTTCACATTCGATGCTTGAGAAAGGGAGCCAGAGTTTAGTCATTACTCAACGTGGAGTGGTGTACAGGAGGGAGCCGTAGACTGGGAGACAGGTGGTCTGGATTGTCCTTTTAGTTTTGTCACTAATCAGCTGTGTGACTTTGGGCAAGTCACTTTCCTTTCTGAGTATCAATAAAGAAATTGATCTACATTTCCTGACCCAAACTGTACTAAGGACTGATAAAATATCTTATTTCTTTACCTTAAACTATTCTGCCTTCCACAGTTTCAGCAAAATAGTTCTCAGGGTTTTAAAGGGTCAGACAGGTAGCTGGAGAGAAAGAAGAAGCCAGAAGGTATAGGAAACAAGGAAAAGTAACATTTAGATTTTTTTTTGTTTGTGTATTTTTTTAAGATTATAGATGTTAAGATATGAAGAGTTGTGAAACTTTGTGAACTATTAAAAATTTGTCTGGGATCAGCTGTTTATTGGGAACCAATGGACTAGATCCCTTCCAGTCTCCATATTACTATATTAAGGAAGCACGGTTGTTGTTGCTTTTCCTTCATCTAGTAGTGTCCAACTCTTCATGACCCCATGGACTTGTCTATGGGTTTTCTTGGAAAGATACTGGAGCAGTTTGACATTTCTTTCTCCAATGTGTCCCTATTTTAAGGATGAGTAACTGAGACAAACAGGGACTAAATGACTTTTCTGGGGTCACAAAGTATCTGAGGCTGGATTTGAACTGAGATCTTCCTTACTCCAGGCTTCATGCTTTATCCTAGCTGCCCCTTAGGTAGCATGGTACCATTGTAAATACTTGATTTCTAGTTAAAGGACCAAGATTTGTATCCCATCTGACTGCCACTATGTGCCTTTGGCCATCTCAGTTGCTGGATTCCACTTAGTTTCTTCATCTGTAAAAGGAGGTTAAGATCACTTCTGCTTTTAAATCTATGACTCTATGATACTATGAAATTTGGTATCCTTCTTATGCTCTGCACCTTCATTGCTTGTAGAGGCACCATGACTGAAAAAGGGGAGGTTGTGTTAGGAATCATAGTCCCTGTTCTTTCCCCTAAGTTTATATTGTAATTCTATGTTTTTTCTTTGCTGACCTAGACCTTGATATTATTTGGAATGAATGATTTGGATTGATTACTTTGGTTGGCATCAGGTGAAATTCACTCTCTGGAACAGTAAACATCATATTGCCAAGACTGACTGCTTATTTTGGATTATTGATCTGATAACAATGAACCTACCAGCATGTTATTGAGTGTATTTTAAGCTTTGTCCTATTTTTTTAGGCTGACCTAAATTGGCCATTTTATTGGTGGGATAAATGGAGGCAGAAGCAACATTTGGTTTTCCATTTATCTTAGCTGATGTGGTAAAATGATATAGAATCTGAAGCCAGAAAATGTTGATTTAAGTCCTTGATCTGCAACTACAAAATGCTGTGGCCAAGGGCAAATCACTTACTCTCTCTGAATATCAACTCTTTCGGATGGAAAATGCTTGACCCATATTACTTCTAAAGGTTGTGGTAAGAATCAATGGTATGACATATATATATATATATATGTATACATATATATATATATATATATATACACACACACACACACATATATGTATTTATATATGTATATACATATATGTGTGTATGTGTGTGTGTACACATATACATACATACATATGCACATGTGTATGTATGTACGTACATATAATACATATGTGTTTTTACCTATAAGCACTATAAAATTTAAATAATGTTATCCATATTAATGATTATCTATTAGATATACTTTGATATTAGTAATTACTAAAGTAATAATAAAGTAATGATAGGAGTAGTATTGTTTGATGGATAAAGTACTCAATTATGAACAAGGAAGACCTGGATTTAAATTTTTCCTGTGATACTTTATAGGATCATATATTAAGATGTAAAAAAAAAATACTTTAGATGTCATATCATTCAATTTCCTTGTTTTAGAAATGTGACTATGGGCAAGTTACCAAACCTCTCTGACCTTTAGACAATTCTATAAGACTAATCAAGTGGTAATAGTTTGCAATCTGTCATGGAGAGAGTTACTTTTCTAGTTGATACAGTGGATAGAGAGCCAGGCCTAAAATCAGAATGTTCTGAGTTCAAAAGCTCAGACATTTACTAGCTGTTTGACCCTTGGCAAGTCACTTAACCTCTTTGCCTCATTTTCCTCATCTGCAAAATGGGAATAATAGTAACACTTGCCTCCCAGGGTTGCTGTGGATCAAATGAAATAATATTTGTAACGCACACGGCACGGCGCCTGGCCCATAATAAGTGCTATATAAACATTAGCGACTGTTATTACTAATAAAATCACAGATGAGGAAATATTATGAATGCACAAAGGATCTGTGATTTCAGCCAATGCAGTTAATTCTTCCACCAAAACAGATCATGACTCTTCTATGACTTTAGCAAGTCATCTTAGAGAATTGTAGAACCTGAAAGTTTCATCTCTCTACAGCCAAACTGCTGATACGCCTCCTAACTGGAGGTTGATCACTCGAATGCTCACACTCAAAAGCAAAAGGGGCCAAAAACATCAGGATAAAGAGCATCGTTTCTGTAACCTTCGAAGGTACAGGAAGTTCTAGTACAGAATTAGCAGAATTCAGTTCGGCGAAGTTCAACATCTATTTAACGTACTTTATTTTTAAGGCACCAATGCTACGCTGCAAAGGCAAAAATGAAATGGTCTTTTCTCTTGAGAAGCTTGAAAATCTACCAGAGTAGACCAGTATACAAACAAATAAGAAAATGGCAAGAGAGACTGAGAAAGAAAGTCCAGTGAGGTAGAAAAACCACAAGAGAACATTGTGATTGAAAGCAAGGAAGAGAGAGAATCATAAAGGAGATAGTCTTAAACGGTATCAAATATTGTAAAACAAAGAGCATGGAAACTAGGAGGGCATCTTATTCTAGAGGCTACTCAAAATTACAGTTGCAAAGCATTAGTAGAGTACTTTGAATTCCTTATCAATATCATTTATTATTATTATTGCTATTACTATTATAATTATTGCCTTCATTTCTATAGTGCTTTGTGGTTTTTCAAGCACTTAACTTTGTAGTTAGAATATTACATACTAGGGTCTCTGCTATGTGGGCTAAGCTATTTTTACCTCAGAAAAGTAGATAAGTTGTCCTGAGACCCTATGGGTCCAGTGAACTAGGACTCAACCCATTGATGTGTTTTCAATCCCCTGGGCCCGGGCTGTCCAAAATGTGGCCTGTGGGCCAGGCAGCATGCAGTTTTATGCGTCTCTGCCTACAAGCATAGAAATTTACATAAATTCTTTAGTAAAGGAAGCTGAGCTACCACAGAGCTTTCACTAAAAGGGCAAATCAAAGTATATTGTCTATTGTTTCAACAGCCCTGGGCTTTAGGCAATAAAAAAAGGCCAGCCCACAAGGAATCTGTGCTCCTCTAGAATAGGATGCCTTTAACTATGAGTCACCATAACTATCTGGCCCTGCTGACCCGACACAGTTCTGTATGGAGATAAGTGGGATTGTATATACCTGAATTAGTACTATATCTTTGCTTGAGTCTCCCTTCCGTGCTATTAAGTAAACTTTTTTTGTTAAGGTTTGCATGGCCTGTGAGTGTCTCCTTTTTGCCAGTCCCAAACCTAAACCACTTGACTATTTTGAAACGTGACTGTCTATACTTATTTGTGTTGGTATTTTATCCCCCTAATAGGCTGGGGGATGGGGTGGCGGGGTAGGAAGGAACAAGCATATATTAGACACTGTAATAAACATTTTGCAAATTTCTAGTTTGATTCTTACAACAACCTTGTGAGGTAGATGCTATAGGGATTATTTGTAGTTGAAGAAACCGAGGCAGTCAAAGCTCCAGGGTCACAAAACTAAGAAATGTGTTCCTGAATCTGGAGCCAGCACTCTATCTACTACATCGCCTTTGTTATCATTCAGTAGTCTTTCAGTAATGTCTGACTCTTTGTGGCAAAGATATTGGAGTGGTTCGCCGTTTCCTTCTCCGACTCATCATGTAGATGTGGAACTGAGGCAAACAAAGTTAAGTGACTTGCCCAGGGTCACACAGCTGGTAAGTGTCCGAAGCCAGATTTGAACTCGTGAAGATAAATCTTCCTCATTCCAAGCCCAGTGCTCTATCCATTGCAACATCTGACTGCCACTGACTGGACACTGGTGGCCTAATGCTGTACTCTGCATGTAGTAAAAATTTCATGGTCTGTTGTATTGTAGGAACTAGTTCAAATGTCCTGCAGCTAAGGGTTGGGGTGGGAACCACATTCAGACAGACTAGATATATTGACATTTTGGACACCAAGAAAAGGGAGTATGAATGTTTGGAATGATCTTGAATGTAACAACTACTAGGATGACCACTAACAACATCCATATGACCTTTGAAGCATGTTCAAACTTCATTCAGGGAATTTGAGGCAGAGTAATGATAGACTGCAGCACATCCATTTGGGCACAGTGCCTGGTGGAGTGCCCCGGGAGACAGAGCTGGGTTCCATGCTATTTAACATTTTTATTTATGATCCAGATGAGGGAACCAGAAACATATTTATGAACTGTGCAGATGCTACCAAATGGAGAGGTTCTAAAAACATGAGGGAACATAGAGAAGTGAGATGGATGGCTCAAAGGAAGTAGGCGGGAAAGGAGAAAATAAGTTTCTACTTGGAAAATTTTGTAACTAATTTACCTGAGGAAATGCAGCAGTGAGCTAGCAAGCAGGAAACATGAAAAAAAGTCCTAGAGATAATGCAGAATGAGGAATTTGAAAGTAACACAGAATCTAAAGAGGTTAATCTATACACAAAAGAGGTCTTGTGTTATTAGGTCATGGGGAACTAGGGATTTGATTTTTTTCCTTTGTGGGGAGGGGGAGTAATGAGCATCCTTAGATTCTCACTCATTATTCAGGAAAGATGGAGAACTAGTCAGCTTCCTCCAGGAGGTATGAATCCTAGCATAAGCAACCCTGTCTTGCTCTCTGTGAAGCTGTCTGCTGACACAGTGTCTGCTGGCACTTTGGAATTCACAACGCCCTTCACCTACATTATCTTAAGTGGCCATCATCGTTCTGTGAAGAAGGTAGTATGAGTATTATAAGGATCGCAACAGAATCTGTGATTCCATGATTCCATTGGCATAGGGAACTCCTGGGTGGGAAAACCCCTCTACCAATGCAGGTTGGCACCTTCTCTGTGAAATTATTAGAGCTATTAGGTCTCTGAGATGCTAAGTGGTCTCTCAGAGTCATATAGCGAGTACAGAGGCAGACTTGAATTCAGGCTTCCTGGCTCTAACGTGGCCAACAATCCTGTATGCCGTGTTGGAGCTCAGGAAGATCGAGTGATTTATCCAAAGTTGCCAGCTTATAGTCGACATTAATTTGGACCTCGATGTTCTTAATCTGAGTCTGGTCTACAGTATCGCTCTAATTTGGCAAAATGGTATTTGGTGAACTGCCATGTTGGCTACCTGAAAATATTTGACCATCAAGCTCTAGGTAGAAGTATAAGGGCCAATCACCTTCACTGTGGAAAGTTTACAAAAAATTCAAGATACAGTGGGAAGGATGAAGAGCACTGGGGCCAGCAGGGAGAAGGCAGGAGAGAAAGGAACATGGGGGTTTTAATTGGAAGGGATTCTAATTAGAGATCATGCAATTCAACTTACTCATTTTTATAGATGAGGAAACTGAGGCCAGGAGAAGGAAAAACATGTACCCATGGTTTTCTGTCCCAAATCTAGCATTTTTACCATTATATTAAGCAGAGAAGGGAAAGAGGAGAGGAGAGGGAATAGGAAAAAGAGACAGAAGAGACAGAGTCTGAGAGACAGAGCCAGAGAGAAAACAGAGAGACATCTCCTTGTCATCTTATAGTTTATATAAATTTATTCATATTTGCAAAGCATTTCTTAATTACTTTAACATTCAGAACTCTCTCAAACACTTTCTCCCTTGTGGCTCTAATTTCCTACATAGCTTCAGCTATCATCTCTTTGTAGCTGCCTGTCTAATCCATGTATCTAGCCTCAATCGCACGGCAGCTGGATGGTGCAGTGGATAGCGCTCTGGAATCAGGAAGATGCATCTTTTTGAGTTCAAATCTGGCCTCAGACATTTACTAGCTGTGTAACTTTGGGCAAGTTACTTAATCCTGTTTGCCTCAGTTTCCTCGTGTGTACAATGAGATAAGAAGGAAATGGCAAAGCATTCCATTATCTTCCCAAGAAAACCCCAAATGGGGTCACAAAGAGTCAGATATGACTGAAAAATGACCCAACAACAACAGCAACAACCCCAATCACTCCCCTAAGCCTTCCATATCTCTAATCGCCTAATGGACTTTCCTAGCTGAAAAAAATTGCAACCTCAAATTTAAAAATGTCCTAGACCAAATTCATCGTCTTCGCTGATAAACTTGCCCTTCTACCCATGCTCCCTATTTCTGTTGATGGAAACAGTTAACCAGGCCCAAAACTTCAGTGTCATCACTCAAATCTCCCTTTTTCTTTTTTTCCCCCAATCTACCTAGTTGTCAAGTCCTGCCAATCATACCTTGAAAATATCTGTTCTTGCATCCATCTACTCTTGTCCAGTCATACTATTATCACTCTAATTCAGGTCCTCATCACTTCTTGCCTGCATAGTTATGATAGCTTCCTAACTCATTGCCCTGCCTTGAGTATCTTTTTCTCTTTATTCAATGCTTTAGATAAATCCAAAAAATCATAGTCCTAATGCATATATCTTGTACTATCTAGCCATTTTTATCTACTACGCAAATACTTTAAGTGGCTTGCCATTGCTCATAGCAGAGCTGTCAAACTCATGGCCGTACAGGCTGCAAACCTGCTAAGTGAAGCCCAAATCAGATTAAAATGTAATTGAGAAATATTTGACAACATAAAAAAATAGAATACAGCATAGGTAATGTTAACTTGTGGTTTTAGAAGTCAATGTGCAGCCCAAAGGGGCGTGTTTCTAGCTCCATCCTAAACGTGGAGCTTTATCTCACATTACTTCTTTTCACCCACTCGTTGATGCCTACTGCGTCCAAGTTGGACGGCCGTCTGTTCCCAGCTTTTGTCCGGCATCTGTGTATTTGCTTGAGCTATGCCTGGGACACATTGCCTCCTCATCTTTGCTTGCCAAAGCCCCTTTCCTTCAGCACTCCGCTCCGGTGCTATCTTCTCTGTAAGGCCCTTCCTGTTCTTACGTGAAACTGATTGTTCCCACTTCATATTTTTTCCTGCAGTTCTTTGTCCACATCACCACTTTATCACTTTTCTACTTTGTATATAGTTGTATCTATGTCTTATGTAAATATTAAATGATCAGATCCTTGAAGGCAAGGATTATCTCATTTTTTTGTCTTTATATCCCCAATCTCTAGTACGACTTGCACATGTTGTCATTCGGTCATTTCAGCAGTGTCTAACTCTTCACGACCCCAGTTGGGGTTTTCTTGGCAAGGATCCTGGAGTGGTTTGCCATTTCTTTCTCCAGCTCATTTTACACATGAGGAAACTGAGACAAACAGGGTTAAGTGACTCATCCAGGGTCACATAGCTAGTAAGTGTATGAGGCCACATTTGAACTCAGGAAGGTGAGCCTTCCTATCTCCAAGCCAGGAGCTCTATCCATTGCGCCACCTAGCCTCCCATAATTAAGTTACATAATTTAATTGAAACACATGACTCCGCCCTTTACAGGTGAGGGTTCAAGATGGAAGGAGGTACATTTTTATGCTTATGTTAATGAGGAATGAAATAAATGTAAAGGAAAAGGGAGAAGGAGGGAATGACTTGGTATATGAAAACCCTGCCACGATTATAGGGCAATGGACCAGATACTCTAAATGTCAGTAAAGCCTCCTAAATCTCAGGAAGGATTTCAAAGCAGTTTGGCTAAATTCCTTGCTTGAGATACTTTTCTTATTCCTCCCCCAGACGCTTACTAGAATCTGGGAGACACTGGCATTGCTCTTTAGCCCTCCATGATACACTCATGGCTCCAGGGCATCCTACCATCTGGCCCATGCATGGCCTGCCCATTGTAGGTCGGTGGCCCTGTGGAGATTATCCCTCTTGTTTACCATTGGTCCATCTTTTCCTGAGCAGAGGGCTACGTTCCCCACTGAGACCCATATCCTCCAAGCCAAGCAATTCTATTTTCAAAAGAAGGGAGGCTGAAGCCTGACTAGCTTTATGCAAACTAAGCAGGACCCTGAGGCAGGGAGCAAGTTGCCAGTACCATCCTTGGATGGTTCTAAGTTTGGATGCCCCTGACCTATACTGTTTGCAAACACAATTAGGTAGAGGCAAAAACTACTGTAGTTACTAACTTTACAAATAGCCTTGCAAAAGTACATTGGAGGATTTTATATATTGATTAAGCGCAGTAATATTAATATACTTTTTGCCTCTAGTCAGTTTCCTTTCTTCAGAATTTTCCCAAGTGGTACTGAGAAACTTTCCCTTATTTCAGTTGAATACTAATGTTACAAACTTGTTTCTGACCGCTTGACCTTTCTCCTTTCATTTTTTTTCCTGTGTTCTCTCTCTCTCTCTCTCTCTCTCTCTCTCTCTCTCTCTCTCTCTCTCTCTCTCACTTTTTCTTTTCTCTCTCACTCTTCCTCTCTTTTAACCACCTCCCCCCATCTTAACATTTTTTTTTGTCCTCTGGAGACAGTCTCTCACATTTTCATTTTTGGGGCTCACATGGCTCATTGCTGACGCAGTGACTGATGGTTTGAGCATTCCCTGCCTTGACCTCGTCAACATCAGAAAGTGTTTTCAAATCTCAGTCATCTCTGACAGCCTTTGAGGAGAGAAATGAGACAGCCTCCCTGACACAAAGGCTTCTGGCCTGGGGTAAAAAATTCCTTTTGAAAAAAAAATTTTTTTTTTCTGAACACTCTGTAGACCATACTGCTTTCCATTCATCTTCCGATCTAGCCCATCCATTCCCAACTCCATATTAGCTTTCAGACATTCGATTTTTCCTGCTTATTGGAGACTAGCCACTGTACCTCAGATGTTGCCCTATTGTCCCAGTCTTGGCCTTGCCTGTTTTTTTGTGCAAAGAAGAAAGCAACCACTTTACATAATGTACTTAATGATGGTTCTGTCTAGGAAAATTTTAAAAAAAAGGTTCCTCTTATTCCTAAAGGTAACACCCAAAGAAGAACTGAAGAGAGTGCTCAATGAAATCACATCTGAACCTCATGCAGAATGCCAGGAGGCAATGGCCTAGGGAGAGGAATGTGGCAATAGCCTTGTCCCGAATTGGTTTAACTTCCATAGGAGTGAATTTTTTGGAGTCTTTTGAAGGGAGCTATGATTTATCAAGAAAGGTAATATAGGCTAATAAATATTATAGTGAACTCAGAAAAAGGAGACCTGGGAATTATTCCTAATTTGGCTTTTGATTTGTTGAGTGACCTTCATCTTTCATAGTCTCAATTTCCTTATCTATAAAATGGAGGTAAAATACTAGCTTCCACCTGAATTTGGCCTCATAATACCTGTTTTGAGAATTCCATCAAGTAATATCTTTGTGATCATTTAGACAAAGGTACTTTGGAAATGTGAATTATTTTTCATCTGAATTCCTTGATAGTCGGGGGACATAGTGCCCTTTCATGCATAGAAAGTATATGTATGTATATTTGTGTATATATATATATATATATATTTAGCATTACAGTCATTTCCTCATTTCTACTCCCCTACAGCATTGAGCCCTACCTTGTACTAAACAAAATCATTTAAACAAAACAAACTGATAAAGTGATGGCATTGGATAGCAAGTGCAGTATTCTGCCCCCATTGTCCTGTCCCTTTCCTACCCCTGACCTGAATCTCACACTGGAAGGATGGAACTGTGTTTCCTAATCTGTTCTTTCTAATTAGTATTGATTGTCACAATTAATCTTAGCTCAGCTGCCTTTTAGAGTCATTTTCATTTACTTTAGTGTGGAAGAGGAGGAGGATTAACACAAGTACTATGATTTTTCAGGGGAATATCTCCCCAGATAAAGTAACCTCTGGGGCAAAATCATCAGAAAAGTAACCGCTGGGGGTAAAACAGTTGTAGGGTTGCGTCAATAAGAGACCCTCAGGTTGCACTTTGTTTCCCTTGTTGTCACCATGTATATTGTTATTTCATCTCTGCATCCGTTCATCTGTTTCCTCCCATGTTTCTCTGAACTTCTTAATTTTTGTGGCACAATTCATACATCATACAATTTGTTCAGCTCTTCTTCATTCGATAGGTGCCCACTTTGTCTCCAGCTTTTTGCTATCAGAAGAAAAGAGTTACTATACTATTATGTGATCTGTGGAAGCTTTCAATCTTGTTGGGGTTTATGGCTAATCCTGAGATTTCTGTATCAGAGGGTATAAACTAGTTTAATGACTTTTCTCACAAAATTCCCAATTATTTTCTAGAAAAGTTAGACCAGTACATAGCTTCTTCCCCAATGGTGGACTTCTTCTGAATGTCATCAGTAAATTAATCTACCAGTCAACAAGCATTAATTAATGCTTAGGGTATGTGTCTGTGTGACAGACACTGCGTTATGTTCTGGGAGAGTAGTCTCTGCTCCTAAGGAACTTATATTTTATGAAGGAAGACCCGAGTTCAAGTACAGCCTCAGATGCTTACTCTCTGGGTGAGCCTGGTCCTTCTACTTCAGTTTCCTCCTTTTTTAAATTGGGATGATAATAGCACCTATGCCCTAGGGTTATTGGAAGGATCACATGCGATAATATTCATAAAATATTCAGCAGGGTGTTTGCCACTTGGCAGGCACTTCATGCTTATTCTTTTCTCTGATTCCTTCTGTGCATTTCTGGGCACAACATATGAGAAGTGGAGGTAGGAGCCTATTATCAATTAGTCCAATTCCCTCCGTGCTATGGAAAAGGCAGCAACTAGTTTGCATTGGGAAATAAGGCTCCGTTTCTGACATTTTGGTGGGAAGTAGTGTAATCATGAGCCTAAAAGAGAAGCCTGGGGTGGGAGACTGCATTTCCTCTGTCGATGCAGAAGGCACATATTTTTTTTTCATGCAGGATCAACGAGGAGGAAAGGGAATGGGTTTTCATTGGAATATTATTTAATAAATCAAAAGGTTCTTGACTCCATAGGTGTGGGCAGGTCTTTCATTGATTTGTATCCGAACCCAACTTGTACCCAACAACCCTTGGGTTGCTTTTCAGTTGTGTCTGACTCTTTGTGACCCTGTTTAGGGTTTTCTTGGCAAAGATTCTAGAGGCTTGCCACTTCCTCCTCCAGCTCATTTTACAGATGAGGAACTGAGGCAAACAGGGTGAAGTGACTTGCCCTGGGTCACACAGCTGGTAAGTGTCTGAGGCCATATCTGAACTCATGAAGACGAGTCTTCCTGCTTCTAAGCCCAGTACTCTACCCAGCAGACCACCTGGTTGTCCTTGTTGTTGTTATTATGGTTATTGTTGTTGTTGTCATTAACTTCCAGTCACTAGCCTTCCACACCAGTGATGACTTCATTCCCTGAGCTTTCTACTACATTCCTGCTGAGCTCAAGCAATGTTTATAGAGCAATACAGAGGTATGCTGGGAAATGATTAACAACTGGGCTCTCAGGGGAAAATGCAAGCACACACACTTTTAAATTGAATCTACATTAATAACACTCTCCCAAATCTAAACAGTCAACAAAACTGTAACTCAAGTCCTGATTTGCAGCTTGCTCCTTTCTGAGGCTCACAGTGACACACAGGTCTAACCATTCTCCATCAACTCCAGGATAATACACAAAATGCTCTGTTTGACATTCAAAGCTTTTTACAATCTAGCCCCATGCTACCTTCCCAGTCTTCTTATTCATTACTCCCTCACCACATACCTTTCTCACTGTAGACACTGGCCTCCTTGTAGTTCCGTGAGCTAGACACCCCATCTCTCAGCTCCAGGCATTCTCTGGCTGTCTCCATGCCTGCAATATTTATAAAATATTTAGTAGAGTGCTTCACTTTTAGTGGGAACTTAATAATGCTTATTCCCTTCTTTGATCCCTCCTCAACTTTGCCTACTACTTCCCTGGCTTCCTTTAAATCACAATTAAAATCCCATCTCTTACAATAAGCCATTCTCAACCCCTCTTAATTCTAGTGTCCTCCCTCTGTTGCTTATTTCCTATTTATCCTTTATATAGCCAGCTCGGTATATATTTATTTGCATGCTGTCTCTCCTTTTACATTGTGAGTTCTTTGAGTGAAGAGATTGCTTTTGCCTGTCTTTGTATCCCTGGTGCTGGATCTCCCATTGCATCCTAGGCCATCTCCAGTCCTCCTGATTAAGATCTGGCCACTGGACCCAGATGGCTCTGGAGAAGAAAGTGAGGCTTGCACAGCCCTCCCTCACTCAAATCAAAGTCAACTGCAAGTCATGTCATCATCTCCTTGATATCATGGTCCTCTTTGAGAACAAAGGACAAACATGATCCCCAGTGCTTAGCAGTGTCTGGCACATAGTAGGCATCTAATAAATGTTTATTGATTGATTAACAATTTAACAATCTGGTTAGAGCACGGCCCTTCTCCAGATTATGCTTCTTACTAATTCACCCCAGATGTGTTAGGACACCTTCGGATATCTTGCCCTCTATCTATATCCTCTCTGCCCTCTTCCCCCACACCATCCAGTTAAGATCTCTCTACTACTATTTTCTATTATTTGTTCTTGGAACAGTAATCAAGCCAATACTAGCACTGACTTTGGAAAGGGCAAGTCAGTGGAATGGCCTTTGGCTCCACTCACCATTCTTGTGATTACCACTGGTTGATATGTATTGTTTTGCTCTATTACAATATAAGATCCGTGAGAGCAAGAACTATTTCCCTTTTCTCTTTTTATCCCTGGCACTTAACAAAAGTGTCTGGATCATAGTAGGTGCTTAATAAATGCTTTTCATTCATTTACTTATTCATTCTTTCATTTACTTATTTATTCATCAGAAGCAGAACATGGACCAAAGCCTTCCTGGCTTCAGAATCAGCCTTCTTATTGGTGCCATTCATACATTATATTTGTGTGGCATTTAGCTTTTCAGGATGTTTTTATAACCTTCCCTCACCACTTTAATTTGGTTGGTTGCTTTATTGCATAGTACAGTGTGTTGTATAGGAATAAACATTTAGGGAGATCCTAGTTTCCCCCATTTCAAAGAAGGAGGGGGATTCATGTTATTGACAGTTTACTGGACCTAGGGTTAGACCCTGAGGTGATCCTGGCACCTAGAGATGCAGAATCTCTCCATCTTACCTTTGAGTGACAGCTGAAGCCTTCTGAGACTCAACAGGGCTGAGAACAATGTAATGCATTTCCTTATTTTGTGCAAAAACCACAACTATTGGCTATCGGCATTGTTGCAATATGCCATTTTTGTTATTGAGCTGTCTGAACTTATAGGTCTTTTATTTACCAATAGAAACAATTTGAATTTATGGATGAGTTTGCTTTCCTTGGAGTGTATACTCATCCCTCCAGAGGAATACTAAGAAACAAAGTAGGCTCTCCTATTTCATCTCATTTTATGCACAACAACTCTCTGAGATAAGTATGGCAGATATTATTACCCCCATTTGACAGATGAGCAAATTTAGGTACAGACAGGTTAAACAGCTTGCCTGAAGTCATTCAGGTAGTTAGTAGCAGAGTCAGGACAAGAAGGTGCTTAACTATGCTGCCTCTTTGTGTTTCTGTGACTCATGTAGCTGGAATTCTAAAACTGCCTTTCATGGGCAGTAGAGTGACTTCACCTGGCATCCCAGACCTTAGCTAGGCCAATAGGACATGAGCCCAGTGAATTAAGCTCTTCAGTTTGGCCTTTGAGTAGCTAACCTTCTTCTTCCTCTTGTCCCACTAGAACATTTCTTTTGCATAGGATTCCATTAAATAACACACTTTTTTACTACTGGTACGTGTTTTTTAGCATGAGTAAAGGCAGACAGTAAGGGACAAAAGAGAAAATAATGGGAATCTCTCTCACAAATGGAATATATGCATATACATATATATACACATGTGTGTGTGCATGTGGAGAGAGAGAGGAAGGGATAGTGGAAATATGCATGTGATTTATAGATGCCTTCCAGTGAGGAACCTACTCAACCAATTGTCGTTCAGTCATTTCAGTCATGTCTGACTCTTTGTGACCCCATTTTGGATTTTCTTGACAGAGATACTAGAATGGTTTGCCATTTCCTTCTTAAGTTCATTTTATAAATGAGGAAACTGAGACAAACAGAGTTAAATGACTTGCCCAGGATGACATAGCTAGTAAATATGTGAGGCCAGATTTGACCCCGGGTCTTCCAGATTCTAGGCCCTGCACTCCATCGCTGCATTAAAACTTATAATAGTCATAGAGAATTGACTAGACTCTAAGCAACTTTGACTATTAGAAGCCATTATAAGGTCTCTAGACCTAGAGTATTTCATTGAGACGTTAAGCAACTTGTCCAGGTTTGTACAATCGTTCTGGGTCAGAGAGGGGGCATGCATGCAATGTGTGTATATATTCACATACACACATGTGTACATGTTTACATACATGGCAGCGTGGTATACTGGATGGAGAGTTAGCACAGGAACCAGGGTAGATTTAGGTTTGTCTTACCTTTGATGCTACCTTGCTGTGTGTTCCTGGGAAACATCTATACCTCTCAGTGTTCCCAGACAGTCTCTAATACTTTAAATTGCAAAGCAAGCATAGATCTATATTAGTAGAAAGACATTCTTCACTAGGACTTCCTATCAGGTCCAGTGTACATTTTTATCTCTATCATCTTTATCTATCTCTATCTCTAGATATAGATATGTGTCTTATCTCTATGCATTGATTTAGATATGTATTTATATCTATGCATAGATAGAAATTTATATCTATATATAGACAGATATAGATGTATCTATATCTATTCTGATTCTACTATGAAGAAGACATAAAGATTCAGGATCATGGTATTTTTCTCTCTTCTGTTGTCATAAGCAATTTTTCCATTTGATATGGCTATAAATATATGGGTAGATATCTATATTTATGTATACAGATAGATATCCATGTATATCCAAATATAGCTATCTACATATATATAAAAACCTATGTATATCTATGTTTATATCAATTTATATTGATACAGATATATCGATCTATGTTGAGAGAGAGAGTGAGAGAGAGAGAGAGAGAGAGAGAGAGAGAGAATCTGTTTGCTGTTGCTTTTCTTTAGAAATGTGAATTGTTTTATTTCTTAATGAATCCCTTCCCTGCCTCCCTAATTTGACATTCACTAAAGACAAATATACCATTAGCTCCTTGGAAAGAGGGCAAAGCAATTCATTGCATTTCTAGTTGAAACTGGATTTGGGAGATCCAAGAGCTAAGCTCCTGAGAATGTCTTGTCTGCACATCTCAAGTGGGAGCAATTGCTTATGACAACAGCAGAGAGGAAAACACCATGATCCTGATTCCTTATGTTTTCTTCATATTGGAATCAGATTTGTTCCGACCAAGCCCAATGCGAACATTTGCATCTGCTCCTAATCCACTCAGACTACTGGGGCCAGCACCCAGAGGGCTCAGATTCAGACTGTCCTATATGGCCTGCCTAGTAGCTGAGCTGGTATAAAACATGCATGGTAGCTGGAAGGCTTGACTTTAATCCCCAGCTGTGACTTAGTATTTCTTTCTCATTAAGGGCTTCAGGGTTATCAGAGCTGGGAGAATGGTTTCAGATAAGTGTCCACAACCACCCCTGCAAAGCACATGAATGTCTTTATGTTTTTTAAAGAGAGAGTGTATTGGTTGTAAAAATACACTTGTATCTCATGGAACTTTCTATTGAGAATATCAAATAAAACAACTAAAATCCACAAAGTCTGAGATACATTATTATTATCCATGCTCATGCTCTGATTCCATGTTAGCTCATGTCACTTTAAGTGTTCCTCTTTCTCTTGCTATAACCACTAGAGGCTGGTTTCAGTTATCTATTTTGGTGTCAGTTATATTATTCATATCTTTCAGGGTTTTGTCATCACAGTTCCCAAAACGCTGAGTTTCTTCATGGGAACTAGCATTAGGACACAGAACACCATCAGTACTGTTGGCTGGATGCAAGGTGGCATCTGTCTTTCTGTTCACTGCCATATTTTTCAATCATTTCCCCCATTTCCTAAATTGAGTTTCACCCAAAGGGTAACTCAGACTCTCTGGAGACAGATCTGAAGTGCACCCTCAAGTTGTTTGGGGATTCATACCTGAAACGTCACCTCACCCACATTCACACACTCAAAGGCATTGACATACCACTGGTCACATATTAACTCATAGGTCTATTATTTGCATACCCACGTTACCTAAGTCTTCTTTGCTTCCAAACACGCTCTATCTTCCCTGCAATTAACTTGCTTGCACTCTGTTCCATTACAAATACCTTCCAGTTATCTTTGCTCTACTGATTTCCAGCAACAGGAGAATTTCCTGTTGTTCTCTTGTAGTCAAAGGAGCCAACAATCACTACAACGAGAGCCATCAGCTCTTTTTGCCTAAAAATATGATTTCCTGCCTTTAGATTGGTCATCATCGTAGGCTTTTAGCAGAAGTTCCAATCCTAAAGCAAGAGAGAATTCCCCTGAGTCACAGAATTACAGAATTGGAAGGTACTTTAAAAGTTATGCAGTCCAGGGATATTAAACCCATATAGAAACAGATCCTTGTTGGCTTCATATTAACTCAGAAAATCACAAATCAACATTATCTATGTTGTATTGCATTTTTATTTGTTTTGTTAAACATTTCTCAATTACATTTTAATCTCCTTTGGGTTCCACTTGGGAGTTTTTCAGACTGGCCCATAGTCTTGAATTTGACACCTCTCATGTAGCCCAACTTATATACTTGATGAATCTGATATATCTCTGACAAATCATTATCTGATTTCTGCTTGAACACCTATAATCAAAGAGAACTCAGTACCTTAGACAGCCTTTTGCATTACACGAAGGAGGGTATGCAATTTAGAGCTAGTAGGGAATGTAAAGATACTATAGCTCAAAACTATTATTTTGTTTGTGAAGAAACTGAGTCCCAGAGAGTTAAAATAACTTGCCCAAAGTGATGTAGATACTAGTGGAACTGCTATATAAATCTTAGTCCTCTAACTCCAGATACAATGCTTTTTCCATCTTGAATTGTATTTTAGGGCAAATGAAAGTGCTGCCATGCACATAGGTTAGTAAATTTTGAAAATTATTATCCCAAGATATAAGAAAAGGTAAAAAAAATGTATTCAAGAAGGGAAAGTGATATGTGTGAAGATTTTAAATCCTTGATAGGTGACCAATGGGGCAGCTAGGTGGTGCAGTGAGTAGAGCACTGGCCCTGAAGTCAGGAGTACCTGAGTTCAAATCCGACCTCAGACATTTGACCCCAAGTCACTTAACCCCAATTGCCCTGCCTTCCCCCAACCTGCAAAAAAAAAAAAGTGAGCAAGAAGAAGTAACCTAACATTTAAGAATGACAGTTAGAAGTAAGCTTGATGATAATTTTATATTTGAGGAAACTGAAGGTGCTGAGCATTCAAGTGTGTTATTCAAGATCGCAGATAGATAGATGGATAGATAGATAGACAGATAGATAGATAGATAGATAGATAGATAGATAGATAGATAGATAGATAGAGGCAGGTTCGATACTCTTGGTTCAATGTTTTCCCCATGAAACACATACTATTAGAAGGTAGTTGCCATGCTTTCCCACGTAAATATATAGCTACATATATACACACATATATGCATATATAATATATGCATACACATATACATATACATACATACATATATACATAAGCACACATCCATAGATACATATATACACTTATACACACCACGCAATACCTATATATAATATATGTATATATATTTAGTGCCTCTATCATAGGCTTAATGTCTGACCCAAGATAAAAATTCTTGGGTTCTTCTAACATAAACTGAGATATTGTGGTCTGCTAATGATGTAGTCTGGATCAGAATTTAGCTCTTTGATCATGATTTAATCCCAGGGCTCAATAAGGGACTGTCTTAATAATCATAGAATCTTAGAATGTTACAACTGAAAGGGATTTTAGAATTAAGTTAATCTACAACCCTCCTTTTAAAGATCAGAATCCTGAGGCTAAGTGAATATTCATTGTTTATATTGTGCATAATAATTTTTAAAATCAAAACCATTTGTCTTAAAAAATAGCGTCCTACCTATTCACCACATTCATGTACCCCATTCATAGTTACTGTCTATAAAGTACATAGATATTCATCCATATCTCTAAGGTTGTCAAATTTATGGGCATACAATTGGGCAAAATAATTCCTAATTATTGTTTTGATTTCCTCTTCATTAGAGGCGAACTCACC
>CM053627.1:185489084-185496182 GCA_028646595.1 Phalanger gymnotis | reverse complement strand
TGGGGGGATGCGCCAGCTCTACCTCACCAACACTCCTCCTTCCCCAAGAACCCCCAACCTGGACTGGACTTAGATCTTCAGCAGGCTCTTCACTCCTGCTCTGATCAGCCACTTAATTCCTCCCACCAGGTGGGCCTGGGGCCAGAAGCAACTGCAGCTGTAGTTCTGTAGTTGCCCCACCTCCACTGACCCCTGGGGCGGTGGCCGAAAGGCAAACTCGCTGTCCCCAGCAGCTTTTCCCACTAACCTACTCTGTTGTCTTTGATGTTTGTGGGTTGAGAAGTCTGGTAACTGCCACAGCTCATTGATTCAGGGCACTAGGGCACGCTCCACCCGGCTCCTGGTCTGGTTGGTCCACACCACCCATGCCGGGCTCTGCTCTGCTCCTCTCACCTCCACTCCCAGCTCCGTGCGGGATAGACCTTACCCAGAGACTATCCAGGTTGTCCTGGGCTAGAGCCCTGCTTCCCTCCGGCACTTTGTGGGTTCTGCAGTTCTAGAATTGGTTCAGAGTCATTTTTAATAGGTTTTTGGAGGGACATGGCAGGGAGCTCATGGTAGTCCCTGCTTTCCAGCCGCCATCTTATGACATAGCTTTTCTAAAACCATTCATAACAACTAGGGGTTCTTACAATCTTGTAATATCTACTATCCTGTTCAAATTCCATTAGCACCCATGAAGTGAATCCTACATGATCAATTGGAGCTCACTTTTTATTCCATTAAGAAGATTTCCCGTGTGTGGCTAAAATCTCTGTAGCAAAAACTAGCCATTTTCCTGTGTCTGGCCATCCAATAATCCAAAACTCTCTTTATTTTGCATCATCTTTCTTCATTTCAACAATGCAGTTACCCACATAGTCACTGCACTAAACTTGGGCTGATGAAAGCTTGGACCAGGCCTTGCTAAGGCTTGGAATAAGAATGTCACGAGAAACTTGTGAAACATGAAAGGCAATAAAAAGGGCCTTACTCAGAATAAGATTAAAAAGGATACAATTCAGATAGGTAATATTTGTAAAAATGCTTAGCACAGTTCTTGGCACATGGTAAGCACCTAAAAATGCTTATTTCTTCTTGCTTATTCTTCCCTCCATCTCTGCATTCACTATGGCAACGGCCACATTAGATCAGAAAGGCATTTCCAAAGGGAAATGAGAATTCTGCTAAAAAACCCCTGGTGGTGACTTCCCAGAGGCTGGGCCTTTTATGCCTCAGACAGTAAGGGAACCAGTCCAATAATAGCCTGGAAAAAACACTTCCTTGCACCCTTAAAAGGAAACAAGCTAGCCCACATAGAAAAGGTGTTACTTTTACCGCAGTGAGATACACTCAGAATGAGGTGTGATATGAATGATGGTCAAGCAAAAGAGAGTGAGGAATTGTTAGACAGGTAAGAAAACAATCAAGATAGAACAGTGTCATGAAAACTCAGAACAGAAAGGGTATACAGGAAGAGAGGGTGGTTGACAATGTCAAGTATGATAGAGAAGTCAAAAAGAATAGAGATAAACAAAGACCATCAATTTTCACAATGAGATCACAAATAACTTTGGAAGGAAGAAGGAAGAAAACATGCATTTATTAAGCACTAAGCACTTTACAAAGTTGATCCTTACAACAACCCTGCAAGGTTGCTATTATCATTCCCATTTTACAGTTGAGGAAACTGAGGCAAGCAGAGGTGAAGTGACTTGCGTACAGATCCAGAGCTAGTAAGTATCTGAACTCAGGTCTTTCAGACTCCAGACCCAGCGCTCTGTGCCCTTCACCACCTAGAAATTTGAGTGAAGAGATGCAAGTAACGTTGAGAAGTGGAGGCAATGAACATAGACAGCCTTTACTATGAGTTTGGTTGTGAAAATAGGAGAGATATAGAATGTAGTTTGAGGATCTAGACAGGGTCAGTGAAATGTTTTTGTTTTTAACGAGGGGTTGATTTAGACATATTTTTAAGTAGCAGGAGCCAGAAAATAGGGAGATTAAAGTTTAAAATGGCTGGGATTGTGCTGCCAATGTACTGGAGAAGATGGGAGAAAATGGAATCAAGGACACATCCAGGGGATGGGAACTGGTCTTACTGGGAAGATCTGCCTCATTATCTTTTTAAAAATTAATTTAATATTTTTATTTATTTTCAATTTCAAAATTCAAGGTGCAAGTATTTTTATGAGTCTATCTTGCCACTACCCTCTCACATTAAACAAACAAAGAAAGAAACGGAAAAAAATAAATTCCTCTATATATCTACATTGTCTGGAAAAAACAAATGATCATATTATCCATGTACAAAATATATATCTCTTCTATTGCATTTTAAGATCATCACCTCTGTCAAGAGGTTAATGGTATGTGACAGCTTCATTCTTTTAAACTTATGGTCTATCATGGCATTGGTCAGATTTCTAAAGTCTTCCAAAGTTGTTTTTCTCCATAATGTTATCATTGTATAAATTGTTCTGTTCTCTTCGCTCTATACCACTTCATAAAGGTCTTTCCAGTTTTGTTTGAAATTGTCATTTTAATCATGTCTTACAAAACAATAATATTACATTACATTCATATACTAGAATTTATTTAGGCATTCCCCAATAGGAAGATAGTTCTTTAGTTTTCAACATTTGTCTACCACAAAAAGATCTGTTAAAAATATTTTTGTATATGTAGATCTTTCACCATTTTTTTTATTTCTTTGGATCCCAGGCATAGTAATAATAGGTGATAGCTAACATTTATACAGTGCTTACTATGTCACAAAGAGTTGGACATGACTGAAATGACACAACACCAACAATTGTGTGCCAGGTTCTGTCCTAAGTGATTTACAGTTATTATTTCAATTGATACTCATGACATCCCTGGAAGACAGATGTTATTATCCCCATTTAACAGATGAAGAAACTGATGAAAACAGAGATTAAGTGACTTGACCAGAGTCACACAGCTAATTAGTATCTGAGGCTGGATTTGAACTCAGTTCTTCCTGACTCCAGGCCTGATACTTGATCTAGACAACATCTAGATTCCTCTAAGTAATAGTACTGCACTTGGTAGTAGTGTAGCTGGTTTAAAGGATATACAGAGGTTGGTAGCTTTCTGAGCATAATTCCAAATTTATTTCCAGAGTAGCTGGAGTGGTTCATAGAGTTGCCAACGAGGCAGTAGCTTGTATATCATTTTTTCCACAGCCCCTTCAACATTTGTCATTTTCTTTTGTCATCTCAACTAGTCTTATACGAATGAGGTAGAACCTCAAAGTTTCTCTAATTTTTAGGTTTTTTTCTAATTATTGGTGATTTTTTTCATATGTTTATTGGTAGTTTGGATTTCTTTCTTTGAAAACTTCCCATTCATATCTTTTAGCCATTTATTGGAGAATGTCTTTTAAACTTATACATTTGTATCAGTTTCTTATATGTCTTTGAAAGGAGACTTTGTCAGAAGAAACTTGGTGCGAAGATTTTTTTCCCCAGTTTACTGTTCTCCCTCTAATTTTACTATATTAATTTTGCACAAGAACTTTAATTTTGTGTAATCGAAATTGTCTGTTTTTTTATGTGATCCTTTCCATCACTTTTTTTAGTTATGAACTTTTCATCTACTCATACATCTATGGATTAAAATGCCCTTGCTCCTGTACTCCTTGATATTTATATCTTAGTCAAGTGAGGGTTTTTAGAAGATGGAGAAGATTTGGGCATGTTTGTAAGTAAAAAGGAAGGGTTTAGTAGATTGGAAAATACAGAAGACTAGAAGAAAATGTTTGTGGTGGCAATCTGCTGGAGAGGATAAGAGGATGGAATCATGGGCACATGGAGGGGGTTAGGATTGGCTTTGGCCAGGAGAAGTTCCACTTTAGGTGAGGGATAATATCAACAGGTTTTAGTATGGAAAAAAGAGAGAGAGAGAGATGTCTGCATCAGACAGTACATGAGCTTACAAATGGTTTTATTTTGTCTTTTTTGCAAAGAGTTCTCATGAGAGATGTAAAATTGGATGGTCAAACATCCATTGAAATGGTACTTCTTGTTGTCTTTGGATGCATGATTAAACCAACTCTGCCAACTCTTTTATTTTCCTCTCAAAGGATAATGTCTACATAATTAAGGATAATGTCTACATAATTAGATATTTAACTAGAACTTCCTTCTAATCTCATAACAAAAATGTTAAGATTAATGCAATTCAGTTGCGCTTGTTGTATGTCCATTCATTGGTCATTGGATTAGGATCTCACACTTATAGTTCTTCTAGCTACGTTGACATTCATAGAGTATAGAACTGACTCTTACCACCCTCTGCCCTTTCATTCACCACTTTGAGTTCATCATTGCCAAAGTGAAGGGGGATTGTGCAAGACTGAGGGGCATTTTGTATCTGGTTATTTGTTAGTTTCATGGATTATTCTTCCCAAAGAACTAATCAGCAAAGAGCCCCCTCATGCTGATGAGTTGTACTTAGAATGAACTTGAGAAAAGACATTTTCTAGTTATGTCCCTACTTGAAATCTTTCCAGAATGGTAGAGATTGCCAGAGATCGTGCTATACTAACATAGCCAAATTTGGAGAGCCAAATGCAACCTTCCAAAGGAGCATACAAGTAGAATTTTGTGGAGATATTCTTGTTAAAATCCAAATACGGTGTCATTACTGACTGGTACTAATTATTGTACTTAAGGCAGATAAACTTAGTAATACATGTTTAGAGTTTACGCCAGATTGTTAATAAGGCTATAAATAATGATTGAGCTAACTGTTGCACTAAAAGATTTTTACAGGCCTCTAATCCAGAAGTACTGTGATTCTGTGATTGATTCTTCTCTGCTATTGACCTTACCTCAATGTCCATCTTTAGTCATGGACTGAACACATATTATCTGTGCTTAGAGCACTATGTACTTATATTTTACTTATTTGCTTGGCAAAAGCAAAAGACATGAGGGAGAGTTGGCCAAGATGTTTTTGAGCAATTGGTCCTCCACAATCTCAATGATATAATAACAGGTGCGGGGAATAGATATAACAGTGTTTAAATGTGTCTATAGCTGTTTGCTGCTTTATGAAAATCGAGTTTTGTGTGTTTGGAAAGGCAGCTTGCTGTTGGCCGGCAAAAGATATCGCCTGCCTTCAGTATCCTTTAAAAAAATGAGCTTGCAATTTGGAACTATGCCCAAAGGGTTATAAAAAGGTGCATATACTTTGACCCAGAAATACCACTTCTAGGTCTGTATCCCAAAGAGACTATAAAAATGGGAAAAGGACCCACATGTACACAAATATTTATAGCACCTCTTTTTGTTGTGGCCAAGAACTGGAAATTGAAGGGAAGCCCATCAATTGAGGAATGGCTGAACAAGTTGTGGTATGTGAACGTAATGGAATATTATTGATCCATAAGAAATGGTGAGCAGGTGAACTTCAGAAAAACCTGGAAAGACTTACACGAATTGTTGCCGAATGAAGCGAGCAGAACCAGGAGAACATTGTACAAAGTAACAGCCACATTGTGCAATGACTGTCTTTGATAGACTTAGCTCTTCTCAGCAATGCAAGAACCTTAAACAACTCCAAAAGGCACACGATGGAAAATGCTATCCACATCCAGAGAAAGAAACATGGAGTCTGAATGCAAACTGAAGCATACTATTTCCTCTCTTTTTTGTTTTTTTCTTTCTTATGGTTCCTCCCATACATTCTAATTCTTTTATACAACAAGACTAATGTGAAGATATGTTTAATAAGAATATATATGTAGAACCTATATCAAGTTGCATGCCATCTTGGGGTAGGGGGAGGTGAGGGAGGCAGAGAAAATTTAAAACTTATAAAAGTGAATGTTGAAAACTAAAAATAAATAAATTCATTAAAAAAGTGAACTTGCCAGGTCTGGTGATAACCAAGGAGGCAAGAGAACTTTGTGGAGTGTGGCTACTGGAAACAGAGGGAAAATCCTCCTATAAATGAAGAATGAAGCCCTCGAGAGATATCCCTCTTTGCCTTCATCTTTGTACCTCTATGGGGGATAGGGTTCTTTCTCTTTCCCTCATTCCATTAACTATGGTTTCTTTCAGCAGAATTACTTTCCAAGTAGAAGCACTGAATGTAGCAGGAAGAATCAGTCAGGCGGTGTCTCTAAGGACTGTGACCCCTGACAGCAGAGAAGAGAGCCAACTCTGGACTCAATAGAGAATTAGACAATTGACAGAGAAGTAGGACCAGAGAGCTCCCTGAATCACCTGCCCAGCAGAGATGCTGTTCCTGGGAAGAAGCAATGTAAGGATATCATGAGAAGAGGAAAGACACCTTGCAATGCCAAAAACAGGAGTGGCCTTGGCCATGTATTCCCAATGGGAACAGCTCATCATCAGAATACTTTATATATGTACTCTTTTTTTCTCATCAATATTGTGTACATCTGTGGGAGAAAGAATCCCAGATTTATTGGGGAATGTTTTGCAACTACTGTCCTGACTGTAACATCTTAATAAATTTGTTTTGATTGAATTGTGCCCATCTCTTACTCAAGGTAAAAGCACTAATTGAGGCTTATAAATTCTAGTTCTAGAAATTTATTATCCTTTGAATCAATGGTGGTCATCCTGTGGAGGATATAACTCATGAGTGTTAGTGTGGAATTAGGGTGGTTGTGCAAAGGGAGCACTTCATATACATAAGCAGTCAACTGATTTTTCCCCTAAAGCCGTTATTTTTATTCCTTAAAAATAAACTTCTCTCTCTCACTAGCACATAGATGTACAGTTATTCAGAGAATAGGATGGGATGTTAATCAGAAATACAGAAGATTCAGAACTGCAAAAAAAATTCTTAGAGAACCACTTACCAAATTCCTTTATTTATTCATTCATTCATCCATTTATTTATTTGTTTGTTTGTTTTTATTTATCTACTATTTAGTTATTTGTTTGTTTGTTTTAGATAAAGAAACAAAATCTGAGAGGGGGCACAATTTGCCCAAGTCACATAGTGAGTATGACTTATGAAAAGAGTTGGTTCTAGAACTTTCTGATCTCTTATCTATTTCATGTTCCACTATGGCAGACATTATTCTACAGTCAATGCAGAGTATCTGGAACAGAG
>CM053627.1:185479084-185484084 GCA_028646595.1 Phalanger gymnotis | reverse complement strand
TTTCATTATCACTAAGGAAAGTCCCTCAGTACTGAGCCATAGCACATCTCTTTCCCTGGAGTGACACTAATGGCCTAATTCCATAGGAGATTCCCCAGAATTGTAGCAGATTAGGGGACCACCCCAATGAAATGAGTTACAAGTGCATTTGTGGTATATATGACCTATAACAAACCAAAGTAAGGCACTTAAAGGAATCCTATTAGTTCATTTTTTTGGGGAGGGTACATATTGGAAAGGGTACAACCTATGTAGGTATATCCAGTTTTATGGTAGAATAAACAGTGTACTGGAGCATACCCATGGAAGCTTCACTGGCCCCATAAGCCAGGCTGAAGAAATCTAATCCTGCACTGAATGTTAACTCTAGCTAATCTGGGCTGTTTGCACTTTTTAGTACCTCAATTATAACTACAGAGGAAATACTAACAAGAAGCTTTCTCTAATTTCTTAATTAGTGTTCAGGGTTTATACTGTATGCATTGCAAATAGTCTTTCAAGCCTATCCCTCTCCAACCCCCTCCTTTTTTTTAATTCCTCTTTCCCAATAAGCCCTCAAAACAAACAGTCTCAAGTAAACAAAGAAAGGAACCAGACTGGTATTCTCTCCCTGGCAAATTCACCCCTGGCTCCTTTTCTGATTTCCAGCAAGCAAGTGGCTTTGAGAAACATAAACTTGAGGTCTAGCGATTAAAGATGTAATGGAGATGGGTAATTGGCGCTATTGCTCAAGCCACTTAGGTTCATTAGGTGAAGTAAATCAGGCTGATTGAATTGATGCTACTTTATGGATATTCTCTGTTCTCCCACCAAAACCTAGGATGAGATGTTCCTCCCTACTGCTCTTAACGGGTAACAAAAGTAAAACCGACATGGCCGAAAGAGTCCATCAAGTCCGACGATCACCAAAGCAACAGTTGTTACTGAGCATTGCACTATGTTCAAGGTACTCTGCTGCCAAAATAATCTTACTGAAGCATGGGTCTGTCTGACCATGACGCCCTCCCACTACTCCCACTCAATAAACTCCAGAATCAAAAATAAAATACTCCATTTGCTTTAACAAGCCCTTTGAAACCTATTCCCTTCCTGCTTTTCCAGATATTTTACTGTAACAGGGGACTGGTCATTGAGCCTAATCCTTATGAGCACATATGTAGTGCTGCTAATACAATTCTCCACATGGCATAGGCCAGGAATACTGCTTCCAGGAGAGTCACGATGATCTATAATGGTAGTACCTTGAAGAGAATTTGGATAATGCATGGTCATTCTATTATTGGTTCTGGTCTGCTAACTGGTAAGGAGTTGCATTTTTGGTTAGCAGAGGGTGTATTCACAAGGAACTAGCCAAGTAGATCTTTGGTGACATTTCTTGGTTTGATCCTTTTGTTTCCCGAATGTGGCGTCTAGTAAGAGATGAGGCTGTAAGGGGTGAGGCCTTGTGTTCTTTTCCTCTGTGATCAACTGTATTTACTTTGAGTGTGAGCCTCAGTGTTGCTTTAATTTTAAGTGAAATAAGTTTTAAGTTATGACCTAGTGAGCCAGGTCATATCACCTTGGTCCAGGAGGCTGGAAGTTGAGTCCATGATCGGTTTTGCATCAGCATCCTAGGGACTGAGGAACAACCTTCAGGACCCATTCCAGTGATATCTGGAAAGACATCTGGCAGAGATGGTGCATTTGAATGTGAACTGAATGGAACCAATGCTATGTAGAAACTATCAAGGAAGAGCTCAGTCTCCCCAGAGATCGAAAGGGCATAGAAGGGAGTGTACTCCGGAGCTGCCAAAGGAAAATATTCATACTTTTGTTCTTGCTACTATTTTTGAAGTAAATATTCCTTTGTAGAAAGCTAATAGAAATTAAATAGTTAAATGAAACTGGGTGCTGGTAACAGCAGCTAACAGTAGGGAGTGGGTAACATAGAATTAGGATAGAGTACTCTCTACATAATAACTTACTCCCTTCAATGTCCTCTATGATCCAAACCAAACACACTGGTCTTCTTGTTCCTTGAACATGACACTCCATATCCCAACTATATCCCTTTTCACTGGCTGGTCTCCATATTCCCTGAATGATCCCCTTTCTCATCTCTTCCCCCTGGCTTCCTTAGATACCTTCAGGACTCAGCTCAAATTCCACCTTATGCAAAAGACCTTTCCTGGTCCTTTTTTTTGTAGGGGGGAAGGCAGGGCAGTTGGGGTTAAGTGACTTGCCCAAGGTCACACAGCTAGTAAGTGTGTCAAGTGTCTGAAGCTGGATTTGAACTCAGGTCCTCTTGAATTCAAGGCCAGTGCTCTACTCCCTGTGCCACCTAGCTGCCCCTCCTGGTCCTTTCTTACCACTCTCCCCTTCCCCCAATGCCTTTTCTCTGAGATTACCTCCCATTTATACTGCATACATCCCATATGTATATAGTTATTTTCATGTTATCTCCCTGATTAGCTCATGAGCTCCTTTAGGGAAAGGACTGTTTTTTTGTCTTTCTTGGCATCTGCAATACTTAATATAGTGTTTGGCACATAGAAATCACTTAATAAATGTTGTTTTGACTGACAGAATGTGAGGATTATAGAAGAAGAAATACACATATCCGTTAGGAATAAATGATCCAGTTGATTCCTAGAAGGAAAAAATTGCTTTTAGCGGCAAGATTTTTGAAAACAAGCCATTACAGAGCTACACAAAGAGTTTGCAGTGATGGGTCACTTAACCAAAATATTTTTTGTCTCATCCATGTAATTGGATTTGAACTTAGAGGATCTGGATTCAAATTGTGTTTCCATTAACTGTGTAGTCTTGTGAAAGTTACTTAACCTCTCTGGACATTGTCTGTAAAATGAAAGGGTTGGAGCAGATGACTTAGGAAGTCCCATCCAGCTAAAAATCTATGATTCAAATTCAGGCACTTACTAAGAAGATATTGGATTGAATCATGGCCAACTATATTTCTATAAAGTTTTTCAGTTTTCATAAGATTTTGATGTACTTTACCTCTCTGTATCCTTATAGAAGATCTGTGAGGTAGATAAGGCAGGTATTAATATTTCCGTTTCATAGTTAAGGCAAAAGCATTGAGAGAATCAATTCTTTTTCTTTTTGCATATCAATAACCTTCAAATCCCAATATATCCCCCTTGGTCCCCTAGCCAGAGAGCCATTTCTTATAACAAAGAATAAAAACAAAACAAAAAAAAACATGAAAAAGCCTATTGGCAAAGAAATCAACACATCGATAAAGTCAAACAATGTTTATGAGGTCCCACATCCACAGTCCTCTGTAACTCCAAAGAGGCGAAGACTGTCCTCATTCTTTGGAACCAAGCTTAGTCATTTTAATTAGAGTTTTAATTTTTGTTCCTATTGTGCTTTGCACTTACATTGTAGTCACTGTATATATTGTTTTCTTAGTTCTATTTATTTTACTTTTAATTAGTTCATTAGGTCTTCCTATGCCACCCTGTAGTCATTTATAGTCATCATTCATCATCAGAGCACAGCAATATTAAATCATATTCATATACCATAATTTGCTAATTCATTACTATAAATAATGACCGTCTACTCTGTTTTCAATTCTTCACTACTACCATAAAAAGTATTTGTCTAAATATTTTGGTGTATACGGCACCTTTTGTTTTGTCCTTAACTTTCTTGGAGTATACGTGCCTATCAGTAGTATTTATGTCCCCAAAGTTTCTGCTTCATAAATCTTAAAGTGCTGTGTAAATCTTAGTTATTCACCACCACCACCGCCATCATCATCATCAGTAGTAGTAATGGTAGTGGTGATGATAGTAACAGTAGCAACAGTAGTACTAGCATTTTAGTCACATTTTTTCACAATTCCAAATTGCTTTTCACAATAGTTAAATTAATTTATAACTCTAATCACAGGGCATTCCTTTTCATTATTTTCTGCACATAGAGTTTATTTATTGGTTTATATATCTATTTATTTAAGATAAATTATATATGCCACATAAAATATAATATGTCCATATTATTTACTATGTATTACATATAATTTTGATATCACCTAAATTTCCCAAAGCATCCTTTTTCCCTGCCCAGCCCAGAAAGTCTAAGGTTCAGCAAAACTAATACACTGAAAAATTTTGAAATATGCAGTGTTCAATACCTATAGTATCTCACTTTTGCAAAGGATGGGAGAGATCATTTCATATCCCTTCTTTGAAGCCCTTCATTTTCATTTAAGAATAATAATATTAATTATAATTAATAATAATAATTTGTTGTTTAGTCATGTCAGTTTTTTCATGTTCATGTTGTTCAGATATTGATCTTCAGAATCCCATTTGGTGTTTTCTTAGCAAAGATTTGCCATTTCCTTCTCCAGCCCATTTTACAGATGAGGAAACTGAGGCAAACAGGGTTAAGCGACTTGCCCAGGGTCACACAGGTAGTAAGCATTTGAGGCCAGATTTGAATTCAGGAAGATGAGTCTTCATGACTCTAGGCCTAGACCACCTAGCTGCCCCTCAAATAATAATAATTGATATTTATTTAGTGAGTGGAGAATTCAGGTCTTCTGGTTCTCAGTGTTTTACAATTGGTCAAACTAGCTTTTAGTAGGACAGTAAAGATAGGCTAGACTTAAATACTCCAGGTGCCTTGTGGCACAGCAGAAGCCTCCCAGATCCTCCCTGAGATGGGAAGTTTTGAAAGGAGTGAATCTCTCCTAGTTTGCCTAGGTATTTCTCAAGTAACCTTACCTGCATTCCCTGACCACAAACGGTAATCTGTCCACCTGAATGTTCTGGAATGAGTTATAACTTTTGTTTTCTATTTCTTTTTCAAAGTTTTAATGGGGTTTGGGTCGGGGGTGGGGAGGGCGGTAACCAGCAGTTTCTTTGAATGTTACAGTCTGACAGCAGGTCACCACTGCGCTGTATCCTATCACTTCAGACCATACCAGGAATTGCTCCAAGCTGACACGAACCAGAAGGGCCATAGAAAAAAGGTTAAAAAAA
>CM053627.1:185458869-185478584 GCA_028646595.1 Phalanger gymnotis | reverse complement strand
AATATCATCTCCCTATGTAGAAATGTAAACAGTTTAACCTTATTAAGTTCCTTATGATTTCCCTTTAGTGTTTACCTTTTCATGCTTCTCTTGAGTCTTGTATTTGAAAGTCAAATATTCTATTCAGCTCTGGTCTTTTAATCAAGAATGCTTGAAACTCCTTTATCTAATTGATATCCATTTTCCACCTGAAGGATTATATTCAGTTTTACAGGGTAGGTGATTCTTGCTCATAATTCTACCTCCTTTGTCTTTCAGAATATATTCCAAGCCTTTAATGTAGAAACTGCTAAGTCTTGTGTTATCCTGACTGTGCTTCCACCATACTTGAATTATTTCTTTCTGTTTGTTTGCAATATTTTCTCCTTGACTGGGAGATCTTGAATTTGTCTATAATATTCCTGGGAGTTTTCATTGAAGGATCTTTTTTAGGAGGTGATCAGTAGATTCTTTCAATTTCTATTTTGCCCTCTGGTCCTAGAATATCAGGACAGTTTTCCTTGATAATATCTTGAAAGATGATGCCTGGGCTCTTTTTTTTGATCATGCCTTTTAGGTAGTCCAATAACTTTTAAAATTATCTCTCCTTGTTCTATTTTCCTGGTCATTTATTTTTCCAGTGAGATATTTCACATCGTCTTCTATTTTTCCACTCTTTTGGTTTTGTTTTGTTGTTTCTTAATTTTTCTTAAATTAATTTCTCTTAAAGTCATTAGCTTCAATTTGCTCCATTATAATTTATATGTAATTATTTTCTTCAGTAAGCTTTTGAACCTCCCTTTCCATTTGCTCAGTTATGCTTTTAAAGGTATTCTTCTCATTGGCTTTTTGGATCTGTTTTGCCATTTGGCCTAATCTGTTTTTTAAGGTTTTATTTTCTTCAGTATATTTTGTGTCACCTTTACCAAGCTATTGACTCTCTTCTCATGATTTTCTTGCATCACTCTCATTTCTATTCCCAATTTTTCCTCTACCTCTCTTACTTGATTTTCAAAATCCTTTTTGAACTCTTCTGTGGTCTGATACCAATTCATACTTTTCTTGGAGGCTTTGAATGTAGGAACTTTGACTTTGTTTTCTTCTTCTGAATGTGTGTTTTGATCTTCTTGTTACCATAATAACTTTCAGTAGTCGGAAGTTTTTTTTTTCCCATTGTTTACTCATTTCCTAAGCCTATTACTTGATTTTTAACTGTTTGTTAAGTAGGACTCTGCTTCTAGGGTGGAAGGCACACTTCCCAAGCTTCAGGGGTTTTATGCAGCTGTTTTCTGAGATCCTTCTAGAGGCCTGTATGTTTTCAGTTCTTCCAAGGTAGTGTGATCTAAGGAGAAATATTTACTACTCTCCTTGCCTGCACTCTGGCACTCTTTTCTGCCCTGGAACTGTGAGGACAGTCCCCCCTTCCACTGGTGCCACAAGTTGCACTATGCTAGTGCTTCTCCTCACCCTGGGACTGCACCCTGGACTGGGACCTGTATCTGGTTATGGGCAAAGTCCTGCCTCAATGCTAGCAAAAAGACCCCTGTAATCTTCTGACCAGTTGTTTGACCTTCTTTATCATCTGTAGGTTGAGAGTTCTGGAAGCAGCCACTGTGGCTGCTGATTCAATCATTCCCAAGGCCTGCTCCTGGTTTGCTGGGGCCAGGGCTATACTAGCATGGCCTGCACTGGACTGTATTCCACTCTCACCCAGGTGTGACAGACCTTTCCTGATGACTTTCTAAGTTGTCTTGGGCATCTGTGGGCTGAGAAGTCTGGAACCTGCCACTGCTGCCAGTGATTCAGTCACCCTGAAGCCTGCTCTGGGTTTGCTAGGCATGCTGGTGTGTCTTGTGTTAGATTGTGCACTTCTCTCACCCTGGTGCAACAGACCTTTCTTGCAGACCTTCCAAGTTATCTTGGGCTGGAAATCTGTTTCACTGCATCTTTTTGTGGGTCCTGCTGCTCTAAAATTTGTTTAGTCATTTTTAAAGGTATTTGGAGATGTTTAGAGGAGAGCTCAGGAGAGTCCCTGCCTTTACTCTGCTATCTTGGCTCTGCCAATTCTCCTTTATTTTTTTTAAATCAAATTAGCAAGTGGGTTATTTACACCCTACCCAAAAAAATCAAGCCTGCTCCTAGTTTTACTTATTATTTCTGTTTTTTTAACTTTGAAACTTGTTAGTCTCTCCTTTGATTTTTAAGACCTCTGTTTTGTTGTTTATTTGGGGTATTTTAATTTGATGCCTCTCCAGGGTTTTTTTCAGTTCTTTGTCTAATTTGTGGATCTCTCTCTCTCTCTCTCTCTCTCTCTCTCTCTCTCTCTCTCTCTCTCTCTCTCTCTTTTTCTCTCTCCTCTTCACGAAGGGATTTAGATATATTTCTCACCTAAATGCTGCTTTCTCTTCATTCCCACAAACGCTGGTATCTTGTCTCATTGCTGTCATTACATTTAAGGAAAATGATTGTTTCTTTAATATATTGTTTGACTCACTTGTTCTTTAGGATTATGTTAATTAGTTTCCAATTAACTTTTAATCTACTCTTAAAATATCCTTTTTGAATATAGTTTTTATTGAGTTATGCTCATAAAAATATGCATTTAGTATTTGTGCTTTACTACATTTGTTTATGAGGTTTTTGTGCCATAATACATGAACAGTTTTTGTGAAAGTGTCATGCCCAGCTGAGAAATAGCTATATTCCTTTCTATTCCCTTTGACATTCTCCAGAAGTCTATCATACTTAACAAAAATTTTATTCATCTCTTTAACATCTTTCTTGTTTATTTTATAGTCAAAATATAGTCTAAGAGGAATAAATTGAGGTCTCCCACTATTGTGATTTTTCTATTTAATGTCTTCTGCAAATGATTTATCTTTTCCTTTACTAATTTATGTGCTGTGCCATTTGATGCATAAAATGTTCATTATTCATATTAATTATTTGTCTATGGTACCTTTTAGAAAAATATAGTTTCTCTTATCTCTTTTAATCAGATCTATTTTTCCTTTTGTTTTATCTGAGATCATGATTGTTAACCCTGCCTTTTTTTACTTCAGCTGAAGCTTAAGAGACTCTAACCCAGTCCTTTATTTTAACTCTATGTGTATTTTTTTTGTTTCTTGTGTTTCTTATAAACTACATATAACTGAATTCTGTTTTCTAATCAATTCTGCTATCCTCTTCATTTTAATGGATGAATTCATCTCATTCACATTCATAATTTTCATTGTTAACTATATTTATCTCCATCCTATCTCTTACACTTTACCGTCTCTTTTCCCCTTGTCCCGTCTTTAATAGTCTGTTTTCATTCTAAATATTGCATCCCTTAACCTACCCTCTCTCATTCTTCCCCTTTTCCCCTTAATCACTTCCCCTCCTATTTACTTATTGGGTAAGATGAATTTCTATTCCCAGCTCTACATTTGTGTATTCTTCTCTCTTTAACTAATGTGAGGTTCAAATGTTGTTTGCTTCCCCCACCCTCCTATTTATCTTACTGCTTGTAAAAGAAAAAAACTTCTTTCTTGTGCATTGCATTTATGTGAGAGCATTTTCTCCATTTTTCCCCTGCTCCTCATTCTCTGTCTCTGTCTCTCTGTCTCTCTCTCTCCTCTCTCTCTCAGTGCATTGTTCTTCTCTACTCTTCTATTCTTTAGGGATCATCCAAACAAATTGAATCATACCTAGGACCTTCACTGGGCCTAAATTAATTAAACTCTCTCTAACACTCCTGATGATGAGAACTTCTGAGGGGTTTCATGTATCACCTCCCCATACAAGAATGTCAACACTTTAACCTTCTTTAGTCCCTTCTGATTTCACATTCATGTTTCCCTTTGTATATTTTTCTTAACTGTTGTTTTTGTATGTCAGAGTTTCCCTACAGCTCTGGTCTTTTCATTAGGAACATTTGAAAGTCCTATCATTAAAGGTAGATTTTTTGTCCTGTAGGATCATAGTGAGTTTTGTTGGGTAGAGATGGCAATCATATTACTCATGAAATCTAGTATAGAATCATAATTCTTCTGTGATAATAACAGCTGAAGCAAGAATTGAAGCATACGTGGGAATGGGCTTATAGGGGCTATCCCATGGAACAAGAAGTAAAGCTCCTCTTCGAAATTTTGAGGACTTTGGGGAAACATGACTGAGAGCTGAAGGGCTTGCACTGTGAGGTGTTGAAGCAGTCCCCTCGTTGGCCACTGGAAGGACTTATGACTCAGTGGATCTTTCAAAGTCCTCCATCCTTGGCTGGACTCTTCTCTTCCACTCTGTAGATTGCATTAGGATTGTTGAAACCTTTCCATGGTGCTGATGATCTTCTTCCCATCCCAGCCACATGATATATTTGAGCATATGGAATCCAAAACACTTGTTCCTGCCAACATGAGGTTGAAACTGGATCCTGGCCATGTTGTTGTTGTTCTGTCATTCATGACTCCATGGACCATGTTGTCTATGGGGTTTTCTTGGCAAAGGTACTGGAGTGGTTTGCCATTTCCTTCTCTAATGGATTAAGAAAAACACAGTTTAAGTGACTTTCCAAGAGTCAGTAAAGCTGAGTTTGAACTCAAGTCTTCCTGACTCCAGGCTCAGTGCACTATCCACTGAGTAGTTTAGCCCTAGGTGCCATTTTCATTTTTGTATCCCTCCCCTGATGATAGGTGACTAAACAGAATCCTCCTTGGATGGATAGATTCTACCTTGGAGGTGGTCTTAAGAGGTCAGGAAATTTTAGGACTTCATTCTGTGGGAAGTCCTTTCCCTCCATCCACTGTAGTGTTTCTTGGAGGAGGAGATGGCTGCTGACAGGAGGATGAGTCTAGGCTCTGGCCTGGCTTGTCCAAAATTGTAAAACTCACTAGAATTGTTTGGATAGTGGAAAACCAAAATGAAATGTACAGTAAAATCCTTATTGCCAGTCCCACTAAATGTTTTATGTTTAAATGTTTAAATTTCACCCTATCATCAGAGTATGGTAGTGTGGCTGTTGTTTAGTTGTCTCTGAATATTCATGACCCTATTTGGGGTTTTCTTGGTAAAGATTCTGGAGTGGTTTGTCATTTCCTTCTCCAGCTCATTTTACAGATGAGTAACTGAGGCAAATAGAGTTAAGCGATATGTCCAGAGTCACATGGTTAGTAAGTGTCTGAAGCCCTGTAATAGTATATAAGTTACCGATATTGAAATATCTTTGTCTGGTAGAGCTGGAATTTGAACACAGTTCCTCTGACAAGTCTAGAATCTTTCAGTCCTTAGTCAAACACATTATCTATTGCACCACTGGCCCTTTGCTAGGTGGCTCAATGGATAAAGCACTGGGCCTGGAGTCAGGAAGACCTGAGTTCAAATCCAGCCTTAGACACCTACTAGCTGTATGACCCTGGGAAAGTCACTTAAGCACACTTGGGTCAGTTTCCTCATCTGTAAAAAGAGCTGGAGAAGGAAATGGCAAAACACTCCAGTGTCTTAGCTAAGAAAACCTCCTCTGCCAGTTGATATGCCATGGTCCATAGGGCATATCAGAGTAAGACATGACTGAACAACTGAAGAACCTCTGATGAGTCTAATGTTGATTTTACCATACCGCTTATGTTGTAAGCTTTTTGAGGACAAGGATTGTCTTGCTTTTGTATTCATTTCCTCAGTGAGTAGTGCAGTATTTGGAATGTTAATAAATGCTTGTTGGTTGATTGACACTGTACTATGTGTCTTTAGATAAGAGGCATACAAAGGTAAATAAAACCTAGCCTTCAAAGAGCAAGGTAAAACGGTCAAGTAGATAAAGTTTGTTTTTAGCATTTCATATGCCTTTCCCTCTGGATTTTCTGATCCCTTAGCCAGCCTGTTCCACCTCCCTGGTCTACTTCCTCTTGAACTTGGTACACATGCGAGGTCCTTAAATTCCATGGTTTGTCACTATGCAACTTTCTACTCACTACTGACATCTTCCTATCTTGTATCCCCAGTCCTAGAAAAGCCAGCCAGTTTGATGGAAGACATGGAAGACAAAACAAAACAAACAAAAAACACACAAAAACTATCCTAATGTTTACAAGTAATCTCTCTCTCTCTCTCTCTTTCTCCCTCCTCTCTCCTCTTTCTCTCTCTCATGTATGTATTATATGCATTAAACATATATATATATATATATGTTTAGTAAATACTGAGTACATGACAGTGGATTTTTGATATTTATTTGATATGACAAGAATAGTAATCCCTATCTTTACTCCATATAGAGGCTATAGCAGTTCCATAACCAATCCTAAATCAAGAGACCACAGCCCTATGTCCATTCCTCCCTTGTGACTGAATCACAGAGAAAGAGGTGGAAGGAATGGGAAACTGATAGAGGCAGCAACTTTGTGACTTTGCCCTATCTGTATATGTATACATGGTGTTGGTTAAGTTACCACACCCTCTTCTTAATCTTAGATTTAAATGCACAAAAGAGAAACTTCAAAACTATATTTCATGATTTCTTTTCTCTTTTGCTGATTTTAAAATTCCCCAACCAATTTATTTGTTAAAAAAAAAAAGGTAGAAAATTTCCTTCTGGACTTAGCTCCCATGTGTTGAATCTGAGCCTGGAGCACATTTTTACAGCTGGAAATAGGGGGTTATAATGAAAATGCTGACACAACCTCAACTATAGAGGTGCTAGCAGGCATTGCTATAATAAATAATGTGGGAAATATTTTACACTTCAAGGCAATTACATGTTCAGCCATCTTTAGGATAGCTGGCCCATGAAGGGTAAGGATTAGGTTTCTTTGACAAGTGTAAAAGACCCATGACTCATGAATGCCAGGAGGCAAGAATGAATTACAAGAGCTGAGTGAAAGCCACATAATCACCTATCATAGGTAAAAAATATTCTGTTTATTTGCAGGGGTCAGGCTGCATGGGCCCATCTAGAATGTTCCCACCATTTTGGGATTTGACCATGTAGATTGGAGTTGCTAATCACTAGGCAAAATGCCCTTTATGAAATCAACTGCAATCATCTTGAATATTCAGATACTATCCTTACTGATATTTCCACCATAGATATGAAAAATACATACATGTAATATATGCACACACAAGGATATCTATGTATATATGTATGTATGTATGTTTGAGTGAGTGAACAGAGAAATGATGATGACTTATGTTAAGAGTGTATCTGACCTATCATGTACCATAATGACAAAAAAAGAAAATGGTAGTAGGATGGCTTATGAGTGGTGAAATTCTTAAACAAGGGAGAGATAAATATTACTCAGTTTATATATGAATTATATATAAATAGCATACATATATAAATTATAAATGAATAAATATAAAAATCTTATCTCTTCCTTCTAATTTTCTTTCTAAATGTAGCTCTTTTATTGCAGAAAACAACTATTCAAAGTCTGACCCAAGCTTCTACCTGATGTGTTCTTCTATTCCTAGATACGTAAATTCAATTACAGAGCATACAGTTATAATATGATATAACTACTAATAAGGAATGTAAGAAAATAGTGAAGCAATATAAACAAGAGGGCATAATACCTATAACCCCAAGAGAACTATAATTTAATTTCCTTTTAGTCTTTCTAACTCCCTAGAATAGGAGAAACACATTCATTTTGCAACTCAGTATCTGTATTGTGGAAGTTTCTAGTGTAGTGCCATCTGTTCTTTAAAGTGGTTCCCAGGAATCCTTTGGGGGTAGACTGGAGAACAATAGAACACTCTGAACTCTGTAAATATCTTCATGGTTTCAACATAATGATGAACTTCAAGCCACCATGACTGCAGGCCCAGAAATTACTTTCTCTACCTCTATTCCAACCATATCTTTACATTCCCATTGGGTCATCCATATGGCTTGCACACATTGTTAAGCTTCTTTTATTGTAAAAACTCCTCATTAATCAAAATCCTTATCTAGAGACATCACTATGCACGTCCACAGACATAACAGGCAATTCTTTCACATCCCTAAATCTCATGAAAAATGAAATTTAATAGATATACCCTTTGACTCGCCCTAAGCTTTTTTTTTAAATCTTAGCCCTGTAATTCCAATAGAGGATAGGAAATTTGAAAAAAAAAAACTCTCTTTTATTTCTGCTGATCCTTCTCAAATAAACCTTTGGCATGTTTTAGTTAGTTAGCCTTCTACTGAATATTTTCAGTTACCATGACTGATCCATTTAAGCAAGGAACTTACATGATGAAAAAATAATCATAAAAAGTAAACGATAATAATCATAAAATTGTACTTTGACACTTTAACATATATTTACATTTCAGTATCTCAGTGGATCCACTGTGGGGAATCTCAGCATCAGTGAGAGTCACAAACCATCTATAACTTCCTGTGAAATACTTGTTGTCCCATTATCTTCCATAGTAAACCCACCTAATGTTTTGGTGTGAGCATAGGGTGTGGGGAGATTCTTCTATATCTTTTTATATTTTACGAGTTACTAAAATAGCATGATGTCTTCTTCATCTCTTAGTGCTTACCCTCACTATATGTCTAGGCTTTTACTTTTCTGACTACATGAGCCCCATGTGTTCTCTTTTCCAGCACTTCTTACATATAGTTTTTAAAGGTGCTGTTGTTGTTTAACTAGATATGTAATTAAGGAGGTGTAGGTAACTCCTAATGAGGAAATTCCCTCTACCAATGTATATCACAACTGGAGCACTGAGAAATTGACTGACACACCCAGGGTCATTTAGTCATTATGCATGGGAAATAGACGTTAAACCTAGATCTTCTGGATTCTAAGACCAATTTTCTAGGCAGCATATCAAAGTTATATTCATTCTCTTCAAACTGTATACATCCAGTATGTATTTCTCTATTGCCATTCAGGTCATCTAGTTTTTTCAAAGAATGTGACAATCCATGAATTATAATCTTATAACATCCCTGAAAGAATACTCTTATTAAAAAGAAGGATTTTCATTTCATTTCAGGTAACATATTGGGAACATTGAAAGGGTGGGACAATATCCTAAATGCAATCCACCTCACTGTCTATTCCTCTAAGTAAATTTTGGGCTTACCTCATTATCTGTCTTCAAAATTTATCTAATATCTTTCTTTCAATCAGTCTATCTATCTATCTATCTATCTATCTATCTATCTATCTATCTATCTATCTATCTATCTATTTATCTATCTATCTATCTTTCTACTGATGGACCAGCTCTATGGCCTGTCCATTCAAGTCTGTAGCGTTATCTCAACAGTAAGCATGCTTCATCTATTTGTTACTTCCTGTATAGGTTGTGAGACTGAATTGTTTTGATTTATGGTCTATCTGTCATATAATGTCTTTATGTCTTTGAAATGTCTAGGGCTTGATGGAAACAGCACAATTTTATCCTCAAACAAAAGTATCTAGAACATGTACCTCTCTTCCACATAGACACTATGAGTTATTTTGTGACAGTGGTCAATACATTTGGTAAATATATACCTATGTATTTTGAAAGTCATTTTGCACTGAAAAAAGTTGCAAAACAAAGCTTTCTCAGTTATGACATTTAAAGATATACACCTTGTTGCAAGGTGACCTTTCAGGGTACATTTTGATCTCCTGAATCAATTGTTTTTGTAATCATCAGTCAACAAATTTGTATCTTATAATCTCTGAACCTCTTAGTAAAGTTGATTAAGAAGCAATTTATTTTAAGATATCATTTCTGAAATCTTGCTCATTTACTTATAACATTTTCATAAAAGATAGCATTAATATCTGTGTATGTTTTTCTTACTAAGATTTTGAAAAAATAGAATGTAGTCATATGGGTCAGTAATTATTTTTATCCTTTCAACTGCCATTTTTGTTAATAGTTATATTTTTCCTTATTTGTTCAATATCTGCCTTTCAGGTAATTTAAGATTCATTCCCTCATGGTCCTCAAAATTGCATTACCTTACAGCAGACCAATGAAAGGTCAGAGTGAGATATTTTTCCAGCCAAAATGGCCTCAGAGATCAGCAGGAGAGGTCTGTGACACTAAGCTGGGGCCAGCAGCACCAGCGGTAGGCCTTGGAGGTGACTGTGACAGCTGCAAGAGCAACAGAAGTTTGGGAGCTTTCAGCCCAGAGAGGGTAAAGGGGTCAGACAACTGGTCAGAAAGAGATTACAGGGGACCTTTTGCTGGCACTGGATGTGACTGGTACTGACCGACCACTCTATTGCCTATGAGCAATTCTGAGTCATAGTTCCACGGCAGAAAGAAGTGCTTGTGGAACAGGATTCCTGGTTGCAGTTCCAAAGCAGAGAAGATCACTACTACTTATGGCTTTGGGACAGCAGGAGACCTGGTCACAGTTCTGCGACCAAGAACAAAGCTAGCACTTGCAGCTGCAGGGGAGCAGGGGCCTTTCCTGGGTAAAGAACAGACTGCAGACAAGAAGAACTATTCCCTCATTGATAATTGGTCAAAGGATAGAAACAGACAGTTTTCACAAATAGAAATCAAAGATATCTATAGTCATATGAAAAAAAAATGTTCTAAATCACTATTGATTAAAGAAATTAAAATTAAAACAACTCTGAGGTACCACTTCATACCTCTCAGAAATGACAAATGTTGATGGGGATGAAGGAAAATAGGTACATTAATAAACTGTTGTTAGTCTTCTGAACTGGTCCCACCATTTTGGAGAGCAATTTGTAACTAGACCTAAAAGGCTACAAAACTGTGCATGCCCTTGACCCAATAGTACCAGTACTAAATCTGTATATTGAAGAGATCAATGAAAAATGAAAGGACCTATATGTAGAAAAATACTTGCATCATCTTTTTGTGGTGTCAAAGAATTGGAAATTGTGGAGATGCTTATCATTGGGGAATGGCTGAACAAGTCATGGCATATGATTGTAATAGAATAATATTGTGTTGTAAGAAATGATGAGGAAGGTGGTTTCAGAAAAAAAAAATGGCAAGAGCTATATGAATTGATGCAAAATGAAGAAAAACTAGGAGATCACTGTAACCAGTAACAGCAAAAATGTAAGGATTGATTGTGAATGACTTGGCTACTCTGATAAATACGATGATCTAAGACAATTTAAAAGATTCATGATGAAAAAATGATATCCACCTCCCAAGAGAAAATTGATAAGCTCTGAGTACAAGTTGAAGTTTAATTTTCTTGCTTACTTTTATTTATTCACTTATTTGTTTTTGTTTGTTGCAATATGGGTAATATGGAAATATGTTTTGTGTGATTTCACATATATAATTGAAATCATTTTGCTTACCTTCACAGTGGCTGGGAAATAGGTGAGAGGGAAGGAATTTGAAACTCAAATATTTTAAAGAAAAAATACTTTAAAATAATAATCCCATTTTGCTTGCCATTACATTCTACCCCTCCAGGATCAAAATGGCCAGGGATCCTGGAACAAATAGAAGCACTATACTTTGCAATCCCATCACATAATAACTTATTAGTAAGGTGGCCACAAAGTCTTAAATAAAACATATCATTCAGTATATCTTATAGCATTTCTCGGCATACCCATACAGCATATATCATTGTTCGGTAAACTAAACCATAATGTTCATAGCATCATCCTTAAGCAAAACATCATTCAATAACATTCCCCAAAATGCTTGCTTGCACAAACAGGGAGTCCCAGGCCGGGATCTTCCCTAACACAACATATCATCCTTAAGGAGTAGCAGAAAATACAAATACTATCCACCCCCAAGTGACAGCAAGTTACAATCCCTTCAGTCAATACAAAGTGTACAAGTAAAATCCCTCTTGGGGGTGTGTCCTTTTCCCCATACTGCTGTTGCAGGCTTCATCCTAGCACTCTCAGGTTCAGGTATGCTTTGATGAGCAAAGTCCCAATACAAACAAAAACGTCCAAATAAAGTTCTCTTGGGGATGTGTCCTCCCCACAGTGCTCCAGACCCTGCTTCCAAGTCCTGAGAGGCGGCTGGACAACAGAGCCAACAGGGTGGGGTCCTTGGGGATCCATGGCAGGCACTTCCCGCTACCCACCATAGACAGCTCCACCCTCCTCCTGGGTCCCAGATCATCCCAGGGGACACAGCAGAAAAGCACACATAGCACCTTGATGCAAAGGTTTTATCTTGTCCCAGGGCGGAATTCTGTGCTCCAAGGTTCCTCCTCCCACAGGAACCTCCTGCTCCTGGCTTCTACCTAAGTCCCCATGCAGACAGTTCTCTGCTTCTGTTGGGTCAGTACGCAGGCAGCTCTCCACTCTTGCTCTAGGGCTCCATTCCAAGCTCTTACTGCTCTGGTCTGGCTTCTGAATATCCTTTCAGGGGATTCGCCCCTCCAGCACAGTCCAGAGCTGGGCTAATCCATTTAAGCCCTGGCTCTGGACATCCCCACCTCCCCCAAGCATCTGCCTGTTTTCCTCCCACAGCTGCTCCTCTGTACTGTCTCCTCCAGGAGTGCCAGTGGGGTGGGGAGATGGAAGGAGAGGTTATCTCCCAGGGGCCCTGCTCTAGGCACCTGGGAAACTGCTCCCATCACTACTACTTGCCTGTTTTCTTGCAGGTCACTGCTGCTTCTGGGGCTCCACAGAACCATAGCCACCACAAGTATAAAGAGCAACCCAATAACTGGGAAACATCCAACTACTATCCCAGTCCTCCAAAACCCTATACTTTCCTTTTAATTTTCAGATCCTGCCTACTATGCCATTTTGTAACAGCAATGCTACTTGCAGTTACTGTGGAAGTGTAAGGTCAATAACACCAGCACACAGGAGGGCTACTAGCACAGGTTCTTTGATATGCTTTTCTAAAGGAAAGCAACTTTAAAAGATTAACAGTCTTGCTTTAATTAAACATACATATATCATCCAATTAGTTCAGAGGAAAAAGTTGGCACCCCGCACTTCAGAGCAAATACAGAGAAAATAACACAAATCAGCAGACAGGCTTCTAACTGTCTGACCATAGCAATACATACATAGTTACCAGAGAAGGAAACACCAACATCTGGGTTTTCAAAGCCAGGGGGCTCCTTAATGGCTACACAGAGTCCCATCTGGCTAAATCACATGAAGACTCTTCCAATGAGCGAGCCTCAAAGCAAAATGCTAACCTCAGAGTATATGTACAGTTTCCAATCAAGTAATCTTGATTCAATCAAAGCCTCTTGATTCAAGTAAAGGCACTTCATTGCCTTAGTGCTGAGAAGCACTCCAAAAGAAAAAAGAGCAAGAAGTCTCACTTTGCTTGCCATTACGTAGTGATATTACTGGATCAAAGGGTATGCAAAATTTCATAGCTCTTTGGGCATAGTTCCAAATTGCTCTACAGAATGCTTGGATCAGTTCACAACTCCACCAAGAGTGCATTAGTCTCCTGATTCTCCCATATCCTCTTCAAAATTTATCATTTTCCTTTTCTGTCGTATTAGCCAATTTGATAAGTGTGAGAGGGTACCTCAGAGTTGTTTTAATTTGCATTTCTCTAATCAATAGTTATTTAGAGCATTTTTCATATAACTATAGATCACTATTTTTTCCATTTGAAGGCTGCTTGCACTTGTCCTTTGAACATTTATCAATTGGGGAGTGATTGGATTTCTTATAAATTTGACTCTTTTCTATATCTTTGAGAAATGAGGCCATTATTAGAGACATTTGATGTAAAAAATTGCTTCCCAGCTTTCTGCTTTCCTTCCCATTTTGGTTGCATTGTTTTAATTAAATATAATCAAAATTATCCATTTTATATCTTGTAATGCTCTCTAACTCTTTTTTGGTAAAAACAATTCTTCCCTTCTCCATAGATCTGACAGATAAACTATTCCTTGCTCTCCTAATTTGGTACCACTCTTTATGTCTAAGTCATGTACCCATTTTGACCTTATCTTGGTATATGGTGTGAGATAATGGTCTATACTTAGTTTCTGCCAGGCCATTTTCCAGTTTTCCCAGATGTTTTTGCCAAATAATGAGGTTTTATCCCAGAAGCTAGAATTTTTGGTTCTATCAAACACAAGATTATTATAATCATTTACTAATGTGTCTTCAGTACCTAATCAATTCCATTCATCTACCACTCTATTTCTTAGGCAGTACCAAAGAGTTTTGATGATTGCCACTTTATGATACAGTTTTGGATCTAGCATAGCTAGGCCACCTTCCTTTGCAATTTTTTTCATTAATTCCCTTGATGTTTTTGAATTTTTGTTCTTCCAGATGAATTTTGTTATTATTTTTTCTAGCTCTATAAAATACTTTTCAGTAGTTTGATTGGCACGGCACTGAACAAATGAATTAATTTAAATAGAAATGTCATTTATATTATATTACCTTAGCCTATCCATGAGCAATTGATACTGTTCTAATTGTTTAGATTTGACTTTATTTGTGTGAAAAACTGTTCTGTAATTGTGTTCACATAGTTCCTGGATTTGTGTTGGCAGGTATACTCCCACGTATTTTATGTTGTCTACAGTTATTTTAAAAGGAATTTCTCTTTCTATTGCTTGTTACTGAACCTTGTTGGTAATATATAAAAAGACTGATAATTTATTTGGGCTTATTTTTTATCTTCCAACTTCGCTGAAGTTAATTATTTCAAATAGTTTTTCAGTTGATTCTCTAGGATTCTGTAAGTACAGCATCATTTCATCTGCAAAGAGGGATAGTTTTGTTTCCTCATTTACTATTTTTTCCTTGATTTTCTTTTTCTCCTCTTATTGCAATAGCCAAAATTTCTAGTACAATATTGAATGATTGAGTTGCTAATGAGCATCCTTGTTTTACCTCTAATCTTATTGGGAAGGCATCTAGTTTACATGATATATGATAGGATATAAAATTGTTTTAGGTAGATACTACTCATAATTTTAAGGAAAGCTCCATTTATTTCTATGCTCTCTGGCATTTTTGGTAAGAATGAGTGCTGTATTTTGTTAAACCTTTTTTTCTGCACCTATTTAGAAAATCATATGATTTCTGTTGGTTTTACTATTGATATGGTCAATTATACTGACAGTTTTCCTAATATTGACCCAGCCTTGCATTCTTGGTGCAAATCACACCTGGTCATAGTGTATGATCCTAGTGATATATTGCCATAACATCTTTGTTAGTATTTTATTTAAAATTTTTGCATTAATATTCATTAAGGAAATTCATTTTTAGTTTTCTTTCTCTATTTTTGGCTCTTCTTCATTTAGGTATCAGTAAAAGGAGTAAGAGGCATTTGGTAGAACTCCATCTATTTTCACAAATAGCTGATATAGTATTGAAGTTAGTCTTTAAATGCTTGGTAGAATTCACTTATGAATCCAATGGGCCCTGGGGATTTTTCTTAGGGAGGTCATTGATGGTTTGTTCAATTTCTTTTTTTCTAAAATGGGGTTATGTAAATATTCTATTTTCTCTTCTTTTAATCTAGACAATTTATACTTTTGTAACTATTCATCCATCTCATTTAGATTCTCAGGTTTATTGACATGCAATTAGGCAAAATCATGTCTAATTATTGCTTTGATTTCCTCTTCATTTGGTGATGAATTCACCCTTTTCATTTTTGAAACTGGTAACTTGCTTTTTTCCTTTTTTAAATCAAGTTAATCAGTGTTTTATCTATTTTATTTTTTTTTCATAAAACCAGCTTAGTTTTATTTATTAGTCCAATGGTTTTCTTACCTTCAGTTTTATTAATCTCTCTTTTGATTTTTAGGATTTCCAATTTGGTGTTTAACTGGAGATATTTAGTTTGTTCTTTTTCTAGCTTTTTAAAAATTTGTATACCCAATTCAATTATCTGCTCTTTCTCTAGTTTGTTGATGTAAGTGTTTAGAGATATAAATTTTCTCCCAAGTACTACTTTGGCTATATCCCACAAATCTTAGAATGTCATTCTCTTTGATGAAATTATTGATTATATCTATTATTTCTTTTTTGACCTATTCATTCTTTGGGATTAGGTTATTTAATTTTCAATTAATTTTTAATCTATCTTTCAATGGCCCTTCGCTAAATGTAATTTTTATTGCATCATGGTTTGAAAAGGACACATTTGCTATTTCTGCTGGTCTGCATGTGACTGTCAGGTTTTTATGCCATAATTGTTGTTCAGTTTTTGTGTAGGTGCCATGTATCACTGAGAAAAAAAATGTACATTCCTTTCTATCATCATCCAGTTCTTTTCCAGAGGCCTCTCACATCTAACTTTTCTAAAATTCTATTCGCCTTCTTAACTTCTTTCTTGTTTATTTTGTGGTTAGATATATTTCTGAGAGAGGAGAGTTGAGGTCCCTCATTAGTATAGTTTTACTCTTTTCTCCTGTAACTATCATCCCATCAAAGTCAACTTTTACCTGTACCCTCTTTCTAGTTCTTAAGAATTACAAGGCCCATCTTCCAGTGTAGGGATCCTTATTGAATAACTTATGTTTTTTTCTTTCCCCTTTACCTTTTGGATCTTGTATTTGAAAATTTTCTGTTTGGCTTTAGTCTTTTCGTCAGGAATATTTGAAAGTCCCTTATTTCATTGAATATCCATTATTTTAATCAGAAATATTTTGCTCAGTTTTTCAGGGTAGTTAATTTTTGGTTGTAATCCAAGCTTCTTTGCCTACTGGAATACCATATACCGATTCCTTTGATCCTTTAATGTAGAAGCTGCTAAGTCATGTTTAATCTTGACTGGGACTCCACAATATTTGAATTGTTTCTTTCGGGCTGCTTGAAGTATTTTCTCCTTGACCTAAGAGTTCTGGAATTTGTCTAAAATATTCCTGGGAATTTTCATTTTGGGATCTCTTTCAAGAGGTGATTGGTGGATTCTTTCAATTATTGTTTTGCCCTCTGTTTCTAGGATATAGAGCACTTTTCCTTGATAATTTCTTAAAAGATGTTGTCCAGGCTTTTTTTTTTTTTTACTATGGCTTTCAGGTAGTCCATTAATTATTAGATTATCTCTCTTGAATCTGTTTTCCGGGTCAGTTTCATTTTTTACACTTCTATTTTTTTTTAATCTTTTGATTTTGTTTGACTGATTCTTGATATCCCATAGTGTCATTAGGTTCCACTTGCCCAATTCTAGTTTTTAAGGAATTATTTTCGTCAGTTAGCTTTTATGCCTTCTTTTCTATTTGGCCAATAATACTTTTTAAGGAGTTGTTTTCTTTTTCTAAGCTGTTGACATCTTTTCATGATTCTTTTGTATAGCTCTCATTTCTTTTATGAATTTTTGTTCCACTTCTCTCATTTGATTTTTAAAATCTTTTTTGAGCTCTTCCAGGAGGACTTTTTGGGCTTGGGACCAATTCGTATTTCTCTTTGAGGCTTTGCATGTAGGTGTTTTAACATTGATGTCCTCTTCTGAATTTGTATTTTGATCTTCCCTGTTGCCATAGTACCTTTTCATGGTCATAGCCTTTTCTGTGTTTTGTTCATTTTCCAGGTTATTTCATGACTTTCAAAGTTGAGCTCTGTGCCTGGAGTGCAGAGGGCACTGTCCCAAGCTTCTCATGCTAGGGGACAAGAGGCTGGTCATTGGCTTTCTGTTCTGGGGTCTCTGTGCTTGCCAGCCCTGACCACTAGCCTGCTGCATCACTGGAGGCCTCACAGTTGGCTAGCAGTGCGGCTGGCCTGTTGCGCAGGGACCATAGGGCCTCAGTTCTTGATCTGTGCTGGGTGTACAGCCTCTTACTGGCTTGCCCAGATACTGCTTGCACCAGACTGTTCTTCCCTTTTACCTTTCCTGCAATACTTTTAAGTTATGTTGGGCTAAAAAATATTTCACCCTGTACTTTTGTGGAGTCTTTCTCTGCAGAATTTGTTTTGAGGCATGATTTAAAGTTGTTTTGAGGAAAATTTGGGAGAGTTCAGGAAAATTTCTTACCTTTTCTCTACCATCGTGGCTCTGCCTCTTCAGAAAATGCTTTTTAACAAACCAAATTTTAGTTTTATTGATCATTTCACTAGTTTAAAAAATATTTTACTCTTCTTTGATTTTTCAAATGTCCATTTTTTCAATTATTTTTGTTTTAAAAGTTTTTTTCCCCTTTTCCAGTTCTTTCATTTTTGGTTTTATGTCCAACTCATCGATCTTTTCTTCGTCTTCTTTGTTAATAAAAATGTTCAGAGAGATAAACTTTCCCTCAAGGGAGAGTTTAGAAACATGTCAAATGCTGTTATATGGTGACTCATTCCTTTTTTATTTAATTAAATTTGCTGTAATTTCAATAATTCGTTCTTTGGTACACTTTGTTTTAGGACTTTTATTTAGTCTTCACTTAATTTTGAGTACTTTCTTCAGAGGTATTTTATTGATTATAATTCATATTGCATTTTGCTTTGTAAAGGATGTCTTTCATATTTCCCTTTTTTTGTATTTGTTCATAAGGACTTTATATCCTAGTACATAGCCATATTTTAGCAAAAGTGCCACTTATAGATAAGATATATCTATACTTCTTTCTTTTCTAATTCATTACCAGAGAGCTATCACATTACATCCTTTTTCTAAAGTTCTATTGAGTTAGATTTATCAAGGGAAAGAAGAGAAAAATTGATGCCTCCAACTAGTATAGCTTTATTGCACATCTGTCCTTTTAATTAGATAAGCTTTTCCTTTGCTTATTTAGATGTCATGACATTTAATACATATTAAGTATTGAGATTATTTCATCACCTATGGCACTTTTAAGCATAATATTCAATCATATGTATTTTTACTCTTGCCTTTTCTGAGATCAGGATTGTTACTCCTTTTTAATTATTTAGCTGAAGCATAGAGAGTTCTGCTTCATCTTCTTACTTTGACTCTGTGTGATTCTTTATGTTCCTAGTATGTTTCTTATAAATAGCAGTTTTGGTTCTTTATTCATTCTGCCTCCTTCCTCATTTTTATAAGTGAATATATTCCATTTCTATTCACTGATATGATTGTTGTCTTATAATTTTACAAACATGTTGTCTCAAGTATTTTCCCTCTTTCACTCCTAGAACTCTCATTATAAAGGACAAAGTGTAGAAGAAATAAAAGAATGATAAGCCTAAGAAATAAATATTTGAAGTAGTCTGTATTCTTATGCATCTCCTGTCTTCCCCAAGTTTAGACTACAATATCTGGTTCTTACATATTTTATCTCTTTTTAAGCATTCCTTTTTAAAATAACTCTCTAAATTTCCTTTGTTTCGAATTCCATGCATTACTCTACTTTTCTTCCTATACCCACAAGAAGTCTTTTCTGATCCCTTAACTGATAGTCCTTTCCATCACAAATGACTTAGTGTAATTATTTTATATTTATTTCTATTGATTCTGTATGTGCTTAGATATGTACTTGTGTCCCCCATTAAAATGAAAGTCTTTTTAAGCTTTATTCATTGTATTGTATTTTTATGCCAAAAATCTTGAACAATGGCACAAACAAATTACTTAATAGATTAAATTAATAAATTAAATTAACAAATTATGTAATGAATTAAATAAATTAATCATAACTATAAGCTTTATATTCTTTTCAAATTTATCCTTTCTATCCTTCATATCTTTGATATAGTAAATGGTCTTACTGTGCGCATATACAGATAATTTGGAAATAAATCCTATACTGATAACTGGTACGTTCTGTGTGTTAAGGTGGAATCAATTTCCTATGTCATAATATTATTGATGCTTATCCTTTCCATTCTCTTCCTATTCCTCCTTAAAGAAGATCATCAGGCATATATATGAGGTTTTTACGCAGTCCA
>CM053627.1:185445343-185458369 GCA_028646595.1 Phalanger gymnotis | reverse complement strand
TGATGATGATGATGATGATGATGATGATGATAAAGGCTATGACATCAGAACACAAACTGTATAATCTTACAGAGAAGCTTCAAGTATAATATCACAGGATCATAAGACTGAAGATTTACATTTGGAAGGGAGCTCAGAGGGCATCTGGTCCAATTCTCTTATTTTACAGATGAGGAAATTGAAGCTTAGAGAGGATGTGTGACTTGCCAAAGGTCACACAGTGTAACAATGATGTTGCCAGCAGCTGCTGTGGGAGTGTAAGACCAATAACACCAGCACACAGGAAGGCTGCTAGCACAGGTTATTCGATCTGCTTTTTTAAGGAAAGCAACTTTAAGAGATTAACAATTTCACTTTAATCAAACATACCTATATCATTCACTTAGTTCAGGGGGGAAAGCCAGCACCCTGAACTTCAGAGCAAATACAAACAGAAAATATCGACAGATCAAATAACACAAACTGGTAGATGGGCTTCTAGCTTTCTGTCCAACATCTCAGTACACAGTCACCAGGGAAGCATCAACCACAGCTACCCACAGTCTTCTCTGGTCAAATCACACAACACTCTTCAAGTGAGTGAGAACCCCAAACAAAATGTTAGCCCCTGAGTTTATATACCCTTCTTAGGACTTGAAGCCTTCACATCTAAATAGCAAATGAGTGTGGTCCTGGGCCTTCCCACCTAGCAAGACTTAATCAAAGGCACTTGATTGCTTTAGCATTCTAAAAGTGAAAACAGTAAAAAAAAGTTCCACCTTAATTTCCATTACAGGAAGTCATTATGTAACTGAGGCAGAATTTGAACCCTTGTTTCCTTAGTCCACAGCTGCTGTACTTTCCACTGTACCATATTGTGAGGCTCATATCTATTATCTCAGGAAAAGCCTAGCTAAATTTGTAGAAGCAGGTGACCAGGTCAGCACCAAGGTAGTGAATTTTTCAGTTACAAAACTACTTAAATGAAAACCAGCTACTAATATCTCAAAGTTTTGTGATCTTCAGTAGTGGAGGGGATCTGATGAACCCATGGCTTCTTGTAATCCTGAAATATGTTTGCATCACAATGGTTCTCTAAAAACTGTGGAGATCAAGATGGGTATTACACAATAGTTGAACCCTTTTCTACTTGTAACACCTGGAGTCAATTGGCAATTGCTTATATGGCTTGCCCTATGCCCCATTAATACAGAATGAAATGCCTTTTTCCCCAAGCCCAAAAGAGGTGTAAGGATATAACAAGTCAGTGTAAGGATGTAACTCCAAATCTTTCACTTTCATCTTTTTTTTTTTTGTTAGCACCACACATCAGCTTTAGCTCACTCCATGTCTTTGGTTTTCGTTAATGTCTTCAATTTACAGATGTGGAGACAGATGTCCACTTGTCTTCCATTTAGTCCTAACTTTATTTCTCTTAAGAGATGCTCAATCAGCATCTCTAAGGCTTTCTGAAGTTAAAGAATTTAGCTGAGTAAATAAACACACTTCAGAATACTGACTTTTTTTCTCTGTTGAATAACAAGGTAGTCTCCCACCCGGGCCCCCTACTTTTTCTTCCTTTATTCTTTGGAATCATTGACAATGTCTGCTATCTCAAGCGTCTAAGATCATGTAATCATTATGTGCTTGGATATGTGCTTTTACCTTCATGCAGTAGCTCATACACCTACCTTGAGTATGAACAAAGGAGCCAGTCTGCTGTAAGAGTTCCAAACAGCGCTGCTGGCAAGAAAGTTCTCAAATAACTGAGATTCCCCTGGGAAAAGAAATAGACAGGCATATAGAGTTCTGCATAGCTATTCTTTTCTTCTCTTTGTGTTTGTTTGTTTGCATTGTCTTTGATGTCCACCTGAAAGCATGAATCCCAAATATCTTAAATCCATTAGGAGAAATTATTCTTTTTCTCTCATAGCAATATAAAAAGGAATAGCTCTCTCATCCGTGATGCCATCAAACATCAGTCAGAGCATTTGGTGCAATCAATCTATTACAAACCAATTTTATAGCTATATAATGAGATCTAATTGCTGCTTTATTAGTCTGGCTAATATTAAACGTGTCAGTAATTGCTTTGCATTCAAGTTGGTTTTCCAATTTAAATTGTGTTTCCAATACATTATCATTAACTTACATACTTATTTTATTTAATAGATTTTTCCCCTTTCTTCTTCATATTTATGGGATTTTTTCTTGCCAGCAAAGTCACTAGCAGACAGATGTAAAGATGTTCAAGGGATTGGTGTTTTGCAATGATTTTATTTCTAAGGGGGTTAGATAAGGTTTTGGAGGGATATAAATTCAGGTGCAAATTTTGCACATCTGGAATTTGTGACCCAACTTCATGCAATTCTAGAGCTAAGAAATGGATTCGATTACTGATTAAACTTAGTTCTAAATTCCTATCATTGATAAAAAAAAAATAATTGGGCCAAATACTTGCATTTCAGTTATTTTGAGCATCTCGACTCAAAGATCAAATTTGCATTTGAACATAGCATTCAGGGATCCTGAAAACTCATGGAAAATTTCCTTATAATTGATCCTGATACACGGAAAACACCAAACCAGGTAATGTGACCTACTTCTTTTGATTATACTATAGTGCTCTAGGAAAGTAGCCTAGGCCTTGGTTCAATGTAGTCATATCTAAATGTTCAGATTAATTCTGTAGGATCAAGAACTCGGCATTCTTTAGGAAGCCGAAGATGAGTCAGTTTGTCCAATCTATATGAAAAGAAATTAATTCTACAATTAAATAAATGGCAGTTTCAGTTCTAATCTAACTATTTAGCCTTTCAAATATATGTGTCTTATCATCAGTTTCAAAAGAGATGACTTATTCTGAACAAATTAGTAATGATTCTTAAGACTGTGAAAACACACCTCAGAATTGATTGGTATTTGACTTTGACAAACAAAATAATGGCCAGCACAGTATTCAGAGAAATAAGGTATTGAACAAGAAAATCTAATTTTTAATATGTTTAGTGAAATTCTTAGATAGTTCTTGGATAGAGGTTAAAAATATAAATGTTTGTGGGGAGACAGAGCTACACAAGACTAATCCAAAACTGTTGCTGAGAACCAACCTTCTCATATTTATTACTGATGAAAAGAATTTGCAGCAGAAAGGAAGCAGATAATGCTATGTTTTTGGTATTCTGGAATGACAGAAAGCCCTCTATTAAAGCTGTGGAATCTAAGACCAATGCAAAAAATGTCATGTGTCAGTTTTTCTGCACAAAACTTCCTATTTTTTTGGTCTGAGTATCATTTCGTGTGTGTTATATGTTATGTTAGAAATTGTAGCACTAGAGGCATAGAATTGAGAATCTCTTACACTGTAAACTCAGTTCATCCTTTTTATGCACAGATATCAGTATAAATGCACCCCATCACTTCCTTTTACCCAAAATTGTGGTGAAGTAAATAAATATGAACTATTTACATTATGAATATTTCTCCATTTTTTTTCCTCATTTCTTTCTTTACTGAGCCATTACCACTGAAAAGGACATTGAAATAAATACCAAAGGTTAAAACAAAACCAATCATCCATGTTAATTAAGTTCAGCCAGCCTCAATTACATCATCTGGTGAGATATTCATCTCATCTAACTTTGTCATCAGGGACAGTCATGAGAAAGAAAGCTGAGTTTTCAAGACTTTATGGTGCCTCATTCAGGTTTTCCAAAGGAGGCATTTTGGGGCCTTTCTTCTTTCCTTTTCCTCCCTCTACTGGTCCTATTTCCCAATTTTATAGGCTACAATGCTGGTTATTTGTGAAATATTATTCAGCTACTGATTTCTGAAAGATGCTTTGTGTACTACAGGTGTTGTATGATAAATGATTTTTTTTACACAGGGATCTATCTTTAAGCAGAGAGGTTTTTTGTGTACACACATATATTCATACACATATTTCTGTATATGTACATAAATAATAAATTGTACACTATTTCCATATTCCATTTTGTAGGACAATATGCATTCGTATTATGATTAATGTTTTTATTGCTGACGATTACTTCTTTAACATCAATCAAGGTAAGTCTTTGAGCATCTCTGGATAGATTGTATGTGCATTGGAAAATCACCCTGCACCAACAATGAAAATTTTAATCAGCCTATACTGCCATTGTTTAGTTGTATAGGCTATGTGTAAGGCTTCATTGCTCTGATGGTATTAAGGTAACCCACAGTGAACTGGGGTGGAAGCATTTTTTCATTTCCAAACATCATTTTCCATGCTTGTATAGAAGCATCCATGGCCTGCTTGAAATAACAAATTATACCGCTTCTAGTGAAAAGACCTAAGTACTAGTTAGATTATATACTAGTTCAAAAAGACACTATTAGGTGAAGAAAAGCAATTCATTTTGCCCCATCGTGCCTCAGTTCCTCCATTTATTAAGTGGATGGTATGCTGTTTGCCCCCTTTTTTGCTCTACTGAGTAACAATCTCTCTCAAAATGAGGAGCTGGGGGCAAAGATATTTATGGACCCCTTAGATATTTTAATCTTTGAGAAAGGAAAAAAAAAAACATCTATCTCTTCAAAACTCCAGTTTGAGAGCATTTGTCTCATTTGACAGCTCCACAACCAAGGCATAGTCTTTCGCTTGATTTTTTTTATTTATCCAGAAAAAGGTCATATCTACGTGATGATGGACAAATACTCAAAACATAACCTAGTACCTAGAGCCATACGTGTTAAATTCAGATTCACATTGGGTCTCTATATGGAAGAATAGGATATAACCAAAGAGATTTACCAGATGGTTAGCATGACATTATGAACACTGGAGATAGCATTTGAGATGTCCTTAGCACCTGTTCAGCTCAAGTAAATAGACTTGGTCAATCTAACCCAAAAGAATGTTTGGTCATGTATGTGTGGAAGGCAGCAGAGTAGTCAGACTAGGCTACTTGGTATTCCCTCAATATTCCTTGAACTTTCTCCCCTTTGTGCTTTTTTCATGCTGTTCTATATGCCTAGAATTGCCTTTCATGATCCTCAAGAACTCTGCCTGTTGAATTTCTACCATGTTTTAAATCCCACCTCAAATCCCACCTCTACCATCAAGCCTTCTTTGCTCTAATCTTCCCCCAACCTTTGACCCCTCTGGCACCTTCCCTAAACTTATTTTATGGTCTTATCATATGTAATTTTATATTGAAATCATTGAACATGTCTCACATTTCTAATAGACTCCAAGATGTGTGAAAGAAGAGAGCATATATTATCAGTTTAATCAAACAAATATTTATTAAGCATTTTTTTTTTGTGTGCAAGGCCATGTGTGAAATATTTGGGTACGTAGATAATGATACACTTTCTAATGCAAAGCTCTCAGTTTTTGTTTTTTATTTTTTACTGGGGAAGAGAGGAGGTGAGACATATATACAGATAAGTATAGGGGAGTGTGACAGGGTGAAAAGAGAGATTTTGAGAAGGTGGAAAACACTATCATCACCTGGGAGAATCAGAGAATGCTTCATGAAGGAGGTGGTGCCTGATCTGAACCTTGAAGAGATGAAATCTAAAATATAGACATTAGGAGGAGGGTATCACACTATGGTGGGTGACCTAAGAAAATGCACACATAGGTAGATTGTAGTTAGAACATAGAGTGGGTAAAGTTGAGGACAGTGAAATAAGATGGAATCATAGGATTGTGGATTTGGAACTGGAATGCCTAAAACTAGAGTTCATCTTGTTCATTCCTCTCATTTTCTAGATGAGGAAACAAAGGGCCAGAGAAGTGAAGAGACTAGCCCAAGTTCATAGAGGTTATAGAGGCAGGAATCAAACTGTGAATCTTGTGTTCTTTTGACTGCGTCATACTGGCTGAAATCAGATTTTTGTGGGCTTTAGATTGTAAAGTATGGCATCATATTGTTAATGTATTTTTGCTTAATTTGAAGATCTTCCCATCCATTAATAGGCCCATGTGACCTGCTTAAGTCACATGGAAGCTTAAATCCCATGAAGCCTGTGGTGGGAGGAGCTTATTGAATGGGTGGAACAGGAAGGGTGGAGCAGGAAGGGAGGAACAGAGCTGAGTAAAGTGGTCAGAGCAGTTAGAGCTGAGGGAGAGAGAAGAAGCAGGCAATCAGCTAGCTGTGAGTTTTTGTCCGTGGGAAGGCCCTAGCAGAGGGAAGGCTTGGGAACAGCAGTACTCCCTGCAGTGATAACGTGTATAAATTTCTTTGTTGCTGGGATGGATTTGGCTTTGTGGTGTTGGGATGTGGCTTTCTGGTATTTGAATAAAAGTTTTGGTTCTATCTTCCATATAGAAAGTCAGTTATATTTTGTGATTCAGAACTATGCCAGCATATTCATAGTTGCCGTTGGCTCTGTATCACATTGGCGATACAGGCATTCTAACTCAAAGTATGGCATTGAGCTCCCTTAGGTAGTAGGGAGCCATTAAAGATCTTTGGGTAATAGAAATGACATGATTACAACTTGCCTTAAGGAGTTCATTTTGACAGCTATATGAAGGAAAGATAGGAAAGGATCAATACTGCAGGCAGTTAGAACTTCGATGAGGCTTTTTTCAGTAGTCAGGCATGAGATAATGAGAACCTGAATTTGGGTGCTGATGATGTGAATAGAAAAATGGTATGAATGTGACACATGTTGTGGAAACAAAATCAACAAGTCTTGGCACTGTTTAGGAATGAGAGGGTAAGAGGGCAAGCAATAGGGAAGATTAAAGATTTAAGAACCCAGGTGAGTGGGATAATAGTGGTACTATCGATAAGAATCGGAGAATAGAGAGAAGGAGCAGGTATAGAATACAGTTTGGTACATAATGAGTTTTGGAAGCTGGTGGGACATCTCTGTGAAAACAAAGGAGGAACTTGATGATTCAAGCATGGAGTTTAAGAAAGAAATTAGGGCTTAGAAGTAAGTGGCATAAAGTCAATAATTGAATCTTGGGAATAGTTAAGAGAGAAAGAACATAAAGGCAGAAAAAAAAGGAGTGACTAGGTCAGAGTCTTTTGAGATTTTCATGATAGAAGGAGATCAGTAAACCAGGAAAGGACTTCAAGAATAAATCCATTTAAAATTTGTACTTCTATCAGAGTCTAACACCTGGTTCTGCATGTGCGTGGCTAATAAACATATTTTTATTTAGTTGAATTTCTCTCAGTTCAATTTGTAATTTTATTTAGAAAGCTTCTGACTAATTCCTAGCCAGGATCTTAAATGAAAAAAAAATATTTCTTGGCTCTCAGTGCATCAGATTTCCCTTTATCTTTAGCTCCCTTTCTATCTCCATAGAGACTAATTGCAGGAAAGAGGAATGTCAGGCCAAAATATATGCCATTTGTAAACACTTGCCTTGAATGAACCAGTTCACAGACATGGCTAGTGTAAAGGATCATGGATTTAGAATCATATACTCAGGACTAGATGGGTCTTTAGTGGTTTGCTATTCCAACCCTTTCATTTTCCTGATTAAAACCTGAGACTCGGAGGTGTTGGGTGACTTGCCCATGGACACACTGGTGGTAAATGGCAGAGACAATATTTGCACCCAGTCTTCTGAATCTAAATCTAGTGATCTGTCCACAGCGCCATGCTGGTGGACTCAACTGGTAGGGACCTTAGAAGTCATCTAGTCCAACCTTCTAAATTCACAGGTGAGGAAACTGAGACTAATAGAGGTTAAATGATATATGCAAGATCACAAAAGTAGTAAAAAGGGCTGTGGTGTGAATCTAACTTGCTCCACATACAACACATCGGTGAATAGACCAGGCTACAGTATGATTAGTCTCTCCTACATATGAATGGAGGGGAAAAAAAGTCAGTGTCTGGAAAGCACTAGCAGTATTTGAGTTTTTTTCAGAAACTGAAAGATCATAATTGCCCCAAACTGTAGTCAGGACACTAGCCTTGGTGCTGATGAAAGTAGCCAAGCTTCAGAACAGGCAGCTGCTGGCCATGGTGCTGATTGGGCTTTGTCCCGATGGTTGCTACACTACTGAACAGGAGGTAAATCGGCACTGCTCCCACCTCCATGATGCCTTCAAGAAAGCAACTGTTGGTATTGAGCTCTTTTTTGAAGATAAGGTAGTGCTTCTGCTGCTGTGGTACATAGAGGAGGAAGGTGAAGACTGAACACCCTACCCTTTGCTGATCGTCTAAACTAGTTCACCTTCATTGAGATGAGAGTTATTTCAGACCTGAGAGTTCTGAGAACCTATTCAGATAGATAAAAATGACAACAACGACAAGAAAAATAATAATGTTATAGTTCACACTTATGTAGTGCTTCATGCTTTGAAAGCACTTTACATACATTAGTTCAGCTGGTCCTGATAACACTTTTGTGGTAGAAGGTAATGCAGTATTATTATTCTCATTTCATAGATTAGGATGTTGAGGCTAAGAGAAGCAAAACAATTTGTCCAGTTAGTGCTGTCCTAAGTCCAGTATCCTTTCCATCATACCACACCTACCCTTACAGGATTTGGTGACATAAAATTTCATTCACCTTGCTGTGAGATATATATTTCTGCTCTATAATACGAGAGGTTCCAACGGATTGGGGCTGTTTGTTATGCCTTCAGTGCACCTCAGAGGGTCAGTCTCTTCCTGGGATGTTCTTAGTTTTTTGTGACCCTGTGAACTAGAGTTTTTAGAAGCAACATAGTATTACCAAATTCAAGCTGCTATGAAATAGAAATACTTTTATTGCGTAATGACTTTGGCTAAACAAGTCGTGGTATATATTTCTGATGGAACTGTGCTGTAAGAAATGATGAGCAGAATGCTTTCAGGAAACCCCGAAAAGGCTTACATAACTGTTGCAAAGTGAAGTGAGCAGAACCAGGAGATCACTGTACATAGAAATAGCAATGTTGTAAGGAAGAGCAACTGTGAAAGACTTAGCTACTCGGATCAAGACAAGGATCCGAGACAACTCTAAAGGATCCGTGATGAAAAATGCTATCCACCTCCAGAGAGACAATTGATAAACTCTGAGAACAGACTGAAGGGGACTTTTTTAAACATTATTTTTGTTGCTCGTTTTTGATGTGTATTGTCTTCTAAAGCATGGGTAATATGGAAATACATTTTGCATGATTAATATACATAATCAATATAATATTGTTTGCCTTCTCAAGGGGTTGGGGAGGGGTAGGAAGGAGGGAGAGAATTTGGAACTCAAAATTTAAAAAAAATGAATGTTCAAATTCTTTTACGTGTAATTGGGAAATATTTAAGGGAATAAATTTAAAAATTTCTAAAAATATTTTTTAAAAAGATGTAGGTTCAAGACAAGCATATGATACCTACTGGCTAGGTGACCTGCGCGACCTCTTTAAGAATGCAATAGAGGTGCTCAGTAAATCCCAACTGATTTGCATTAGCAACAAAATAAAGCAAGAATTTAAAATATGCTGTGACTTAATTTTTTGTATATGTCAATGGGCCAACTGGATTTAAGAAGGTGGCATACTTTTATACATCTGGGTTTGGCTACACAGTCATACTTTTAAGTTTTTTTTAATAGCAATGAGACAGTATGTGTATGATAGTGGATAGATAGATGGCTTCTGAATCAGAAAGATCCAGGTTCAAGTCTGGTCTCGGATACATACTGGCTATGTGATCTGAACAAGTCACTCTTGGTACTGCTGCAGCATGTGTCTCCCTCATCCCAATCTCTCCCTTCTGAGTTTCCTGTCTATCAATAATGTTACATTCTTCTTGGCACTTAGACTCTGAATCTCAGAGGTACCTTTGACTCCTGCTCCTCAAGTTGCTAAATTGTGGCAAATCTTCCTTTATAACATTGTTTAGATCTATCCTTTAAATTCCACTGGCCTTTTCTCCCATTGGTGAGTATTCCATGGAACTTCCATTTAGGTAAAAGACCCCAGACCTGTCATCCCATATTCTCTTGGCTTAGCCACCATGCTGCTTCCTGATTTCTCTCCCATGAATCCTTATTTTCATTGGTGAGCTTTTCCTAAAATCTTCATTGGGGAGGGACCTAGACTAGCCATCCCCGAATCTCCAAACTTAGCCACCATACTTAGAGTCATATATGATGCCTGAGTTTGAATCTCTTGTCTGACACTTTTTAAAGCCATTTAATTTGCCTGGCCTCAATTTCATCATTTGTAAAATGAGGAAATTGAACCAGACAACTTATACAGTTCTTCTACACTCCAAATTAAAATTAATTTTTTCACTTGAATACTGGAGGCAAAAAACACACCTTCTTCATTATATACTCCACGTGATCTACGGGCAAGGGCCATCCTTTTATACAACAGTTGATTCAGTTTTGCCCTGTGCATGATCTCTGTACTCTAATTCATGGTGACTTGTTGGGTCTCAATATTGTTCTGAATGAAGTTGATTGGAGGAGAAGTAAATAATTATGCACCTCACCTTCTGCATTCCTCATCTTCAAAATTGTTGTGATACCTTGATGTCAATTGATACTCATATTTTCAGGAATGGTTAATCAGAAGAGTTGCTAGCATGGTGACATGTTATACAGTGCATTCTTGTTCAGGGAGCAGTTGAACTAGTAGGCCTCTGAAGTCACTTCCAATGCTGACACCATGATTCGAATTCATGTTCTTACTTCCTCAAATCTGAATCATTGCTATAGCCCCCTAACTCATCTCTCTGCAAACCCTTTCCTCTTTCCAATCATCCTGCCCACTTCCTTCATCAGGCCTTCATCACTCTTCCTTTTAAAAAAAGTTCTCATGACTGCTGGATAGCTATATCATAAAGTCCAAACTCTTCAACCTAGCATTCTAGGCCCTCCACAGTCTAGTCCTTGACTACCTTTCCAAACACATCTCTTGCTGTTTTTCTGCCCTACACAACCCTTCAGAGAATACTCTGCTCCAGCTGGACTGACTTGTTCACTGTGTCCTGATTCTGACTTTTGCATTTCTATCTCATAATGCCGTTCACACTAGGCTCTCTGCCTGGAATGATTTTCTTTCTCCTCTCTATAACAACAACTAGCAACAACATTTATATAGCACTTTAAGGTTTCCAAAGTGCTTAAGAAATTTTATCTCAACCCTGGGAGGGAGGGAGGTGTTATTATTACCCCAATTTTATAGTTGAGGAAACAGGCCAACAAAAGTTAAGTGACTTGCCTAGGATAACATAGCTCATAAGTGTTTGAGGTTGGATTTAATTCAGGTACCCCAATACTCTCTCCACAGCACCTCAATTCACATAGAACTCCATATTATTGTCACATCGTAATAAGCTAAACAATTTAATAGAGAACTTACTGGAAAGGAAATGTTTTACTTTATTTGCATAGAGCAGCAGATAGATAACATTGCCCTACTTCAATATCAGAGCCAAATCTCTCCTCTTTTTAACATCTTCCTCTAACCATCCTGACCATGCTCACTCTCTAAATGTATATGAAATGTTGGTGTCAGTTCACATACGATGCTTGGGATGTCTTGCTTTGTAGAGTTAGTTGTCTTTTTGTTGGCATATTCTTTGTCTAACACTCTATTGTAAGTTCCTCGAGGGTAGGAAATAAGGCTTATACATTTTTTTATTCTCACCTCCAGCTCTTAACACAGTGCTTTGCACATAGTAGATGCTCAATTTATGGACTGATTGATTTTGCCAATTGCTGGCAGGTCCCACTCACAACCTTGATGTTGCTCTGGGTAAAAGAGTGCTTTCTAATTTTCTCAGTGGAAAATATAGTTATAGTTTGCATCAGTAGTTCCTCTTTACAATTTGTTTTCTTTTTTTTTCATCTTTCTTTCTTTTTTCATCTTTTCACAGCAGTGCATTTTAAAATGCTGTGATCATTTATCTTCTGGATGGAAGGCTCATATTTGCACATATCTCACATTTTTTTTTTCTGTGTACATTCATTTTTTTTGTTCCAAGCTCTCCCATCTGATTTACTAGATAATTTCCAACATTATAGGGTCATAACATGTTTTTTTCTTATCTGTGTCTTTAAAGAGGTACCAAAAGAAGAGGTCTTTCAGAGAAATTAGACAGACTGGCAATAAATATTATAGACATCATAAAGAACAGGGCAATTCGAGTCCCAAAAGTTCATGTGCTAAATGGTTGTGAAATATCCAGGGGAATCTAATATCTGTGAGAACCAATTTCTTTTGATTGCCTGTTAGTTTTTCAAGGCATAGGGCATGACATCAAATCTAGGGTAAAAGAAGCAAACTTGTGCATGTGTAGTGATTGGAGAAAAGGACTGGGAGGCCAAATTTACTGGTTTTATTCCCTTACCTATCCTTGTGTCAGAGAGTGGTTGGGAATGGCCCCAGGGAACAGCAGAACATCTTTCCCTGATGAAAGCTACCTTTTTTGCTCATTTTCTTACCCATAAAATGGGATCTTGGCAATGAATGCTACCTAGTATCTAAGATGACTCTTTCCCTTATTTCTCACAACCCCAAGTCCTGCCTCCCCATCTATTGCTCATCATTCTGGCTCTGACAACACTAGTCTTTTCTGTCTTGAATTCTTGATAAAATACTTCAACTCTGCATTATGATTTCTACTCAAAGTCTTTGCCTCCTTATATTACAAAACATCATATCTTTCTCCATTATAACCTCTTTCTCTCCTGTCTCTGATTATGAGGTGGTTCTCCTTGTTTTGGAAAACTCTCTACATTCACTCTTGACCCTGTAGTCTTCATCTTCACTCCAGGTTATGCCTTCTATCATTCCCTATTCTCTCTCTCTCTCTCTCTCTCTCTCTCTCTCTCTCTTTCTCTCTCTCTCTCCCTCCCTCCTTCCATCTCTCCCCTTCCCTCCACTTCCTCTCTGTCTCTGTCTCTCCGTCTCTGTCTCTCTGTCTCTGTCTCTGTCTCTGTCTCTCTCTCTCTCGCTCTCTCCTCCTCCTCCTCCTCCTCTTCTCCCTCCCCCTCTTCCTCTCTACCTTTCCCCCTCCCTCTCCCTCTCCCCTTACCCCTCCCCCTCTCTCTTTCTTCCCTTCCCTGTCCCCCCTCTCTTTCCACCCCTC
>CM053627.1:185426253-185445243 GCA_028646595.1 Phalanger gymnotis | reverse complement strand
CCCCTCTCTCTATGTGTCTCCTCTTTCATTTCTCCCTATCTACTGTCTCCTTCCCTGCTTCCTACAAATATACTTATGTCTCTTCTATCCTAAAAAAACAAGAAGGGCAGAGCCAAGAAGGTGGATAGAAAGCAGGGACTTGTTTGAGCTCCCTGCCGGGTCCCTCCAAAAACCTATAAAAATGGCTCTGAACAAATTCTAGAACTGCAGAACCCACAAAATAGCAGAGTGAATCAGGGATTCAGCCCAGGACAACCTGAACGGTCACTGGGTGAGGTCTATCGCACAGAGCTGGGAGTGGAGGGGAGCAGAGCCCAGCGTGGGTGGTGGCAGGACCAACCAGACCCAGAGCCAGGTGGAACAGGCCCTAGCACCATGAATCAGTGAGCTGTGGCAGTTACCAGACTTCTCAACCCACAAACACCAAAGATAACAGAGAAGGTTAGTGGGAAAAGCTGCGGGGGACAGAGTGGAAGGAGTTCAAGGTTGGGCCACCGCCCTGGAGGCAGCAGGGGTGGTGCAGCTACAGAACTAAGGTTGCAGTTGCTTCTGGCCCCAGGCCCACCTGGTGGGAGGAATTGAGTGGTGGATCAGAGCAGGAGTGCAGAGCCTGCTGAAGATCTGTGTCCATTCCGGGTTGGCAATTCTTGGGGAAGGAGGAGTGCTGTTGTGGCAGAGCTGGCTGTATAGAAATAGCTCTGAAAACAATAGTGCATCCCCTCAAACTTGGAACAAAGTACTATTTACTCTACAAGCAGTCATACCCCATTGAAAAACTCAAGGGCCAAGTAAGTTGACTGGCACAACAAGAACACCCTTATTTGATCTGGTCATCCGTCCTAGAGTCCTTTATCCTAGAGTCCTTTCTTTTTGTGCTACATTTTTTGAAACAGTCATCTTCAATATGTGCCTCCCCTTTCTCTTTTCTCACTTTCTTCTTACCTATCTGCACCCTGATTTCTGACCTCATCATTCAACTGAAAGTACCCAGTCTAAAGTTACCAATGATCGCTCAAGTATCAAATTGAATGGCCTTTTTGGAATCATCCTCCTCCTTGAACTCTCTTCAGTCTTTGATACTGTTGATCATTATCTCCTTCTGAATAATCTCTCCTCTCTGAGTTTTCATGATACTGCTTTTTCTCTTGCTCTTTCTAATTATCTGGCTGATCCTCAGGATTGTTTGCTGGATTTTAATCCATGCCATGGCCCTGTAACCTTGGGCAGCACAGGTTCTGTTCTGGACATCCTTCACTTGTCTCTCTATACTATTTTGCTTTATGATCTAAACAGGTATCATAAGTTCAATGATCATCTCTATTCAGAGGATTTCCAGATCTTTATATCTAGTCCTAGCTCCTTTACTGAACTCCAGTCCCACATCACCAACTGCCTTTTGGTCATCTTAAACTCCATATCTGGTAGACATATTTAACTTAACATACCCAAAATTAAACTCATCTCTGCCCACCCCCCTGCCCCAAACTCTACCCTCTTCCTGTTGTTGTTGAGAACACCATCCTCCAAGCTACTCAGGCTCAAAACTAGTGCCATCCTCGACTTCTCCCTTGCACTTACCAACACTTGTAGTTCCTTGCCAAATCTTATCCTTTCTATATTCACAATATCTCTTGTACAGAGTCCTCTGCTCTCCACGTTCACATGGGCTTTACAATATCCTTCTAATTGATCTACTTACCTCACATCTTTCCCCATTCCAATTTATTCTCCATTCAGATGCCAAAATGGTTTTCCTAAAGTGCAGGTCTGACACTATGATTTCTCTACTCAGTAAATGCTAATGGTTCCCAATGACTTTCAGGATAAAATATAAATTCCTCTCCTTGACATTGAAAGCTTTTCATAAGCCCTTCAACCCTTTCCTGTCTTCTCAGTCTTCTTACACTTTACTTCCCTTCATCACCTCTATCATACAGGCACACTGTCTTATTTATTGTTAATATCACCAGACACTACATCTCCCATATCTGGGCCTTTGCATTGGCAGTATCTCATGTCTGGAATGCTTTACTTCCTCATCTCTACCTTTTTGTTTCCCGGGCTTTCTTTACAATTCAGTTCAAATTGTAAGTTTTATAGGAAGTATTTCCCATTCTCTCCTCCTCTCCTCCCTATTGCCCCCTCCCCCAGGGCCTTTCTTCTAAGATTCTCTCCCACATAACCTATTGAATGGTCATAGTTATTCATATGTTTTTTCTGTTATTAGAATGTGAGTTTCTTGAGGGCAGGGACAATATTTTTGCCTTTCTTAAGATCAAATCCTCTCTTTAGTGCTCAAAGTCCTTCACAATCTGCCCACTGCCCATCCTTCCAGTCTTTTGACACCTTACTGCCACACCACTTACTCTGAGGTTCTGTGACCTGTCTCCTTGATATTTCTTGAATAGGAAACTCTATCTCCCAACTCTAAGCATTTTAACTGGCTGTTTCCCATGTGTGGAATTCCAGCTTGATAGAACTTGACAGAGTCAGCACTTATGGCCTTGTAGGGCCCAGAATTATCTGTCTATCATAATAAAGCAATGAATGAATCATTGAATAACCATAGTAACAATTAGCCTTTATAGAGCACTTTAAACTTTACAAAGCACTTTACACAAATATTCTCTCATTTTGTCCTCACAATGACCCTGGGTCGTAGGTACAATTATTGTCCCCATTTTACAGATGAACAAACTGGGGCTTACTGGGATAAGTGGCTCATCTGGGGTCACACAGCTAGTAAGTTTCTGAGGTAGAACTTAAACTCATGTCTTCCTGACTCCAGGCTCAGCATTCTATTCACTACATCATCTGTTGTTCAGTTATTTCAGTTGTGTCTGACTCTTTGCGGTGCCATTTTCTTGGCAGAAATTGGAGTAGTTTGACATTTCCTTCTCCAGATCTTTTGAACAGATGAGGAAACTGAGGCAAACAGGGTTAAATGACTTGTCCAGGGTCATATGGCTAGTGAAGCTGGATTTGAACCTAGGTCTTCCTGACTCCAGGCCCAGCACTCTAATTACTATGCCACCTAGCTACCCAATACTAGGCTAAATCTTTGATCTCATTATTGTGGGAATTCCATCCAACTATATAACTCTCAATGTATCCAGGCCTATCTATCCTTGATGACACTGTCACCCATATTCTCCTGTATGTTTGTAACAACAATGTGGCTAGCAGCTGTTGTGGGGGTGAAAGTCTAACAACACCAGCATACAGAAGGGCTGCTAGCACAGGTCCTTTGATCTGCTTTTCTAAGGAAAGCAACTTTAAAGTGTTAACAAACTTACTTTAATTAAATATATATATATCAATCACTTTGTTCAAGGGGAAAAGCCGGCATCCTGAACTTCAGAGAAAATATAAACAAATTATAAGCATATTTTATATAAACAGAGCAAATAAACACTAATCAGCAAACAGGTTTCTAGTGGTCTGTCCAAGCAATACATAGTTACCAGAGAAGCACCAACATCTGGGCTTTTTCAAAGCTGGGGGGCTCCTTAACAACTGCTACCCAGAGTCTCGTCTGGCCAAATCACACAACGCTCTTCCAGTGAGTAAGGGCCCCCCCAAAAATTGCTCACCTCTGAGTTTATATACCATGTTCAGGGTCAAAGGGCCTCACAACCATGTGACTCAAACATATGAGAACTAGGCTTTCTTGTTTCTTAAGCAAATCATCAAAGACTCCTGGATTTAATCAAAGAAACAAAAGCACTTAATTATTTCAGTGCTCCAAAAGGGAAAACAGTAAAAAAGTTCCACCTTAATTACCAATATAATGTTCATCCTAGGGCATTCACCTAATGTGCTGAAGTCCTTTTGAGCACTTTCCTGACATGATACTTGTGAAGGATGTGGGTTACCTATATGAGGTAGGGGCAATATACTAACCCCTGCCCCTATGTAAGTTAGGCTAGCTTTTCCTTAAAAGGTTTTATAAGTACACACACACACACACGTGCATATATGCATATATATATATATACATATGTATATGTGTATATATATATAAATAATGTGTGTATGTCTGTGTCTGTGTCTCTCTGTGTGTATGTGTTTGTATGTATATATGTATATGTATATATATAAATATATATGCAGGTGTATTATATTTATATGTGTGGCATGCATATATACATGCATATATATATATATATATGTATATAAATATGTGTGTGTGTGTGTATTTACAGTGAGAGAGGAAGACTTGTTGCTTTAAGAGACTAAAGGCGTAAGCAGTTGACATCACTTCCTGATCTAAGTACAAAATAGCCAGGATGCTTGGTCCATGATGGGCAATGAGGAAAAGGGTGTTTCATCAGCTCGACCAAGTGGAGGTATCCTCAATGTTTATCTTTATTGCATATCCTTCCACTATATAGCTAAATAAATCATTTTGTTAACTGTTGAATGACCCACATCTTCTCTTCCAGGCACACATTTCTTTGGTGAAATCTTCATATCTTTTTTCCTATGAATTCTTTGTTTTTAATGTGATACAGGACAGTTGTACCCACAATATCCTTTTCTGGTGTCCTTGAAGCCTCTAGTGTTTTACTTATTCTTACCCATATTCTATCACTGACAGAATATTGATTTAAAAAAAATCTTTATTTTGGGAAGAAACTTAGAGATATCAAAAGACCTTTGTAATTTCAGCCCAGTGAATTCAATATGGCAAGATAATTCAGAGCAATTTCAGGAAGAGGAAAAGCTTATCTACTCACATTTCAAACATCTTACGATATTCATGATAACAGTGCAGTATTTGGAGATAGAGGACCTGGGTTCAAATCTAATTTCTACCACTTAATTACCTGTGTGACCTTAGGTAAGTCACTTAACCTCTTTTGGCTTCAATTTATTCATTTGTAAAATGAGAACTTTGGATTAGATGATCTCTAAGTTTCCTTCCACCTCTAAATCTCTGATGCTGTGATCTTATAGAAAATTATGCAGATAATAACCCATTCACAGGAATGGAGGGAGAAGTCAGTCAATAAACACTATTAAGTGCTTACTATATAGCAAGCACTGTGCTAAGTACCAGGGTTATGAAAAGAGGTAAAAGACAGTCCCTGCCATCAAGGAGCTCACAATCTAATGGGGGAGAAAGAAAGTGAACAAAATGGGGGGAAAATATATACAATATAAATAGGAAATCATTAAAAGAAGAGAGGCATTAGAATTAAGAGCAGTTGGAAATGACTTCCTGTAGAAGATGGGATTTTAGTTGGTCCTTGAAGGAAGTCAGGGAAGTGAGTAGGCAGATATGGAGAGGGAGAGCATTCCAGGCATGGAAAACAGAGAAACTACCTAAAGATGAGAGATAAAGTGTCTTGCTGGTGAAAGAGCCAGGGCTCCAGTGTTACTGGATTGGAGGGTATTTGCCAAGACAATGAGGATCAATAAAACTGCAAAGGTTGAGGATGGGAGGACTAGGTTGTGAAGAGTATTAAATGCCAAACAGGATTTCGTATTGATCCTGGAGGTGGTGATAGGAGCCACTGGAGTTTAGTGAGTAGTAGGAGATGGCATGGTCAGACATGTATTTTAGGAAAATCACTTTGGTGGTTAAATGGAAGATGAACGGGAGTAGAGAGAGCCCCACCAGCAACTATTGCAGTAGTATAGCTATGAGGTGATGAGATCCTGCACCAAAGTGAGAGCAGTATCAGAGGAGAGGCACTTTTGAGACATGTTGCAAAGGTGAAATCAACTGATTGGATATGAAAGGTGAGAGATAGTGAGGAGTCAAGAATGACCCCTGGGTTGAGAAGCTGAAGGACTGGGAGGATGGTGGAACCCTCTATAATAATAGGGGAGGTAGTGGGGGTAGGGATTAGGGAGAAAGATAATGAGTTGTTTTGGACCTGCTGAGTTTAAGACGTCTACTCAATGTCCAATTCAAGATGTCTGAGAGACAGTTGAAGATTTAAGATTGGAAGTCAGTGGAAGGATTGAGGCAGGAAGGATAAGTTTGAGAATCATCAACACAGAGATGATGATAAAAGTTTTGTGACTCAATCACGGCAGTCTTTCCAAATAGTAATGTTAAATATAAACTCAGGATTATGACTATAATCACAAAAGTTAATATGAAAAAAGAAGTATCAAAAACTCACGCTGCTATACAGATCATTAAGAATTTCTCTTTTAAAACATATCCAGTGTTTGAACAAGGAAAAGGGAAATTTCCGCTGCCTGACATGTGGGGAAAATGTGTGTCTGTGCATGTATATGGGTTTGAGCATGTATCTATGTGTGCATTTGTATTTGAGTCTCAGGACACTTGACATTTGGTCAGGCCTAGTTTTAGCTCCAGAATAAAACCACATTGAGAGAAGTGACCTTCTCACCTTAAAGGTGATGATTGCTTAACCAATCACAGATTTTTACCCTGGGGCCGTCGGGTAAGTTGGGAAGCAGATTTCAACAACTGTGTCCAGCAATACAATCAGCTCCATTATCTGGCTTGTTTTGTGTTATAAGGATTCTTGTTTTAAATCTAACTCTTGAAGCATTTGTTTTAATTATTTTTTTTTCTTATTGGTTTTCGCTGTTCTTTGTGTTTTTCAAAGGAAGTGTTTGCTGGCCAAAGTCACCTTTCCCACCCTCAGAAAATGAAGGTCTCAATTGGAAGTGACTGCTTCATAGACCTTACCCTGATGATAAATATGAATGGCTAGTCAATATGAACTAAAGACTAAAAACCAGCCAAGGTATTCCAGAAACACAGAGTCTCCTGACTCGTTTTTTCAGGAAGAAGGAAAGAGTAGCTAATGATCACAGAATCTCTGAATTGAAAGGCTACACCTAGTCAAGCCATGGCTTGAATATAAATCTCCTGTATGACATCCCCAGCTAGGGCTCATCCAGCACTCCTTTGACCACCACCAGGGACAAGGAACTACCTGCCTCTAGAAACAGCCCATTCTATTTTATTTTATGTTTTTGGAGGAGGGAAGGCAGGGCAATTGGGGTTAAGTGACTTGGCCAAGGTCACACAGCTAGTAAGTGTGTGGAGGGTCTGAGGCTGGATTTAAACTCAGGTCCTCCTGACTCTAGTGCCCGTGCTCTATTCACTGCACCATCTAGCTGCCCCCAGACCATTCTATTTTAAACCTTAGCTCTGATGCTTAGGAAGACTTTCCTAATATTGAGCCAGTATTTGCCACTCATTTCTCCTAATTCTGCTCTCAGGGACCTTGCGGAATAACAATCCCTCTCATAAGGCAAAGCTGCAAATACCTGAAGGCAGTTATTTTATCTCCGAACCTTACCCCCAAATCTCTCTTTTCATCATGGGGAAATGTCAATTGAATTGATTTTCCCCTTTGAGGTCAAGAAGACAAAGTGAGACACTTGCAGTGGAGAACTAGGTCTTCACTTTGGTACCAACCAGGAATCTTCATTGAATCTAGGTCTTAGCAGGTGTATTGACACGTGAAACTGTGTTCTCTGATGTGTAACTCCAGGCGCTGACTGATAGTTCCAAGCCCTTTGGAAACATAAAATGTAGAAATGGTCTAAGGCAGGGGGTTCTTAATACTCACCAAGTGGGCTTTGGATAGATTTCGGGGGTCCATGAATATAAATGAGAAAAATGCCTTTCTTTTCTCTAAACTCTAACTGAAATTTAGCATTTCCTTCAAATGTAATAAAAAATGCATTATTTTATTATTGTTTTATAATTGTTATTTTAAAAAACACATTTGGGTGTCCATAAGCTTTACCAGACTGCCAAAGGGTCCATGAAACACAAAAAAATTAAGAACCCCTGATCTAAGGCCTACCCTGAGACTAAATTAAGAGTAATGTTCATGCTTTGCTGGGAGTTTAAACCTAAAATCCACAGGAAGGCCCATTTTCCTTCAGTGGCTAAAAGTGCTCAAGGGCAAGCTAGACCTGGACCCTGGGTCTAATAATAATAACAGTGACAATAATAACTATTATTATAATATAGTATAATATGTATATAAAGTGATAATATAATTATAAATAATATTAACATTAGTAATTAATTATAATAATTAATAACTAACAATAGTAATTATTGGCATTAATAACATAATAATTAACATTAACATTTATCTAAGGCTTTATAGTTTTCAAAGTACATCCCTCACGAGAATCCCATGAGGTAGGTATTGGAGGCATTATTGTCTCTGTTTTTATAGTTGAGGAAACTAAGGCTCAGAAGCATTAAATGCTTTACCCAAGACAACATAATACCATAGAAAAGCACCGGCTCTGGAGTCCCAGAACTCGGGTTCAAATCCTCCCTCTGATTTTTACCTGTGTGAACTTGGATAAGTCATTTAACATCCTTGGGCCTCAAATTGCCTCACCTGTAAAATTAGTGGTTTGGACTAGTTGGCCTCGATGATCCTATAAGGTCAGTATTTTCACCTCTGTCTGCCTCAGTTTCTTCAACTGTGGAATAGAGATAATAATAATGCCTACCTCCAAGGGTTGTTGTAAGGAAGAGATAACATTCGTAAAGCTTTTAACATTGTGTCTGGCACATACTTGGTGCTTAATAAATGTTTTTGTTTATTTGTTTGTTCATCCTACCAACTTCCAGGAGATGTTATGAGGCAAGCTCTATATAAATGCACACTATTAGAATGTTTCCATGTAGGGCATTATATTAACAGAACTGAATACATTCCGCTATAAAGTTTTGAGATGCTTAACCCAGGAGAGATAGCAGGAGACTGGAGAAACAAGGGTTTGATGTGTGCTGCTGGTATCAACTAGACTTATGGCTAAGAGAAAGTCACTGAATTTCTATGAGACTCAGTTTTCTCATCTGTAAAATGGAGTTAACATTATTTCTCTTGTTATTCCAATTATAAAATAAATAGCCTGAGACATGCCATATTGAGTTGTGAATGATATGGCACAGGGGGGAAAGTTCCAGGCCTGGAATTGGGTTAGGCCTCAGCTTAAATCCCACTGCTGACGTGTAAGTTTTATGAATGTTAAGATAACTCTTAACTTTTCTGCACTTCAGTTACTTTATTAGTAAAGCAGAAACAATCATAATAATTGCACTTTAGGTGTCACAGGTCTATTGTAAAGAAAGTAGTGTGTACTTAAAGTACTTTAGAAATACAGGTGACCCTTAGAGCAACATAGAAATGTTATTCAACTTTTATTTATTGATGCATATATATGATATATGCGATATGATACATGCTATATACACTATATGACATATAGTGATATGCAAGGAACTCTGGGGATTCAAAGAATGAGTGGATGTACAGATGAATGAAAAAGTATTTAAGTGCCTATAATGTACCAGTCACTGTGCTAACGCTTCTCTGCCTGCCTTCATCCTTGTGACTGTTGGAAAAACATATAGGCAGGTTCCAATTAAAGTGAAATAATGAATACCTGAAATGGTTGCATTATTTGAATTCATATTGTGAGTATATCAACAGTGGAACCAATGACCACATTTTACAAAATTTATAACTTTAAATAATGGAAATTCTAATGCGTATGACCACTTCAGAGGATGCATTATTTGAACTAATCAGGATATAGCCATATAGAAGAGTGAAGACCAGGGAAAGATTTTTGGTCTGAGAAGTCACAAGAGTGGTGGATGATACTGCAGGGCAGTCAATTATAAGCCATTTCCAGAGACAATGGTAATATTGGTTTGTTACTGTTCCCAGCCTAAGGAAAGCTCCTGGAGTGGGTATGGGGCGAGAAGAGGGAGATATGAGAATATCTATTGATAGTTTTAGTTTCAGTAAATGTGGGAAAATCCTTGACTCTTTAGATCCCCACAAAGTCTTAGAATGTCAGAGTTGGGGCAGAAAACAAAGTGTCTGGGGAAGATGAATGTGAATCACGACTTGAGTTATCTGGCTAGATTATAGCAGGTTAGGTGAGCTTGCACTCATTAGTCACCTTTTAGGGCTTCTCAGTCCCAGGGAAGAGAGTTCCAAAACTGAGAACGTTAATTTCCAGGAGGCAGGGGAGAGAGGGGTGTTCGTTTATGGTCTCTGGAAGTCTGGTCCAGAGGCTCCTGTCCCCATTAGGTAAAAGGGAGTAGTAGCAGGGTAGACTGCAAGATGTCTAGGGAGGGTTGGATAATAAAAGGCAGGCTTGCCCTCACAGAGCTTGCACTCCAGCAGAGAAGATGTTTGTTAAAAATATAAATATCAATTAATCAATAAACATTTATTAAGCACCTATATTATATGCCAGACACTGTGATAAACACTGGGGATACAAAAAAGAGGCAAAAGATTGCTCCTGCCCTTAAAGATTTTGCAATTAAACTGGGAGAGAGAATATGCAAATAACTATATACAAAGCAAGCCATATACAGGATAAATAAGAAATAATTAAAAGAGGAAAAACACTGAAATTAAATGGAATTAGGGAAGGCTTCCTATAGAAAGTATTATTTTAGTTGGGACTTAAAGGAAGCCAGGAAGGTCAGTAGTCAGAGAGGAGGAGAGAGAGCATTCCAGGCATGGGGTGGGGGGTGGCCAGAGAAAATTCATGAAGCCAGGAGTGTCTCATTTGTGGAATGTCCAAGAGGCCAGTGTCACTGGATCAAATGGCACATGTTGGGAAATTAACTGTAAGAAGACTGGAAAGGTAAGAAGGGTCAGGTAGAATATTAAAATGCAATGAGCAATGGCCAGTGTATAACAGGAGTTCAGAGAAGGGAGAAAGAACCTGGGATAAATAGCTGGGTCTCAGACTATTAGCAGTGGCTTAACAAAATAACCTCCCCAGGCCATGAGCACATCATCATCTGTTAATATGCAATGTAGATTATATTAATCATTAGTACGAGTCATAGGCTAAGATGCATTATACTCAGAATATTGTGTCTGTTGTGTTATGTGCTTATGAGCTTAATTTTGTCCTCATGGAGGACACAAAAGAAGTCAAGAACTTGCTCTCTGCCCTCAAGAAGCTTATGGTCTAACTCATGAGATGACATACATAATATGACATGAAACTACTGAACAATACAAGACAGGGTATAGTTGCACATGTATTGTGTGATACAGACTATAAGGGCTAAGTAGATAGGATGGTACATACAAATGTACTGGATATTAATCCTCTGAAGGCCTGGGCTCTAATCTTGGCTCAACCACTTGCTACTAGATTGACTTGGGCCAAGTTGTAGAGTCTCTTTGAGATTCAATTTCCTTATTTGTAAATCTCATGCAATATTCAATCAAAGTGTTTATTAAAGTACCTGATATGTGCTAGGCACTGACCTAAAGATAAACAAGACACAAAGACAAGAGTATGACAGTCTCTTCCTTCAAATCATATCAACAAGCATTTATTAAGCACCTACTATGTGCCAGGTACTATAACAAACTGACAAAGAAAGGCAAGCAACAAAAAAACCAAAAAACAACAATCAAAAAACAAAAATCAACACTAAAATCAAAAATTCCCTGCTCTCAAGGAGTTCATGCTGAGATAATCTTAAAGAGAAAGCACCAGGATTAAGGAGGACGAGGAAAGATTTCTTATAAAGGTTATTTTTTTCTGAGACCCGAAGGAAATCTAGGAAGTCAGAAGTCAGACATGAGGAAGGTGTTAATTCCAGGCATGAGGGACAGCCAATGAAAATGCCCCATCACATGATGGAGTATCTTGTTCCAGCAATGGCAAGGAGGCCAGCGTCAATGTATTATAGCGTACGTGGGAGTAGGGGAAGGGTGAAGAAATAGGGGTGGCAATAGAGAATCAGCTATAAAAGACTGGAGAGGTAGGAGGGGATCTGAGAAGGTTATCAAGGGCTTTAAAAGCCAAACACAGATTTACAAAGCTGACATTCTAGTAATGATATTTGTACCACCTACTTCATGGAGTTCTTGAGAAGATCAAAACATATAATGAATATGAAAATATTTTGTAAATATGAAGTATATATAAGCTGTCCATCTCTCTGTGTCTTTGTCTATTCTCCTTCCAAGACATTTTTCCCTGATAATTTTATTGTTTACATTTTTAACATAGCAAACTCCAGATGACATGAACATTTCTGTATATATGGAAGATAAAAAGGATTCCATGTGAGTGCATTTCCATATAGATAGACTTTCACTTAAAATATACAATAAATTCATCATATAATTTTAAAGCTGTTTTGTTTCTCATGTGATTCTTTCTGGCCTTTCTTCAGTTCTCTTCTATACAGTTAAAATGCTTCAGTGGCCCCCTTTTCATGCTTTTTTTGTTACTCTATTTCTAGGCTCCCTCTTCTTCCCATGCCTTACCCCCAAATTGCAAAAGAAAAAAAAAACCAACAAAACTTTGGTAATAAATATGAATAGAGAAGCAAAAAAAAAGACTCTACATTGGCTGTATCTGAAAATATATGAGTGTACATCTTGTTCTGCATCTTGAATTCTCCAAGACACTTCAGTGAAAAGATGATCAGAGGTTTCATGGTAGACACAGGTTTTAAGATAGTTTTCAGAGGAAACGCGGTCTAGGGAAAGAGGACGATGGGTTGGTGAGGTCCGAGAACCTCTTCAACACATACCTGTACCCTCCTTCCCAAATGATTATTCGAAAGACCTTTACTGGATCTGGAAAGAAAGTCCATGAAAAATGAAGTCACTAGGCTGTACTAAAAGTCAGAACCTCAATTTTCTACCTGCATTTGCTATTAGTTCCTTTGCCATCACAATTTGGTGAACTGTCAAAGTGACTCACTAAACCTATACTGAACTAATCAACCAGAGAAACAAACAAACAGATAGATAAATGAATAAATGAATGAATGAATGAATAAGCAAATGAATGAATGAATGAAAGAATAAATAAATAAAGTAGCACTAAGCCCCAGGCATTTTACGTCAGCACATCTGTGAGCACCTTGCATTCTCTAGGTATCTTTCTTTTCCCTGCTTTTGTAAATCCCAGAGTTTGATTATTTTTCAGGGAGGATATTTTGCTTTCAGGCACAAGGACTCCCTAGTATCCTAAATTTTCTCTCCATCCATCTCTCCCATGGCCCAATCTTAAAGGATTCCATGTCAGATTTTACTGCATCTACCCAGAGTTCTCAGACTGTAACCTTCTACATCTTCTTAAGTTGCCTGGTGGTCCTTGCATTTAAAAAAATCTTTCTATGTTTCCTTCAGTGTTTAATATCTATTGTTTCATTACAGTGAGACTTCTCTATCAGAACAAATCAGAATCCCAATATACATTCTTTAGTAAGTGGGTTCATGAGTTTCCAGGGGCTAAAAAATATCCACCACTTGTGATCACACTTGAGCTGATGAACTTGTGTAAATTTTGCTAAGCCTGGTTCTCTTGTGATATTGTTGGGTTTGTATTTCAAGACACACCTGCAAGTTTGAGAACCTCTGGTTATTGAAGGTGTCACTGAATTACAGAGTATGATAGATAGATAGATAGATAGATAGATAGATAGATAGATAGGCAGACAGATAAATAAATAGATGACAGATGGATAGATAGATAGATAGATAGATAGATAGATAGATAGATAGATAGATAGATAGACAGGCAGACAAATAAATAGATGACAGATAGATAGGCAGGCAGACAGACAGATAGATAGAGTTGTGTACTAGTGTTATAGACAATAAAACAATAAATCAAGCTTCTATTTGTGATATTTGCCAAACACACACACATGTCTATAATACTAGTACCTAAATGTGTACTGGTATTGAGGTGTCACTGAATTGCAGAATCTCATAGTAGGAAGGTAGGAAACCCTATGGGCTTATCTTGTTCAATCTATGCCGGAAAAAGAATCTGCTCTATTTGCTTAAATTTCCCCAATGAAGAGGAACCCTTTGACTTTGAAGGCAGGTCATTTCACTTTTGGACACCTCCAATTCTTAGGGGTTACATCAAGACAAATTTACCTCTTTTCAATTTCCAGGTCCTACTCCTATGTTCTGTGCTCTGACACCAAGCGGAAAAAGTCTACTCCTACTTTCAAATTATGGCTTTTAAAATACATGAAAACAGTTATTATGGGAAGATCCTAAGTCTTCCCTTCTTCAGGCTAAATAAACCTAGTTCTTTGAAGCACTCCTCACATGGACTAACTTTGAAGCCACCTTACTGGCTGTGCTTCTTTGGATACACTCAGAGTATCAGTGCACTTAGAGTGTTGTGCCTGGAATTGAACAGTCTTCCACACGTGGTCTGCCTGGGGCCAAGTCCTATAGCACTATTACTTCCCTAGTTCTAGACATCATATTTCTCTAGCTTCTGTTTTTTTTAATAGTGTTTTACTTTTTCCAATTATATGTAAAGATAATTTTCAACATTCATTTTTCATAAAATTTTGAGTTTCAAATTATTCTCTCCCCCTCCTTTTCCTCCCCTCTCCCTAATATGGCAAACAATCTGATATACGTTATACATGGTCCAGTTTCAGTTCTTCTGGCTATCATTTCATACAAATGTAGACTCACCTCGCTGACTTCTGTAACCTCCAGATCTCTTTTCAGATTAATTTCCATCTATTTATGTATTCCCAATCTTGTACTCATAAGATTAATTTTTAAATTCCTATCAAATTTCCTCTTACTAGATTTGTATTTGGAATAAAATTTCTTATAATTCATCAAAATAGCTCCACTAAATGCTTTTAATTATAGTCATTAGATAGCATCTGAGGCCCCTTTCAGCTCTCAAATTCTGGGATTCTGTCACAAACTCTAAAGAAGCACCAAGTCAGTCCATCAGTCAATGAGTATTTATTAAGCACTTCCTCCATGCCAGGAAGTCTACTAAATGCTAGGGATGCCTAGCATCCCTGCCCTAAAGCCCACATGGTAATTGGGGAGACAACATACAAACAACTGTGGACATTTAAGATGTATACAATATAAAGGAAAGGCAGCAGCATTGAGGTAGGGGTGGGAGGAGGGCACAGGAAGGGCCTACTACAAAAGGTGGTATTAATGTCCTTGTTTAGAGTTTAAGACATGGAGGCTACCCTGGTAGGTAATAGGTTCTACCTCACTAGAGATCTTCAAGCCAAGGCCAGACTGGATGACCATGTGTCACAAAGAAGACTATTGTCCAGTTAGGCGAGATGGCCTTTACATTCCCTTCCAGTGGTGGCATCCTGTGATTCTTTGAAGATCTAATAACTTTCCCTCAGATATCAGAACTATAAACATCATAGAGGTGGTATTATTTCTTGCTACCCCCTAGACAACATAGATTCCCATATTTCCCTTCTCCTTCCCCTTCTCTCTCATTTATTAGGGCAATATTTGCTGGTCATTCTGACCCTGAATAGGGCAAAAATTCTTCTGAAACAAGGATTTCATCATTTGTTTCAGTCAGGACAGATCTAAACAGTTTTCCCTGCTCATTCCAACCAAAACAAATCCCATTTGCCTGCATTGGCCAGATAGGGAAGCTGAAAGCAGGTTTAGGAGTCCAGCATAATCTGGCCTGGCCATAAATGTTCTCCCTCATTAAAGTGATTTAGCTTTCTCTTGGATATAACTGGGTAGTTTACCATTCACCCATCTCTCCTTTCTAGGTTCCTGAAGGATGTGCAGTTCTCTGGGGCCTACAGTAGACCAGTCTTAGAACTGAAGCCACATGCTTCCTTACCTAGAAATGCAGAAACTGCTTTCAAGCTGCCACAACCTTGCAGCAAGTTACTATGCCATTGTGTGTCACTAAGAGTACCAGCACAACTGAGCTGTTGATTTAGTTTCCTTTTTTGGTGACTTTAAAATGAAGTTTTGATGTGTAGGGCATTGTTCAACGTGTAATTTTTGACCACCGATAAGCATGTTTATCAACATGAATAATACGTACAGTAAATGCAGGCTCTTTTGTCCCAGGAAAACCCTAAAGAATGAGGCATTGTATACTTATAGCCCCAAAGGAGTAAGTAATCTCAAATCCTTTACTTCCCTTTATACATTTGGTATCAATGAGTACAACGGCCAAAGTAGAGGAAAGACAAAATAGACCAGCAAATTCTTTATTCAAAATGAATTTAGGGACCATGTTCTCACTCTGAAAGGAGGGATTAAAGTGGATTTTTAAAATTGCATGTTATTAAATTATAAAGTTATTTTTAAAAGATATTTATATATATTCTCCTTTATTATAAACTTGGTAGCAAAAGTGATATTTTCATTATCCTACAACAACCAATAATAATTTATTGCCTACTAAGTGCCAAGCAAGCACTGTTGTAATTGCTACATGCCAAATTGTAGAATTCTCTTGTTCTTTAGAATTTCTCAAAAGATTCTTGACCCTAGTTCTGAGATTATGTCTTCAATTTATCTCAAATTCCTGGGATGTAATTGACCTAAACTTGAATTCACTGGCAGTAGTTTGGGTTAGCAATAAGGACGTTGGTCTTGGAGTCAGGACAAAGGGGTTGAAATCCTAACTCCAATAATTGCTTGCTGTGCAACCATGGGCAATATTCACAATAAGGTCACTTAACCTTAATGAGTCTCAGTTTCCTCATCTGTAAAATAGGGATGATACACTATCAGTAATGGTTGCAGTTAGGAAAATGATTTGTACATCTCATAAATGCCTTCTATTGATGATCAGCCAAGTTAGAGCTTGTCACATAGGACCAAATTCAACATCAACCAATATTATCTTGCCACCTGGTATCCTCCTGTTATCTACGCAATATTGTATGAGTCACTTACCTCCTTTTTGCTCCTGTTTTTTCTTTCTGGAAATGAAAGTAACTCATCCCTTTAAAGATGATCTGGAGATAACTGAGATCACATAAAGTATGATTATAAAATGATGAGACTGATTGCCTTTAGAGCCTGGAGCACAACCTTTTAAGTTATCTATCATGTTGGAAAATCGTCATTCTTCCTGAATGGATTTAATTTTTGGAAATATCCAGGATTTGCTGAGAGCAAAAAATTCACCATTCATCTGGTGAATATGGTGGATAATTGAGGTTAAAAATAAAGTGTGATTATCAAGTCACGTTCTGAGATTGCTGTTGGGTATCTTGTGAACTGACTCTGAAAGTAATTACAAAAGAAGAGTTCCACATATGTTCTGAGCAATGACACCATCATGGGAATAAGTACATAATCTCTTCAGGTGACTATTTTGAGGGGAAAAAATTTATTATATTTTGACTCTGGTCCAGCTAAGAGATTTTCAGGATGGCCAGGCACAGATAGGTTGAATTGGTGTCTTTAAAGGGAATACCCATGTCAAAAGAATGTAAAGTCCTTGAAGGCAGGAACTATCATTTTAAAAAAAATTATATTAAAAGCACCTAGCACAGTGCCTGGCATATAATGGATAGTTAACTTTAAAAACAAATCACTAGTATTAAAAATGAAAAGGGTGAATTTACCACTAGCGAAGATGAAATTAAAGCAATTATAAGGAGTTATTTTGCCCAATTATATGCCAATTAATTTAATAATTTAAGTGAAAAGGAAGGATATTTACAAAAATATAAATTGCTTAGATCAGCAGAGGAAGAAATGGAATATCTAAATAGACCTATTTTAGAAAAAGAAATTGAACAGGCCATCAATGAGCTTCCTAAGAGAAAAGCACCAGGACCAAATGGATTTACAAGTGAATTCTATGAAACACCTAAAAATCAACTAATTCCAATATTTTTAAAAAATTGGAATAAAAGTTAAAGACGGGATCCTATCAAACTCCTTTTATGAAACAAATATGATACAGATACCTAAACAAAAGTAAATAGTGATGAAATCACAGATTCATTACAATATTTATATAGTTTTTAATATACTTGTTTTTTCATTATTCTATAACCATTTCTCACAAGTGTGAGATCTTAGGATGAAAGAACCATCATCCAATCATTCAGGTTGGCAATTTCAGTGTCATCCTCAACTCCTTGATCTCATTCACTTCCACCCCATCCAGTAAGTTGTCATATATTATTTCTATCACCACCTTGTCTCTCTCCTATGTCCTCTTCTCTCTAATGATGCAGCCACCAGGTCCCTAGTTCAGGAGCTCATCATCTCTCTTCTAAATTTTTACAATATTCCTCTAGGTGGTCTCCTCTCCCCTCTCCTCTCTCCTCTCCAATCCATCCTCATCATAGGAATCAAAGTGATTTTCCTTAAATGTAGATATAATGAAGTCACTATCCTCATTCAGGTCCTTTAGTTCCCCATTTGTTCTAAGATGAATTGTAAATTTCTCTGCTTGGCTTCTAAGATAGCTCCCAACTCTAAATCCATGAACCTTTGATGACTAGAATATTACCCCTTCTTTTATTCACTTGCTGACTGTTTATCCTTTCAAGCCCAACTTAAATGTTACTTCTTTTTTTTTCTTTTTTTTGGATGGGGGAGGGCAGGACAATTGGGGTTAAGTGACTTGCCCAAGGTCACACAGCTAGTAAGTGTGTCAAGTGTCTGAGGCCATATTTGAACTCAGGTCCTCCTGACTCCAGGGCCAGTGCTGTACTCACTGTGCCACCAATGTTATTTGTTCCTGATACTTCCTTAATAGTAATGATTGAACCTCAGACCTCATGTAGTGCTTTGTCTTAGGAATATTTTACTGGACTTCACATGTTTCACAGTAGATTATAATCAGTGGCGCATTGGAGCTGACTCATACAGGCTCCTAAGAACCAATTGTTACAGTTTCAGGATAAGCATTCATACCTCATAGGGCAATCAGATGGCACCGTGGATAAAAAGTCAGACCTAGAGTCAGGAAGATTCATCTTCTTGATTTCAAATTTTGCCTTAGATGCTTACTAGCTGTGTGACCCTGGGCAAGTCATTTAGCCCTGTTTGCCTCAGTTTTGTCATTTGTAAAATGAGCTGAAGAAGAAAATGGCAAACCACTCTAGTTATCTTCGCCAAAAAAATCCCAAATGGGGTCACAAAGAATTAGATACAACTGAAAAGTGACTATTTACAACTCAGAAACTGACAAATGTCACAAAAAAAA
>CM053627.1:185407598-185425753 GCA_028646595.1 Phalanger gymnotis | reverse complement strand
GTTTGCTTGTTGTCCCTCCCTCCACCACCACTCCCCATTAGATTGTGAGCTCTTTGAAGGCAAAGACTGTCTTTTGCCTCCTTTTTTATTCCTAACCCTTAGCAGAGTGCCTGGCACATAGTAGGAGCTTAATAAATATTTATTGACTGACAAAAAAAATAATGAAGATTAGACTTAAAAGTGTGTTATATTAAAAAAAAAACCTGCTAGTTAAACATTTACTACCACACTCCTGCTTATGCTTATGCTTATGCTATCTGTTTGGGGACTTATCTCCCTCCTAGACTGTAAGCTCCACAATAATAGGTACCATATCACCCTTTAGCTTTGTATCGCCTCCTGTGACTCCTATAATGTTCACAGTAGGCATTTAATAAATATTTGCTACTTTCTCAGCTCTCAGTGATTCCATTATAGAATCTATGAGCTGGAATTCCCTCCTTCTGACGAGCTAGACCCTCTTTGAATGGAGGCTTTACACATTATGGCAGTATGGCAGTAATCTTACCCTCTGAAAAGCACAAAATGGGAGCCATTGAAACTTATCTCACACCCAGTCATTTGGAAAACATGACTATGAGCAATTGTTTTTCTTTCCTTCTGGGTAGATACTTTGGATTTCCTTGATGGCAGCTTTTTGCCTGCAGTAACCTGAGGGAGGTAGCATAAGGGGAGTGTCAGTGGAGAGAGAGCTGTATTTGTATGTATTTGTATTTGTATGTTTAGAGAACCAGGCCTGGAGTCAGAAAGACCCGAGTTCAAATCCACCTCAGACACTTAATAGCTGTGTCACCCTGGGCAAGTCACTTAACCCTGTTTACCTCAGTTTCCACATGTGTAAAATGAGCTAGAGAAGGAAATGGCAAACTATTCCAGTATCTCTGCCAAGAAAACTCCAAAAAGGGATCACGGAGAGTCAGACATGACTGAAAACAACTAAAATCTACTACTTATGTTTATGTCCATGGGCAAATCACTCAAACACTCTGGTCTTTAGTTTTCTCATCTGTAAAATGAAGGGACTAGATTAACATCTCTTCTGGCTCGAAATCTATGATACTACAATTATTTAACTGCTTACTTCTAGTTATTCAGTACTGGTCTGGGAACTCAAAAAGTTCCCTCTTTGAATTATACATGGTTACTTTATAGTCATCAAGTATTTAATATAGACATAGTTCTATGTTTGACCTCCATTGGATGGTTTTCACATTAGAGCAAAACGAAAACTGAATCTGAGCTAGGAGACTTAATTACTACTCATTGAGTGTGATCAGTGGGCTTTTTTTTAACCATTGGTAAATGTTTAACAACTGACTTTCTGGGGGAAAAGTACATATGATACATTTTGAAGTTTAATCTTTATTACTGACATTTTCTTCATCACTTTCTTGTCTAGACAATTAAAACAAAACAATTAATCAAGCCCTGATTTGTAGTGTTATTGCATTTCTAAGGTGTAAATAGGGCAGCTAAGTGATACAGTATGGATAGAGAGCTGGCACTGGCATCAGGAGTTCAAATCCAGTCTTAGACACTTAACACACAATTGTTAGTTGTGATCTTAGGCAAGTCGCTTAGCCCTGTTTGCCTCCGTTTTCTCATTTGCAAAATGAGCTGGAGAAGGAAATGGTAAACCACTCCAGTATCTTTGCCACAAAAACCTCAAATAGGGTCACAAAGAGTCAGAAATGACTCAACAACAGCAAAAAAAAAGGTATAAATGCTGACCCTGAAATTTTAACAATCAGCTCTCAAGAGCTAATATGATCTGGTTTCAGCACAACCTTTGGTGTGACCTTAGGTAAATCATTTCACATCTCTGGATCTCTGTGACTTTGTAAGTCTGTGTTACGTAGTGGAAAATGTACCAGGCTTGGAATGTGATAACGATAAAGCTAGGCTCTGTCTTTCACTGACAGGGTCACCTAACCTTGGTGAACCTACTTACCTCTCAGACATGGGAGAAAAGTATTTTGTAATCCTTAATATATCCTATAAAAGTGAGTTATTTTTATTATCTGACAAAATGAGGAAGTCTGACTAGATGACCTCCAAGGTCCCTCCCAGCTCTAAAATTCTATGATTATACAACTGTAACCGAGTCACTTGAGATCTCGAGCCTTTAGCCAACTTTCCCGTCTTTAAAGTTGAGAGCCTGAGGACCCCTGCTGTACAATGCCCTTGAAATGTGCAGCTTGGAAGACTTCATATTGGAGTTGCTATAAAAACTTAGCGCTCTTCTCTTAGATTATAAGCTCCAGTAGACTGTAAACTTAATGAGGGCAGGGTCATGACTTTGTTATCCTTTTTGCTTTTCCTTTCTCAGTACCTAGTTTGGTTACAGTGCTAAATAAATGTTCGACTTTCGTACTTTGAAAGGCAACTTTGCTGAACTTCAGAAATCATCTTTCTATTGGAAACAATTTGACCCCTGCCTAACTACATTACCTGACTTTGCATGCCATCTAGGGAAAGGGAAAATTGGCTTGTATTTTATAAATAGTGTAAGAAGTAAGAAATTTGACTTAGTAGCTGGTTTGTATCAAGACAGGAGAAGTCATGTGGAGAATTAAGCACTCATCCGGGAAATATGATCCATGTAGACAATTAATTAGGCTAAAGCAGATTCCCTTTCCTTATTAGCATGTATTTTGACCTGAATGTTCTAAGCAAGTGCCCCATTTCTGAGACCATTCGTATAGGTACATCAAGTTCTCCCTTTTTCCCACTTTACTAATTTTTTTTACTTTCTGTTGAAATATATTGCAGAACCCAAATGCCATCCTCTGAAGAGTATCAGACTTGCATTGATTAAATGAACTTTTTTTAAAAAAATACTATTTTTTCTAACAAATTCACTTTGTTCCATTCAGTCACTAATCTGCTTGCTTGAATGAGATCCCCAAATCCAAAGATTTTGAATGCTCCTAATAAAATAAAAACAGCCATTTATAGTCCTAGAATAACAGACAAGTAAGTGTCTAAAGAAAAAGTAGGAGTTCTTGAGGTATACATGGGATAGGTTTTCAGGAACACTTTAAAACAAGTGCCAAGCCATAAATAATGCAGAGGCTAGCACCACTGAAAAAAAAACTGATAGTTTAGCATTTTAGAAGAGGAATAAACATGGTCTTTCAATATCCAGCGTGCATAAATGAAACTGCTCATTTCCTAATCTTCCAGAGTAGTTTTCTTCATTTCTGGTCTAGTAGACTCAGCAATAGAATGAGTAAACTAATAGCTCAGTCAGATCTCAGGGCTCACTTGACAACAAGAGTTCATATAAGTTCTGGGTAGGCTTCAAGGGTGTTCCCTAGACGTGCTTGAATTTGAAGGTTGTAGAACAGTTTTGTTCTTAAATTTATTTGGTGATCATAAAAAAGAAATAGAGGAGGGAAAAACAATTTATTGTCAATGTGCTTTGAGATCTTGAATTAACTGCCTTGTATACACCCCTGTAATTTCCTTACAATGGGTTTCAAGGGGTCTAAGCCACCATTTGAGGCAAATAACACGTCCTGATCCTTTGAAGGGCCCAGTGTAAGCAGAAAAAAATCTCTAAAACTTAATCCATCTCATTGTGTCTAAGTAGTGAAGCATATGTAGGGTTAGGCTCCTACGATTACTTGCTGATAGGGTACACTGACTACCAAAAGGCCTTCGAGAGGATGGCATTCTAAAGAAAGCCCTTTCAGCCCTTATACCTCCGGCTGTGATTCTGTGATGTCAGGAGAACTGGCCTGGGCTGGTGTTCTGATGGCACATTTTCTTAAGTAGCACATGATACTGAACCACCTAACAGGGACCACAAATCACCAGTCCCACTGTACATGAAGTATCCCTGCTTGCTGTAAATGAATTATATGTTCCAATGTCCAATTTGCCAGTGAATTTTAGGACTTCCCAGTTAGTGGCCCTGAGCCTTTAAAAAAATCCTGGGGTAAGGTGTGGCTATTTAGAAACTGGATTTTACCTTTAATCCAAAAACTTGAGACCGTTTAGATATTCTCAAGGCACATTGCTCAAGACTAACCTTTCAGACTTAATCCAGATTAGGATTAAAGTTTAATTAATAAAGAAATTTGGGTTGCTGGGAAAGGTATGAGTAATTTCCATCTGGCGTCTATTATTTTTTATGAGCGACTAAGACCTATGAAGTATTCATTTATCTTGGACCATGAGAATTTGGGCCCAATTAAATTGATATCTATTGAAATTCATCTTTATCCCAAATGAAATTTACCTTTGATCCATAGCAAGAAGTCAAGTCAGCAGATATTTATGAAGCATTTACTACATGCCAGGCCTTGAGCTAAATGCTGAGGATACTAAGATTGGTAAAAATACTTCTCTCAGTTGGATAAGTGCAAATAAAATGATAGCAATGGTTAACCTACCACAAAGTGTTGCTCTAAAGATCAAATATCCTTTGCAAACCTTAAATCACGGCATGTATGTCAACTGTTGGAGCAGCTGCTGCTATTTAGAAAAACAAAGTAATTCTAAGGTTGGCAGTAAATTAATTGTTGATATGTAAATAGATGCTCCTAATTATAGTCTCACATATCTCTCCATTAACAGAGACCTGGCAGGATCTGTTCTTGGGGAAAACGAAAACACAAACTTTACATGCATATTGTGTGAGTTTCTCTATGTGCAATTTTCTGTGTACAATCTATCCCACAATTAGTAAAACTGCTTTTCTTTCTTTGTCTATTGAATAGTGAAGATTTTTTGCTGAATTAAACCTCTGTGCTTCCTTATTCCGATTGCTCTTCCCCTAAACCAATTTCGAGGCGGCCCAAGTTAGGGTACGACTCAGTGTTAAAGCAGGATGGGGAGTTGAGGAACACTGCAGATACTTTTTAAACTCTTTAGTCACAGAGGTTCAGAGTTGAAGGAGCAGAGTCTAAGGACTCTCCAGAATTCCCCCAAAGTCCTGATAAAAACGGTTTCCAAACTGGCCAAACACTAGACTCCATATATTTAGGGACTTAAAAGAACAGTGAAACCATGACATTCATCAAGTTCCTAGATGGCTCTTCCTTGCCACTCTATTTGTACCCCTTACCATCCTATTTCTACTATTCCTTCCAGTCTCAGATACCCAGGGCTATCATTTTTGCACCTCCGTTGTCTAATGCCTCACCCATGGAAATCACAATCTTGTCCTTCCTCTCTGGTCATCATCCAATGCTCACCACTTGTTTTACCCTCCCCTGATTAGAACAGACCCTGGAACATAATGGATGCTTCATAAATACTTGTTTGTTGATAAAGAAAATTTATCTGCCCAATGACTCGATATTATGAAAACATTAATTTTTTAATATCAAAAATATTTTTATTATCAAAATTGTAATTTTTTAAAAAAGCTAAATAAAAGTAGCATAAATAAATTGTATTTAAAGATAATAATTGGGGAGCAACTTCCAAGTCAATAAATGCTTCGGATATACTTTAGTATGTTTCTCAGTAATTCTTACCTTTTCGTCAGCTCCCCCTGTGTCCTAACTTGGAATAATTGATGATGATGATGATGACAAAATCTCTGGGTTGCTCAGAATCCCACTGGGCTGCTTAACCTCAGAATCAAATGTATCTAAGTGAGAGTCCCCCAACAACAATCCTAGACAATCAAAGGAAACCATTCCTGTGATTTTCTTTATTTACAGCCTATTTCTGAAGGAACCCCCTAAAGATTTAAGTCCTTTCTCTCAGAGTTTTGCACGTCTCCTTTCCACTCTTGAGGGGCACATTAGGGCAAGAGAAAATTAACAAGATCATCTATGTGGAGGATATAGCTCTAAAACAATCTCCTCCCAAATTAGATTTTCTCTAGTTAGAAAGAGGTCATTTTCCGTTTTTTTTGTGGGGGGGGGGCATAATATCTCTTCCTTTGGCTATTGCCAACTGTGACTGGTACAGTGAAGGCAGAGATAGCAGTGTATAGCCCCTAACACCAAGAAAAGATATCAATGAATCCTGCTTAAGTGGTGACAATGATTAATTGTAGAATACTTAACACAGGATTGGGTGGCTTAAGAACATTAGTGATTTTAACATTAGCCAGATCACATGCTAAAATAGCAGGGTAGCTAGAGTGTAAGTAACAAACAGCTTGGTGGAATGGTCTCTTAGAGCACCATGCAGATGTGACTGGTGTATTCTCAAGACCGTGATGGAATCCCTTTCTTATGTGTAAATTCTCAAAAAGTAATCTTCTGATATCCGGAAGATTTCTCAGACTGGGAAAAGTGGTCTACAGAGTATCACGGTTTTATCTTTCTAGGGCCAAAGAAGAGAACATTATTGAGAATGTCCTTCAGGCTCAACTGCCCTGTTGCCTGTCTGAATCATCTGACTGAGGCTTTCACCCACATTTCCTGAGTGCTGGGGAAGCTTCTGACACTATAATAGTTGTATTTAGTAGTTCTTTCAACAAAATTTCTGCAATAACTTGAGGCCAAAAAAAAAAATTCTTGTGTGGCACTTCCAGATCTCTGCTGCGAGTGAACCCAAACCTCTTATGCGAAAGGAAACATTGCTTTAATAGAAATTTGAACAAAGTTTGAGCAATGATTCAGAAGGGTTTCATTCCACTGGCCCCTCCCTTCTCACTGCATAATGTTCATCCCTCCATTGTATCTCCCTTTTCTACCTCCAACAGAGGAGAAAAAACTAATAATAAATGTTTGGATAGTCCTTTAAATTTGGCAAAGCACCTTACTCACATAATCCCATTTGGGCATCTTGACAATAGTGCTGTAAGGTACTACTCCAAGTATTGTCATTTCCAGACAAAGAAACAGAAAAGTTAAGCGACTTACTGATTATCACATTACATAGCCTAGGATGTGAACCCAGTTCTTAGTGATTCTAGTTTCCAGCATTCTATCTACTATACCATGCTGACTCTCAGGAATCAGAAATATTCTTGCTTCTCATGCAATTCAGAGTGACTTCACTCAGTATTTTATAAAGATGTAACTCCACAATTCCCAAATTCATTGGATGTTTTCTAGTTAGAAAGAGGTCATTTCTCCATTTTATTCTGAAAAAAAGAATATCATATTTTTGCTAACCTTATAGCTTTGTGCTAACCTTATAGCTTTATGCATAAGTAATAATATATGAATAAGATCACTTTTGCTGACCTTATAGCTTTATAAATGAATAATAATATATGAATAAGAAAAATATACATGTGAGACCATAAACTTAGTCTATGTTTATTATGGTTTAGTTTATTATAAAATATTCATCACATATGTACACATATATAAACATACATACATGTGTATGCATATATACACATGCATATGCACCTACATGTCTATATGTATATGTATATAATATATGTGCATGTGTGTGTGTATGTAGTAGTAACTCACGTATACAAATGAGAGATAAAATGTTCTGTAGTGGATAGAATTTGCCTCAGAGTCAGGATGACCTGGGCAACTGACAACCACTTGTCATAAGCTTTAAAATAATAAATTGCAGAGCAGGTGCAAATATGCATTGGTAGAGAGTACGCCTTACCCCTAGCTGGGGGTCCCCATATAATGTTGCAATCACATGTGCAGTTACATGTTACACACACATATATATATATTTATACATATATACACATATGTATATACACACACACATACATGAGCACAATAGGTATCCCAATAGCCTTGGTGCAGTTTTATACTTATCTGGTTTAAAACTGTAATAAGAATTTGAGAACACGCTGTCTATAATATAGATTGCATAACAATAGTAAATTAAAATAATATTCATGTATTGTTGTTCTTGTTGAATCATTTTCATTGTGTCCAATTCTTTGTGACACCCTTTATTTCTTCACTAGTATAGATTGCATAACAATAATAAATTAAAATAATATTTATATATTGCTGTTCTTGTTGAGTCATTTTGGTTGTGTCCAGTTCTTTGTGACACCATTTGGCATTTTCTTGGCAAAGGCACTGGAATGGTTTGCCATGGCCTTCTCTACTCTAGCCCAATAAACTAAAATGGATCTATAATCTTATGTGAGTATGCGTTTGTATTTATATATGTAACCTCACATGTGCCAAACAAGAATGTGCTATCTTATCTTTGCTTCTGTTAGAATTCCTTAAGAATATAATACGTCATGTTGTATTGTCATGGCCTGTTATTTTCCATTGTGAATGTGAAAGGGTATAGCCGTAAAACCAACAGCATGTGTCAATATATGAAGTATGTAGATTTCAATCTGAAGATGTGTGTTAGCTTTCATTCTTATGAATTTTTTTTTCTAGTAACAAAAAAAAAAGGAAGAAGAAGAAAGTAATTTCCCAGGATCACACAAAATGCCTTTTTAGGAGTTAGGTTGGTTGAAACATCTGAGAAAAAAAAAAAGGTTATTTCCTCACTAGACAGTCCAGAATAGGCTCTTTCCCTTTGCTTGGTTTGCTCAGAGAGTTCACCAAGGCCTGGACAGCTGAAGGTGAAAGGTCACCGTCAACTCAGGTCAAAAAGGAGCTCCTGTCTTCCCCCACCCCCAAATCCTCTTCTTAATGCTTTTTGCTTTAAATTGCACCCAGTTGCTACACAAACATTTTTTATTAGCCAGGTCTCTTTTTGACGCCCCCACTTTGAAAAGATTCCTGCTAATTTGGGCTCCTAGTACCAGGAATGTGGAAAAGTCAGTGAAGGCTTAATTGGATTAAACTCTGTGTTCCCCCACACTTACTGGCAACTTTCATGACAGCTTAACTAACAAGATAATATGCAACAAAGAGATCTGGTATTCAGCAGGGCCTCCCGCCTTACCTAGGGGGGATACACCTGGGCTGGCTGTGATTAGCAACAGAATAACAGGTAACTGACAACAACCTTAGCTAGGATACTGTCACCAACCTTATAGCTTTGTGCATTTCTGAGATGAAATTCAAACTTGAAATTTTAGCTGCTCCAAGAAGATTGGATTCAGCAGGGACCTCCTGAATTCAGCATCTGCTTCAGTGTCAAGAGCCAGAGGGGAATGAAGTGGCTTCCTTGGTCTTTAATTCCCTCGGCCAAGCAAAATGGAAATCTGTCCATGTGGCACATCTCGGAGGGAAAGGTGCAATACAAATTTTCCTTAATAAAATAACGCTGGGCTATTAAAGAGCAGTCTTGCTTATGTCACTTGATGTCTGTCTCCTGCACTGCCGGCGGGCACAATGCCAGGGTGTGGTAAAGGGCAATTGGGAACATTAGTTACACCACCTTAGGTACGGTAGCAAAATAATATTTGATAAATGAAAATAAATCCAGGCAGACAAATTTTCCAAATAGTTTTCAGAAGAACCTGTCACTTCCTCACTCTCTTCTGAAGCGTATCCCTCGGTGAGCCAATCCATTTTATCGCCTCTTCCCAGCAGAAAATTCAGTCTGCCCATAAAGAATTCAGTGTTACCAGGAGGAGGAGGAGGATCACATTTTCATGAGGGGCTGGGGCTCATGTTGGAGGGTTTTTTCCAAGACCATCTTACTCATTGAGAGTAAGTGCCTGCCTAGGAGATGGAGATGGGGTATAAGAAGATCCAGGAAGACCCTACCCCACCCATTTTCTTCCCCCAGGTATTTCTTTCCCGGTTTCACTGATGTCTGAAATTCTAGGACAAAAGCTTTTAATCTACTACGAGAGGCAAGAATTATATTTAAATAGCTTATGAATCAGTGGAAAAAATAAACAAACACAAAACATTAGATTTGGCATCAGAAAATTCCAAATCAGACACTGCTTCTGCTGTTTCATAAGTGACTTCAGGAAAGACAGATAACCTCTCTGAGACTCAATTTCCAGACCTGTAAAAGGAAAGTCAAAAAGAACAAGAATATTGATTTTGGAGTCAGAGAACCCGGGTTCAGATTCTACCTTTGATGCTCATTGCTTGTGTGGCACGGGCAAGTCAAAACTTCTCCTTGGGCTTCAATTTCCTCCACTAAAATTGAGGGGCTTAGACTAGATGATAGCTGGGGTCTCTTCCAGCTTTCATTTGTGATCCTATGATTTTTTTCATAGTGGTGATAGTGAAGCTAACAGACTGGTTTTGGTGGTTGTTCAGTCATTTCAGTCGTGTCTGACTCTTCTTGACCCCATTTGGGGTTTTTATGGCAAAAATGCTGGAGTGGTTTTTCCTTTCCTTCTACAGGAAGGATGAGGAAACTGAGGCAAACAGAGTTAAGTGACTTGCCCAGGGTCATAGAGCTACTAAGCATCTGAGGCTGGAGTTGAACTCGAGTCTTCTTCCTCCTTCCAGGCTCAGAATTCTATCCATTGCTCCGCTTAGCTGCCACTACAGATTGGCTACATCCACACTAACATATGATACTCTATGTCTATGTCTCTGCACAGTCTGTCAGTCTCCCATTCCTAGAACCAACTACCTTTGCTTCTAAGGATGCTAGTTTTCTTTAGAGCTTTCCTTTAAAGCTCAGCTCAAACGCCACTTCTTCAGGTTTTTCCTGATCCTTCTAGTTACTAATGCCCCTCTCCTCAATTAACTGGGATGTATTTTGTCCAAATTCTGCACACACTTTCATGTGTATCTTTCCTAATACAATGTGATTGTCTTTGTAGTCTCAGCGCTTAACAAGCTAATAGATACGTAATAGATAAAATGCTTGTTGATTGAAACTATAAAATACTCTTTTAATAGGAATGAAGGAAACACGTGATGGTCTTGGTATAATAAAAATATCTAACATTTATTTAGCCTCAAGTTTTGCAGAACACTTTATAAATGTTATCTCAGTTAATCCTGATAGCTTGTGATGAACCTATGGAACACTATTATTATCCTCAATTACAAATGAATATTCAGGACTGAAAGAGTTTAAGTGACCTGCACAGGGTCACATAGCTCATAAGTGTGTGTCTAGGGATGCAGGGAGAAGGGAGGGTTGGAGGAGTGTTTAGGGAGAAGAGAGGCCATGAACATTACATTATGGATCCCAAAGACAAACCACTGTAACAACAATGCTACTTGCAGCTGCTGTGGAAGTGTAAGGCCAATAACACCAGCACATAGGAGGGCAGCTAGCACAAGTTCTTTGATCTATTTTTCTAAGAAAAGCAACTTGAAGGCAATTACAATCTCACTTTAATGAAACATATGTATATCATCCAATTAGTTCAAGGGAAAAAGTCAGCACCCTGAACTTCAGAGAAAACACAAACAAAAATTATAAGCAGAAATTATATAAACTGAGCAAATAACACAAATCGACAGACAGGTTTCTAGCTGTCTGACCAAAGCTATACATACATAGTTACTAGAGAGAGAAGCACCAACATCAGGGTTTTCAAAGCCAGGAGGCTCCTTAATGGCAACCCAGAGTCTCCATACCAACACTCTTCAAATGAGTGAGCCCCAAACAAAATGCTCACCTCAGAGTACAGATACAGTTCTTCAGGGTCAGAATGCTTCACACCTCTCAAGGGTTTTACACCTCTTGAGAGTTTCACACATCTCATAACTTAATTAGCAAAATGTGGGCCTTTCTACAAACAAAGGTGAGACTCAATCAAAGGCATTGGTCCCATTGCCTTAGTGCTGAGAAGCACTCTAAAACAAAAGACAACAAAAAGTCTCATTTTACTTGCCCTTATAACCACCTACTCTACAATTTCACCTAGGGCAGCTGCCGACTGTTTCCATCATGTGTAGAAATCTGACTACTTTGGTGAAGACTTAGTATTCAATACCTCTTGGAGGAATAGGAAAGCATGGTACCATTTTACTACAATTTGATATTCTGAATAGCTTTGGTCCAGGAATACTCCTTAAGACAGCTATTAAGGGAAGGTGGAAGAGATACTAAAATTTGCTTTTGATTCTGGCTTTTTAGCCACACATAATGTTATTTTAGGGTACCTAGCTGGTATAGTGGATAAAGTGCCAGGCCTGAAGTCGGGAAGATTCATCTTCCTGAGTTCAAATCTGGCCTCAGACACTTTGTAGCTGTGTGACCCTGGGCAAATCACTTAACCCTGTTTGTCCCAATGTCCTCATCTATAAAATGAGCTGGAGAAGGAAACGACAAATCACTTAAATATCTCTACCAAGAAAACCCCGAATGGGGTCATGAAAAGTTGGACAAGACTGAAATGACTAAATAAGAATGTTATCTTCATTGTTCCCTACAGCAAAAGATTGTAGGATCATAAATTTAGAACCAAAAGGAAGATTAGGAGCTATCTAATTAAACTTCTTTATTTTTACAAATGAGGAAACTGAGGCCCAGAATGGTTAGAAGTAGGAAATAATAGTAGTGCCATTTGAATCCAGCTCCTTTGCCTACAGATTTAGTACTGTACCATAGTGGCTTCTCAGGAATAAGCATTATTTACTGGGGAATATCTTCAGCATATAAATGAGAAATTATACTAAGTGCTTTAAGTTCTGACATGGGAAGGAAGATTCAGAACCTTTCCTCCAATTTTGATCTTTGCCTTTAAGAACAGGAATGTGAGTTATAGCCCATCTGCAACAGTAGTAGGCTGAGAAGCCTACTGAGTGAAAGCCACTTGACACTGCCAAGTAGGGGTTGAAACAGCCGATCACACAGATCATCCTGACACAACAAAGAGGCAACAGATAGTGGTTGTCCTATCATTCTTGCAATTGATCCTTTCCATTAAGCCTCTAGGTCTGGCCACAAACCATCCTAAGAAAACAAAACCAGAAAACACTATCCTTGTGCTTCCAGAGCGCCCGGCTGTCCTGTCCTACAAATCAGAAAAGGCTTAACTGAGAAAGTCCTGTTTCAGAGCATGCCCTGGAGGTCTCTAAACTAATGCTTAGCCAAGAGAGAGGAAGGATGTTTAAGAACTTCAAATAGGAAATCTACAAGTAAGAGGAATCAGTTGATCGCAGGTGATGAAAAGCAAGACGCAGGGTCTTTGGGGTAGCCATGATAAAGATCGTGATCTAAGATATTTGAAAGTGAAAGGGTGGGAGATAGAAAATGCCTCATTAATTTGTTTTTTTTTTTCTGTTTTCACCACTAGCACATAAGCGAAACCTCAGCAAGTGAGGTCTTGCTAAATGTTTATTTGTAAGGCAACAGAAAGTTTTGGAAATGGAAATGATGCATGAGGACACAGGTCAAGTACTTTTTAGCTCTATTGAGTATTTATTGAGTACTTGCTGTGTGCAGAGCACTGCACTTAGTAACCACTTAGCCCTGTTTGAATGTGTATGATTTAGGGTCAGACATGTAAGTTCTGGCTTTGCCACTTACTAATTGCCTTATCTCAGGCAAGTAGCTAAACTTCTCTGACCCTGTAAAATGGAAATGATAAAACTGAACTATCTCACAGGCTCATGAAATTCAAATGAAAAATTGCGAAGTCTTCCATAATTGCGAAGGGATATATAAATATGAGTTATTGCTAGTCCTCAAAAGTATGCAAATTATTTTTTAAATGTAATTTAAAAAAAATTTCAATTAGCAAGCATTTATAAAGACAAGTATCTTTGAAAGACATTAAAACTCTCATCCATGTAATGAACAACTATGATTCTAAGGGACTGATGGCAGTACATGCCAACCACTTCTTGACAAAGAAGAGATAGATTCAAGATGAAGAACAAAACATATTTTCAGATACAGCTAAAATGGAACATGATTGATTTACTTCTGTGTTCAACCTGAGTTCTCATAGGAAATCACTCCATTTTCCACCACTGACTATTAGATATTAAATTATTTAGTACCCATGAAGCTGAACTTTGGGGAACTGTACATTGGGCTTATGAATGCATATATTCAATCCCTATTTGAACCATTTCCTTACTAAGTGCCATAGCTATAGACTGTACAAGGCAAAAAACAGTATTAAATCAAGAAGAGCTGAGTTCAGGTCCTACTTCTGACATACCCAAGAAAGTCATCATGATTTCATTGCATTCCCATCAGTCACTGTCCAAATATACACCCTTAGTCGCTGGAAGACTAAAAAAGTGTGGCAGGCTCAACTTAGTCTGTCCCCACTCCTGGAAAAATACAGAGCACATGCTATCCTGAAAAAATGATCAAAAACTGAGTCGTCTTTGACTTTTTGCCTTCTCTCACTCCCTTGAATCCAATTAGCTGCCCAATCCTTTTAATTCCACCTACAAAATCTCTCTCATCCATCCACTCTACTCACATGATGAACTTTCTAACTTGTTCCTTATCACCTCTCACCCAGACTATTATAACTAACTGCTAAATCTTCCATTACCAAAGGAGTTCTTTCCCTGGCTTCTATGAATTTAGGTTATCTCTATCTATGTTTATGCTTACGTCTATGTATGTATCTATGTCTTTCTAACTATAAATATAAAATAAAATAAGCAGGACTACAAAGGAAATAAATTATATTGAAATAGTTATCTATAATTATATACACACATGTGTGTATATGTGTGTGTGTATATGTATGTGTGCGTATATATATACATACATATATACATATATAGGGAAAGAGGAGGAGAGAGACAAAGAGAGGATAGATATGATTGATTTTAATATAATGATTTATATAAGCATATGGATACCTTCTCAGGATGTTTCATTTATTTATTCATTCATTCATTTGTTTATTTATTTATTTGCAAGGCAAGCAGAGTTAAATGACTTGCCCAGGGTCACACAGCTATTAAGTGTCAAGTGTTTGAGGCTGGATTTGAAATCAGGTCCTCCTGACTTCAGGGCCAGTGATTTATCTACTCTACCACCTAGCTACCCCTAGAATGTTTTTAAATACAAAAAATACATAGGATTACAAAGGAAAACAATAATGTAGAAATAAATTAGATAGATAACTACTTTAATCTAACCTAATTTATCTATAAGTATCTGCTTACGTACCTATAGATTTCTATCTATAATGGTAGATAGATAGGTGATAGATAGATAGACAGATGAATAGATAACTATTTATATATAATTGACTTTCTTTGTAAGTCTGTGTATTTTATTTTATATACTTAAAAACACCCTGAGAAATGGTCCATAGGCTTCAGCAGACTGCCAAGGGGATCCATGTTAAAAACTCTTACTGAAGTCAATCCTTCACACAGCTTCCAAATCAATCTTCATAACGTACAAATCTGACCATGATTCTCTCCTGCTCAAATACATTCTGTGACTCCCTACTGCCTGTTGGCTACATTCCAAATTCTTTTCTTTTCTCAATGCGTTCACAGTGTGGTACTAAACTACCTTTCCAGGCTTTGTTCTCTCTACTCCCCATCTTGTCCTCTGAGTTCCAATCAAATTTTTCTCCAACTAGCTGATTATTGATCTTATCCTCTCATCTTTCACCCTAGGGAATCTACACAATCTCCCATGGATAGAACACATTTTTTTCTTTATCTCACATCAAAAAATATCTTTTTTTTTCTGTCAAGAGGCAGCTAGGTGGCACTATAGTGCATAGAATGCTGGACCTGGAGTCAGGAAGATTCAACCTCCTGAGTTCAAATCTGGCCTCAGACTCTTACTAGCTGTATGACTCTAGGCCTCATTATTTGCCTCATTTTCCTCATCTACAAAATCACCTGGAGAAGGAGATGGCAAGGCACTGTATTATCTTTGATAAGAAAACTCCAAATAGAACCACAAAGAGTTGGGCATAACTGAAAACAACTGGGCAACTTCTGTCAAGATCCAATGCGAATAAAGTTCCATGACCTCCATGAAGCTTACCTTGATTTCCCCCTCCAAATCCTAGACAAAAACTCTTTCTCCCTCTTCAAATGGCCCTAGTGTACTTTGTACCAATTTCTCTTCTGCTTTTGCCACAGTTTACCATTTATATGGCATGTATATGTGGACCTTGTCTAATAGCCTAGAGGGGATTTGGTATAGTGAGAAGAATGTTGGGTCTGTAATCAAAAGAGTTCTGGGTTTGAGTCCTGCCTCTGATGATTACTAGCTTTGTGGAAAATCACTGAACCTCAGCTTGTTCTCATCTATAAAATAATACATGTATTAGCAACTTCACAGACTTGTTGTGAGGAAATGATACATATAGGTATAGTACTATGTAAATTTCAAATATTATTCCTGTAAGCTCATTGAGACTAAAAATGGTATGATTTTTCACCTTTTACCCACAGTGCTTTGTGTTTTATTTGATTTTTGTCTGAATCTGTGATTTCACTGGTATAAGGAAGTTCTGGTATGGAAACTCCATCTACCAATGGAGATCAGCAACTCAGCTATAAATTATACTCTTGGAAAGCATTCTAGAGTCAAATGAAGTGCCCATGATTATGTGATAGAGGCAGGATTTGAACCCAGGTCTGTCTACTGTCAAACCCCTTTTTACTTTGCACATCATCAGTGCACGATAAGTGTTTGTTTAATTGTCACACCTTATTTTTAATACATTACAGTTAATTAATTATTAATTTTATGTATATATAGTCATATATATAATTAATTAATACAATTTAAAACAATACGAAAAATCTTGCTAATCCTATATTGCTATTATATACTAATGAAACTTAAAGCTAATCTCATTTTGAGCTAAATGGAAAGTAAAAAAAGTAAATATCTAAAAGTAAAAAGTAAAAATCTGAACCACAGGCCAGAAGTAACCTTGTGTAGCTCAATTCAATTTATTTTAACTCAATGAGCATTTATTAAGATCCTACTTGTACAAGACACTGTACTCGGCTCTGATAATGGAAAGACAATAGGAAACAGTTGAAACCCTTAGGCAGCTCATAGTCTACTAGGAAGATATAGCCCATACAAAGATAAAAAAACATACAAACAAAAAAGGAATGAATAAAGTGAATAAATAAATAAATGAATGAGTGAATGAAAAAGTATTCAGATAGGTAGATAGATAGACAGACAGACAGACAGACAGACAGACAGACAGACAGACAGACAGACAGACAGACAGACAGACAGATAGATAGATAGATAGATAGATAGATAGATAGATAGATAGATAGATAGATAGATAATGTATATGTAGGACTTGTGAAGTCATTTCAAGAGACAGAGAACACTAACAGCTAAGAGAAAATGACAAGGCTTCATATAGGACAATTCAACTGTACACGAATTGAAACTGAATGAAGATTGGTCTTTCTGGTGTGCTCCTGGGAGAACTTCCATCTAGCACTGCAATCGCTCTGCAACTTTGGGTCTCAGTGTTCTTCTCAACAAAATGAGGGGACTGGATGAGATTATTTCTGAAGTTCCTTCTAGTATTCTTTGAACAGCCCCTAACATTCCATTAAGCTAGCACATCAATAAACATTTCATCAAGCATTAGTGAATTAGATTGTGCCTGTCACATTTATAAATAGGGCGATATTTTTCTAGTTGCCCGGTTCACAGATCCAGAAACCGGAGACTGAATACCAGCATCTGTGGAAAGATTTTGAGGTCTGGAGTTGGGGTTTCATTCCTCAGACTTAGATCAAGTTACTTCTCCCTTCTGTGCCACAGTTTTCTCATGTAGAGGATGTCTGAGATCTCTTCCAATTCTAAATGTGTGATACTTTGGCTTTGACAGGCAGCTGGGTAGTGCAGTAGAGAGAATGCTGGGACTAGAGTCAAGAAGCTTTGTTCAAATCCTGCCTTGGACATTTTCTAGTTGTGTGACCCTGGCCAAGTCACTTAACCGCTGCCTGCTTCAGTTTTCACAGCTGCAAAATGAGAATGATAATAGCACTTATCTCACAGGGTTATTATAAGGATCAAATGAATATAGATAGATAGATAGATAGATAGATAGATAGATAGATAGATAGATAGATAGATAGATAGATAGATAATGTAGGTAGATAGTGTTTGGCACACTGCCTGCCACATAGTAGGTGATTAGTAAAAATCTTTCTTTTCTAATATTATATTTCTTTCATCACTTGAGTTGTTCAGGTAAAAAGATACAGTAATTCAGATGATAAAACACTGGTTTTATCCTTCCAGAGCTCTACAGCCAGAATAGGGAGAAAAAATCTACCTTCTTTCTCCACCTCTTGATCTCTATTTGGCCAAGGAATTTCACTTGTTTGAGTAACTAGTGGCCTCCAGGGCCACTGGAAGTATTATCCACATGAAGCCATAAGAAGAGGCTATTTTAGTCAGTTCTCCCCAAAATCAGC
>CM053627.1:185390172-185407098 GCA_028646595.1 Phalanger gymnotis | reverse complement strand
ACCAAAAAAGTTGAGAAACATTTCTCCTAGGCAATAAGTTTCAGAGACCAGACTAACTTTTGAGATTAGACTTGGTACATGTGCTTTGGGTGCCCTGGATCATTGGTTTGGCATACAGTAATATAATACAAAGATCAATGCCAACTTTCTACAGCCTTTACCAGATATAGGGCACCCCCACAGCAACTCAAAATGCCTACAGAAATGACTACGTTCCCTCACAAGGCATAAAACAACCATCTGCAATACCGTTCTGCAGCCATGTATGGTATGGCCTTCCTAAAGCTGTTTTATTTGAGTCTTTAACAACCCTTTCCAGCATTCCATAATGCCAGCTGCTTGAGGGTGATATGGTATATGGAAAGTTCATTTTATGTTCTGTGTTCCTGGGCCAACTCTTAGACTTTCTTGGTGTAAAGTGGGATCCTTGATCGGAAGCTATGGAGTATGGAATTCCATAACAGTATATCAAGCACTCTGTTAGTTTCCTAATGCTTGTAAATGTTTTCGTTTGGTGGCTTGGGAAGGCAGGGCCAAATCCTGAATAAGTATTACCAGCCAGAGCCAATCTCTGCTTGTTCCATGCAGGGAGAGGCTCTATGAAATCACTCTGGCACTAGGTTCTGGTTGCTCTCCTCAGAGGATTTTGCCGTATCTGGGGCTCCAGATCAGTTATGGATACTCACATCTTAGGTAACCACAAGAGAAAGATTATGTTTATTTATTAACACCCTATGATCTCTGGCTTATACATAGTCTCTGTCCTTTCTTCCCTGTCTGCTCTGCTCATGGGCACACCAGAAAAGGTGAGGGAATTCAGATAATCTTCTACAGTAGTTTTTGGTATGGAATGGGGAAAAAAAATTGATTAAGCCAAGCACTGTACTAAGTACTAGAAATGCAAATAGAAAAAATAATGCAAAATAGAAAAAATCCTTGCCCTCTAGAAATTTACATTCTAATAAGGGGAGATGATACATATAGGAGAGTTTAGCTGCAGGGCAAATAGAAAGACCCTATGGTCCTTAAGTGGCAGCAGCAGAGCAACTGGCAAGGCCTAGAGATAACTTAGGGTGCCCTGTGCACACAAAGCTCTGGGAGGGGCCATTCAGTGCCTAATAGTTATAAGTCACAAGATACAGGCAATCTTGTTTCTCCATCCATCTTTGATAGTGGAGTATTTTTTGGCACATAAATGTGGCAACTCCATTCAGTGACACTCTCCCTATCCATTATGCAACAAATTGGCAAGTATTTAAGTGTCTACTATGTGCCAGGAATTGTGCAAAGCACTGGGGATACAAAGGCAGAAATAGAACTGTCTCTGCCCTCAAGGAGTTTACATTCTATCAAAGGAGACAACATGTACATATATAGGTATATGCAGAATATAGACAAAATGATTACAAGGTCATTTGGGGAGTGATGGCAATAGCATGTGTTGGGGGTGGAGGCTGGTGATGGATTAAGAGAGGATTCACATAGAAGGTAGAGTTTGATCTGAGTCTGGAAGCCTTGCTCCATATTGCTTTATCTCCTATTTTCTACCCTTGCAAACCAGGTACCAGTCCATTTGCTTATGAATCTTTCTAAATATCCATTCCGTGGCTTTCTTACAACACAGGTCAGTTAATTGGGATGATTTATCTTCCTCTTCACCTTGTATCACCAAACTGGTGATGCTAACTATCTATTAACTCATGATTTCTTTCACTCTCTGGGGAGGTATAGTTGCTTTTGGCTTATACTTTTTGAGGGGGATGGAAACTCTATCACCTTCTACTTCACATAACTAATCAGAGTGGCTCTAACATTGGTTAGGTCCTCTTCAAGAATGAAGGACCACCACCTACAACAAGGAAACAAATATAGCATTTATTCCAATTATTCCATATACCTATTCCTATAACACATTAGGAGGCTAATGAAAGCACCACAGGGAGCCCACAGGCCCAATGATTAAGCAAAACCCCATCATTATTCTGTCACTTACCTAGACCCCATGAGCCAGTGTTCAAGAACTCCTTAAACATCTGGTTGGTAATTTCCCCTTATCCAGTGCATGGTAAAGGACATAAATAACCTTAGGTTTCAGTAACAGAGAGAAATGTATTGATTATAAAGAGGAACTTTCCTTCATTATGATGAGATTACTGTGTGTATGTGGAGGGGGCATGTGTGTGTGTGTGTGTAGAGGGTGTGTGTGTGTGTGTGTGTGTGCAAGTGTGTGCTCACATTCAGGGGTATGTTAAGGGTGGAGGGGGACTGTGAGGGGACAGTGGAAGTAGGGAAGTAATTATGTTCTTAAATTGGCTAAAATCACAGTATCATAAAGTATATTGCTAGAAAAGACCTCAAAGTCCATCTATTTCAATTCCTCATTTTAGGGATAAAGAAACTGAGGACAAAGGAAATTAAACACTTAAACAAAGTCACATAGGTATTAAGTCTCAAAGGATGCCAGGGACAAGGGCTTTCCCAATCGGGCAATAGACTTTGAATGCAGAAACCTGACATGGCAGCTAGGTAGATAGAGAGACAGCCTGTGGAAGACCTGAGTTCAAATTTTACCTCAGAGACAATCTGTGTGACTTAATCTCGGTTTGCCTCAGTTTCCTCATCTGTAAAATGAGGGTAATAATAACATCTAATCCCCAGGGTTGTTGTGAAGATCAGATTAGAAAATATTTGTAATGTTCTCAGCACAGGGCCTGTACATATTAGGCAATACATAAGTTTTGTTATTATTATATAGACAGAGGTTAACTTTCCTTTATTTTTTCATTTGAATTGAATTTTTTCAATTAACAAAAATCTATTTTCCCTTCTGTTTTTGAAAAAGAGAAAAAATCCTTATAACAAATACGCACAGTCAAGAATAACAAATTCGCATATCAATCATGTCTGTCTCGCTCCCTCTCTATATATATACATATACACACAAAAATATAATACATATACATACATACATGCATACATATGTACATACATACATAGACTCAAATTGAAACCATTACTTCTCTGTCAAGAGGTGAGTAGCGTGTTTAATCATGAGTTCTCTAGAATTGTGGTTGCTAATTACCATATTTCCTCATGTATAAGATGTACCCTTTTCTGAAAAATTTGGGGTCTAAAAACTGTGTGCGTCTTATAATGTGATTGTAGATTTTTTTACTTGCATTTCCCGCTTTTTCACACTTGTTTTTGTGCTCATTGTTATAAATTTTTTTACTTGCATTTCCCACTTTTTCGCGCTTGTTGTCTTTGCGCTCATTGTTTCGCATTTGTTATCATTATATCAGGTTACATTTTGCCAAGTTCTGCCCAGAAATGGCTCAGAAAAGATTTTCATGCAGTGCTGAATTCAAGTTAAAAGTGATCTAGTTTGCAAAATTGAATGGAAATAGTGCTGCTGAACATAAGTTTGGTCCTCCTCCAACTGAGAAAACAATCTGAAACTGGCTACAGGAAGAAGAAACCCTACTGAAAACGGTGAAAGAAGGCCATGAGAGGCAAGTCAGCAAAATGGCCTGACTTAGAGAGGGAATTGAAGACATGGATTGAAGAGCAAAGGGCAATTGGAATTCCTGTGTCCACAAAGATGGCTCAGCACGATGCAAGAAGAACTGCGGATGAAAAAGAAGTTTCTGATTTCAAAGGAAGACACAACTGGTGCTTCAGGCTCATGAAAAGGAATGGACTAAGCATGAGTACACACAGCAGATTTGCCCAGAAGATGCCTGAAAGCTAGGGGCAGATGAATAAAACTTGAGTTGAATAACTTTATGTAATACATTTTTTTTCAAATTTGGGGCCCCAAAATTAAGGCACATCTTATACATGGGGAAATATGGCATATTGATCAGAATTCTTAAGTTTTTCAAAGTTATTTGTCATTACAATGTTGTTATTATGTATTTTCCTGTCTCTGCTCACTTCACTCTGTGTGAGTTTATATGAGTCTCCACAGATTTTCCAGAAACCATCCTCTTCATGTTCTATAGCACAATAGAATTCCTTTGTATTCATTTGCCATAATTCATTGAGTTATTCTCCAATTTACGTATATTTCCTTAGTTTCCAGGTCTTTCTCAAAAAAAAAAACCTAAATACTATTAATATTTTTTTTGTATATGTGTTTTCTTTCCTGCTTTCTTTGTTCTCTTTGGAGGATATAGGCCTAGTAGTGGTATTACTAGGTCAAAGGTTATGAACTTTATTAAATTTTTTAAAATTAATTATATTAATTACTTTATTATATTATTATATTGCACATTTCATATTATTTTAATTATATTATTTAATTGATCATAATAATTAAAATTAAATTTTATTAAATTAAAATTTTTAAAATTATTAATTTTTCTTTGCAATGTAACTACCTCTATATGTGAATCTGAGTACAGAAATGTAGTCAGACCATTTTCAGCTTTCCTCCAGAGATTCTTGCAAAACTCTCCTTTAATGCAGTCCTGCTTCCACTCCCTATGCAATTTACTTGGGGTACTGAGCAATAGATAGCTCAGCCCATGATCTGTGGACTTTTATCGTTCCCAGCATCCTTAGGCAGAACCATTATCCCTTCCTATTCATGCAAATATGTCTTTGAATCCAAAGAATCAGAGGGAAGATTACTTCAATGTGCCATGAAGGGAGCTAGGTGACTCAGTGCATCGAGTGCTGGGCGTGGAGTCAGGAAGACCTGATACGAAAACCAGCCTCAGAAACTAGCTGTGTAACCATGGGTAAGTCTTTTCCCCTCTTTCTGTCTCACTTTCCTCAAGTGTGAAGTGAAGATCATAATAATACCTACATTTGTGGGTTGTTGTTGTGAGTATGAAATGAGACAGTATGTGTAAAGTGCCCGGCACATAAGCCCTTAATAAATATTTGTTCCCTCCTTCCCATGAAACAAGTGGGTGAAAACTGGAAGGTTAGAAACCTCTGCCCTGTATGACTCCATCTTATACCAAAGTTTCAATCATTTTCCATTATAGAAATCCAACCCAATACCAGTTTCTTTCATTTCAATCACATAGGTAGGTTTCTGATATCGAAAGCTGTGGAATTCCAAACAAAATTTTGTAGGGACCCAGAAGGACACCAACATCTCTCATGTAAGAATGAAGAGCCATTGATCTTTCAACTGGCTTTGAAACAGGTACTACAGCATATGTCTCCTGTGGCATCGCAAGATGGGTGCTCTTTTATCCAAGTTGATCATTCAAATGGTCTTCAGCTAGAATTTCTGCACAGCTCCCTGGGATAGCAATATATCTTTCTCTGGAGGTAGAGCTCCCTTCAGGGTAGGTCCCAGGACATGCATCTTATAGGCCAGGAAACACTAGGTGAGCATCTGCTCTTGGTCATTGTGGAGCTAAATTGTTGTGGTGTTCCTCAAGTTCTCTCAACATCCAGTTGGTCCTGTCAATCATTGTGCTTTACTCACTTCCTGACACTATTTTTACCACACTTGTGGAAAATGCTTATGAGGGCAATGGAGAGAAGTCAGCTGTGTGAACTCCTATTAGCAGGCCAAGCTAATCAAAGAGACAAATGCTTGGGGTGGGATATCACTAGTTGGCTAAATTGAACATCACAAGCATAGAAGTAGAAGAATGAATGTAATAAGCACTGAATAGGGCAATTCTGTTTAGCTTATATACTATGTGTGTATTTTTACATATATAATGTGTATACATACATATATATGTGTGTATATCTATATGTATGTGTATATCTATATATATGTATGTGTATATCTCTATCTATCTATATCTATCTATATCTATATCTATATCTATATATGTATATATATATATATATATATATACCCACACACGTATGTGTATGTGTGTATAGATATAGAGGGAGGGTTATCCCTTCCATTTAATCAAGGAGAGTTTTATTTAGTGAAATGAGTAATTTTAAGTAGATTTTGATCTGATACACCATTCAAAATAGAAGTCAAAGTTTGTGCAATCATTTTGGGGGTTGGGGGAAAGGAGCTAGTGTGGAGTTGTCTGTTGGTAGTATGCATAAGAGGAAAGGAGGAGAAGGAAGAGAATAAGCATTTATACAGCACCTACTGTGTGCAAGACATTGTGTTAAGTACTTTACAAATATTACCTCATCTGATGCTCACAACAATTCCAGGAGATAGGTGTTGTTATTATCCCAATTTTACAGATGAGGAAACTGAGACAGATAGACATTGAGACTTGCCTAGGGTCACAGAGTTGGTAATTGTTGGAGGCTAGATTTGCACTCAAGTCTTCCTGGTTCCAGCCCATAGAATTAATAGAATATAAGATCTTCCTCATCCATTAATAGGCATATGTGACCACATGTCCCCTTTTTCCTTGAAATGGGGCCATGTTCTCAGGTCTAAAGGTACACAGATATTTCAACTACTGATGTCTTGCTGCTTTGAGCTCTGGCCAAACTCACAGCTGTGATATATCCTGAGTCACACAGAGCCCATTGGGGGAGGAGCTTGCCTAAGAGGAAGCTTGCTTAGGGGAAGCTTGCTTGCAGGGAGGCTTTCACACTTTTAATACTAAGCTAATTAGGCACGGAATCAGGAGGGTTGTGATGCCTTCTGGCTCTGAGCCTATTAGTCAAAAGTGTATATGTATGTGTATGTGTATGTGTATGTGTATGTGTATGTGTATGTGTATATGTATATATATTCTGAGGTGAGATTTTTCTTTGGGGGCTTGCTCATGAGAAGGACCTTTTTGGTTTCCTGGCCCAGACTCTGGGTAGATGTTTGTTAAGGAGCCCCACCCCACCACCCCGACTACTCATATGTTGGTGCTCTCCTGGTCCAGTGACGTATGTGAGCGTTGAAGTGTGTACCAAGATTACTAAACAGTTGGAGCCCTCTCTATTAGATCTCTGTGCTAATTTCCCTCTGCTTGTATTTTCTCTGCTTTCAGGGTGCTGACCTTTCCCCTGAACTAGTGAATGACATTGTTTAATTAAAGCAAGCTGTTAACCCTTTTGAAGCTTTTCCTTTAGAAAAGCCCATAAAAAACCTGTGCTAGCAGGCTATCCTGGGTGTGCTAGTGTGCTTGCTAATGCACAGCCCCAGAACTCTGTCCCCTGTACTACCTAGCTGCTTCACAAGCAGAAAAGATTCCTGATTTTATAACTGCTTTAACACATCTTTGCTTTTGTATGGCTCTTGTCATTCCTGCAAAAATACTTAGATACAAACGCTGAAGTGGGAATTGTTGATAAGCAATTGGGCACTTTATCTCATGCTGTTTTGTAGATGGTGCATTTTAAAAATAAAGCAACATTGCCCTATGAGCTTTGGGACTTTAATTTTAGTTCTGACTTTGCCACGTGACCTCCAGCAAATGACTCCAGACTTCCGGGTTTCCTTTTTTTCATCTACAAAATGAGCAGGTTGAATTATAGATTTAGAGACAAAAGGTCCACTAGAGGTCATCTAATCCAGTCTCCCCATTCCCCATTTTATGGGTGGAGAAACCAAGGCCATTAAGTTCAAGTGACTTGCTTGAAGTCACACAGATAGGAAGAAGCAAGACTGGAATTAGAACTCAAATCCTCTGACTCCAAAACCAATGACCTTTTCATTGAAACATGAAGGCAATCATCCTAGAACTCTTGTTGTTATTCGGTTGTTTCCAACTCTTTGCAAGCCCATTTGGGGTTTTCTTGGCAAAGATGCTGGAGTGGTTTGCTATTTCTTTTTCCAACTCATTTTACAGGTTAGGAAACTGAGGCAAACAGGGTTGAGTGACTTGTCCAGGTTCACATAGCTGAATGAGATCACACTTGAACTCAGGTCCTCCTGACTACAAGCCTGATGTTTTGTCCACTGTGCTACCTAGCTAGACTTCATCCTAGAACTATGATTTTCTAATTATCACATAATTATAAACTCTTTGAGGACAAGGATCATATATTCTATTTTTTCTCCTATATTCCTTGCAGTTTCCCTCCCCACTCCTACCATGCTGGGCTCACAACATATGGACATCAAAATAGTTAATCACCAATTCATTTATGTAGAATGGGACTAGGGCTTGGAACTAAATGGCTTTTCTTCAGTGCATGGACCAGACCTTCCTAAGCACTGTAGAATATTATATGCATGTATGTATGTGTGTATGTGTGCTTACCCATATTTACAGACCCCTTTTAGCTCCTGGTAATCCTGATCCAACCCCTAGACCATTAGCAATCATTCTGAGTTGACAGACATTCAGAGATGAGGATCAGACTGCGCTTTTGGAAAATTTATTACTGGCAGAAGAGCTTGCATCCCAAGGGCAAGAGTTTTGTTTCTTTTGCGACTAATAACTCAACATGGATGGCAGGCAGGAACACTTTATAAAACATCTTCATTCTTCACAGGTGAGAAAAGTGCTAGCCAGGCTAGGGTGCAGTATTTCACTTAATTCAGGGGTGATTTGATTACTCTGATTTTTAAGCATTTTAACTTTGCCCCCAACAGTTCCCATAGACAGTTGGGAAAAATGAGAAGAGCCTGTGGAAACACACATCTCATTTTATATTGCAGATGTGGTGGTAATTGTACCCTAAGCAGCATTAGCGCTGGTTCTGGAGAAAGCAAAATTGCATGCAATGAGATTCTGGGGGAAGTGGATTTGCTACCTAATAGAAGAACCTTCCTTGATGAAATGGCTAATAATAAGTACATGGGCAGGGAGAATTATTATTATTTATTAAGTTTCATTTGTTTTCAAAGTAAGTGGAATAGCCAATGACAAATATACACGGCTTATTTTTCTCTTCAAAAACATAGATAGACCCATTTCTATTAGGCATGGGCTTCCTGGAAACATGGGAGTTGGGGAGAAGTAAAAACCTTTTTTTCAGACCTTGAGATCTCTTTAATTCTATAGCTAATGGTCCTGCTTAGACACTTACTATCTGTGTGACCCCGGGTAAGTCACTTAACCCTGTTTGTCTCAGTTTCTTCATCTGTAAAATGAGCTGAGAACAAAATGGTAAACCACTCCAGTGTCTCTGCGAAGAAAACTCCAAGTGTGGTCACAAAGAGTTGGACATGACTGAAAAATGGTTCCATAGTCCTGTGGATCTCAAAATACTAAACATATAGAACCCACAATGGATAGCTGAATGATGCCAATAGATTAGATAGATTGATTCACTCAGGAGCAGAGTCAAGCCCAGTCAAACTCAGTGTATAGAGCATGGGTCCTGGTGTCAGAAAGACCTGAGTTCAAACCTAGCGTCAGACACTGGCTATGCAAATGTAGTGAAGTCACTTTACCTAAGTGTGCCTCAGTTTCCTCAACTGTAAAATGGAGATAATAGCACCTACCTCATAGGATTGTAGTGAGGATCAAATGAGATAATATTTGTAAAAGTGCTTAACTCAATACCTGGCACAAATTGGATGTTATATAAATACTTATTCCCTTTTTCCCACTTATAGAATGCTTTAAGGTTTAGAGAATACCATACTTCAACAGATTATTTCACTTGAACCTTGATAAAAATCATGTAAGATTAGTAGTATAAATATATATTTCTCATTTTACAAATGAGAAGAAACCTGTGGGCTAGAGAGGATAAGTGGGCCAGTGCCCAGGTTCACATACCTAGTTAATGGCAGAATGAAGACAGTCTTTATGATTCTCAGTCCAGTATACATTCCGTTAGATACGAAACCAAATTAAAATAGACTCTCAGACATAATCTACTTAAGATGACATTCTATCTTTGATAGCAGCACCAAAAAGCATTTTGTGGAAGAACAGCATAGTTTAAATTGTAAAGACATCCTAGGCGGTTATAGATATACTCTGAATCTGTTCAATTTCCTCTTAATAACCTATTATAAAACTTTTGTCCATGAATTTATCTAAATCATTTTTGAATGTATATTGTCCACTAATTGGGGCAATAATTTCCTTGTGTTACCTTCTGGATAGAAAGGTATTTTCCTTTATTTGTATTTAGTTCTTCAACCTCTAGTTTTATTATCCTAAGATTGGGTGAGTCATATTCACCCTCTCCACATTTTACATGACATCAGGGCTTTTAATCATTTCTCCTCTAAGTCTCCATGTTTGCAAATTGAATGAACCTATTTTTTTTTACTTTCATAGAATTGTAAATCTTTAAAGAAAATGTTCTAAGAATTGTCTTTATGGAAGACAGTTGAGTGTTCTCATGATAGTGGGGACTCTGCTCTCCATTTCTTTAAATTACGGCTTCCATATCAAGCTGCCTTCTTTTTCATCTGAAAATGGAAGTGCCTCTAATCACCACATCTTCCCAATGGATGTTCCCCAACAAAGAGAATGGGAAGGTAGGGAAGGAAATCCCATATAGGGCATTATTGTTGTGTACTCTAAGTGAGAGTTGAATAGTGAGAATTCCACCTTTCATATCCAATTTGGGAAAATGGGAGATTCATTCTTCCTCTATTTCTGAAAGTCCCTCACTAATATGAATAGACTTAGATTACAACTGTGGGAAGCCCTTCTGGATGGACATCATTTCCTTGCGAATTATTCAAGAATCAGTGGCATTGTAGATAGAGAGCTGAATTGGATTCAAGAAAAAGTGAGTTCTGATCTTGCCTCAGACGCTTTCTACATGACTTCTAGGCAAGTCACTTGTTTTCTCTATGGTCACTGATTTTTAAAATTCTTCTTGCTCATATCATTTGTCTTTTTTTCTGGCTTTTAAATTTCATCTCTGCTTCTGGGGCCCAAGGGGCACTTCCTCGACTTCTTGTGCTGGGGGTAGGGACCTGGTTACTGGTTTTCTGTGCCTGGGCCTCAGGTACTGGCAGTTGGATGTTATAGTGGTCTGGTAGTTTACCTGGTGCTGAGTTGGAGGTGGTGTGTGCTTGGTGTTGGTGCTTGTCTGCTCCTCTACCCTGGGGCTCAGGATCTCCCACTGGTCCACTGAGGTGGAGCTTGCTGCTGGTTGCTGGGACACCCCCTGTCCTGTACTGGTCTTCTTCAACCACAGCAAGAGAGACCTTTCCTGTAAATCCTCCTACCCTCCCAAGCTAAAAGATTGCCATACCCACCTTTCTGCTGGCTCTACTATTCCAGGATTTTCCCTGGGGCAATATTCTTTGGGTTTTTCAGGATCAACAAGGGAGGGTGAGAGCGACTCACTGCTTACTCCGCCATCTTGGCTCCTTGGTTTAAATAGGTGACTTTCAAACATTCAGTCTGTGGGCTGATAGCCCTAGGGGTAGCTGCTGCCACTGCTGCAGACCCTGTGCAGGACTGTGCTTCTCTCTCATACAGTTCTGACAGTTCGCCACTCCTGGGCTGAGAGATCTGGGAATCACCACTGCTGCCAGTGATTCAGTCTGCTGGGGTCTGCTGTGGTCCAGTCTGCACTGGTGCAGCTCCGCTCCTTTCCCAGCCGAGTGCAATAGATCCTTCCTGTCAACCTTCTAGGTTGTCTTGGGCTGGAAATCTGCCACGCTCTGTCTCTTTGTGGATTCTGCACTATAGACTTTGTTCAGATTCACTTTTTAGGTGTATTTGAAGGAATTTGTGGGAGAGCTCAGGTGACTCTGCTCTTTCACTCCACCATCTTGGCTCCACCGCCCCCCCCATTGTTTTCTCTGAGTCTGTTTTCTCATCTGTAAAATGGGGATGATAATAGAACTTATTTCATAACATAAATGTAAGGATCCCATGAAATAACATATGTAAAGTGTCTTGCAAAATAAATTGCAGTGTAATGTCAATTATGAAGATAATGATGTTTTAGGAAACCATCCATTGGTTACAACAGAAATATAACCTGACAGTTAAGCTCATGTCAGTGTCTTAAATGTTAATCTCTAAACAATTGGACATTGATTCAATAAAATTATTGGGAAGACTGGCAGAAATGGAATCTAAATGACCCAGACAAAAAGAGATAATAGGTAAATGTCTTAAGAGCGACTTATAAAAGAATGACACTACCCTTTGTGCTCTTTGGGAAGTTGCAAGTCACCCCTGGAGCATCATGAAGCTTTTAACTCTTGACTGGCAGAGCGCACTGCAGGAAAGCCTTAGATCTAAGATTTAGAGCCAGAAGGGACCTCAGAAGATAAGTGGTCTTCATTTTATAGGTGAGGAAACTGAGGCTGAGAGAATTTAAGCGACTTGCTATCTGGGTGATATGGTAGATAGAGTGCTGGGCTTGGAATCAAGAAGATACTCACCATCAAACATTTGCTAGCTATGTAAACCTGGGCAAGTAACTCTAACTCCCCCAGTCTGTTTTCTCATTTGTAAAATGGATATAATAAGAGAATTAACTTCAGACTCTTAGTAGCTTTGTAAGCCCGGGCAAGTCACTTAAACCCTGTTTGCCTCAGTTTCCTCATCCATAAAATCAGGATTATAATAGGGTTGTTGTGAGGATCGAGATAATAGTTATAAAGCACTTAGCATAGTGCCTTGCATGTAGCAAGTACTATGTAAATGTTAGCTGTCATTATTGTTGTTAAATTTTAAGCACTAAATGAATGTTAACTGTTATAAGGATACAAGACTTTGGGGAGGGGGGCAGGCTATCCCGCCAGCTATGCCAATTGTAAGGCCAAATGTAAGGGGCCTGATCTGTTCTGCCCTGATATGCCAAAGGTAGGGACATAGACACTCTGAGAGAATAGTTAGATACTGAAAAAAGAGGGGCATGTGTGTGTATGTATGTACTTATGTGTATGTGTTTGTATACATATATGTGTTTTATATATGTACAGACATGTGTATATACATATATACATACAAAAATACACATATACATGCATATACACATATGCACGTGCACTTACACACATATCTATACCTATATACATATGCACACATGCACATACGTATAAATATACATACACATACAAATGCACATAAGCATATACATGCACATATATACATATACACATACCCATATATCCATATATGTATACACACATACATACACACATATATACATATATACAGACACACATATATAATATACATGCAAATGTACATATAAATACACATATACACATATACATACACATACACATATATTAACATAAACATATGTGCAAACATATACATAAGCATATACACATATGCATGAACATAAACATACACATAAACATAAACATGTACATTTACATAAACATACACATATACATAAACATATACACAAACATATACATAAACATACACATATACATAAACATATATGTGAACATACATATGCATATACACAAACATAAACATATACACATACACATACACATACACATACACACACACACACACCAACCCCAGACCAGATCAGGTATTTTATAGAAATATAACAAAGAAGGCATCATTCCAGGGATGGCCAGGGTCACGTTCACATTCTCCCATGGGATAATTGGAGCTTCTTTTGCTGTTTCCATTTACTAAAGGCAGTTCACATTCTCTTTGTGACTCGAAGTCATGTTCCTAGCTCTGGCCTACCCTCATAAAACTACTCTTTGCTATTGCTATCAATGTTACTATTATTATTATTATTATTATTATTATCATCATCATCATTGTTGTTCAATGGAAAGTAAATATGAGGTGATACAACCGGAATTTCTCCCCAGTCTCTCTAGATTCAAATCCTGTGTTCCTCCCACTGCATCATGTTGTTGGGCTAGGTAGGAGTAACTGAGATTTCCCTCTTATCATGCTGTTCCTTTGAGCTATGCTAAAGTTACTATCTCACAGCTACCTTCTTCCTCTTAGGTTTGCATGGTTAACCTTTTTGCATCATCTAGAAATCAGTCTAGAAATGTCAAGCAGTTTGCTCATGGCCACACAAGCACTTGAAGAAAGAAAGATTTTGAACTTGAGGCCATAGCGATTAATATTCCTTGAGAAGCAACTCTAGACTCTTCCATAGTGTTAGATTGAATGCACACTGAAGGTTGTATAAGAAGTAAGTTCCCTGAGGGAAAGGCTATTTTGTTTTTATCTCTTCATATCATGGGCCTACCTTAGTGCTTTGTATATAAGATGCTCTTAATAAATATTTACTGAACGAAACAACCAAAAAAAAGCCCCATGCTTTGCTGGAACTCATATTCATGACCAGGCAGTCACATATAAGAAATGCAAATGGGAAAAGTAAAGACATGAAGTTAGTTTGTTAATTCTAGGGTTAAAATATGCTATTCTGCTGTTGCCATCTTAATGACCATCTGAGTCTACTTATTAACTGTGTGACCTTGGGCAACTCACTTAACAGAAGCTGTGCTTATCTACAGGAAGATGGTTATATGGCCGGTACTTGAGATATAGGTGGATTCGTACACAAGGCCCTAAAAGTCATGTATATAGACTAATACAGTGTTAGATCTGAATGGGCCTTAGGACGCCATCTTTTTTTTTCAGAGGAGAAAACTGGGTCTTAGCAAAATGACATAATTTGCCTTAAATCGGTTAGTAAATAGTAGAGCTCAGACTAGAACCCATGTCACCAAGGCTTTTTTCTTCTACTTTCCTATGGCCTCTTTTCTGAAAACAGGACAATAGCTGAGTTAGAGATCCCTTGGGGTTATTGGGTAACCCACATTGATATCAGCATAAAAAAACCTCTCTGATAATTATGTCACTGTGATTTTGATTGTTGTTTTTGTTCATCCTTCATTCTCAAAAATGACCAATGACATCACAAAGGCGTTGTTGACTAGTATGTGAACTGGATTTAAGTGAGGCGGAGCTGTGCAAAGTCATCAGCCGCACTCTCTCCTCCAGAGTCATCAGACTCCAGTGGCAAGACACAGGTCAAGGCGACTGGTGACGGCACAACTTGATCTTGCTTATAACCTTAATCGAGATAACTTTCCATAATAATGCCAAGGATCCTTACGAAACATTCCTACTTTGCCAAAGCACAGAATTTGAATCAAACCAAAAATGTAATAAAGTGACCCAGGAGGAGGTCAGGTTGATTCTGTTTTATGGAAAAGAACACATAAAAGAAACCAGAAGGAATTATTTTTAAACCAATGTGACAGTTTTTTCTTTTTAATTTCAGGGTCCTTTAGTGCACTTCAGTTAACCCCAGTACAATAAAATGACAGTTAGACAGAACTGGAATTGATTGTAAAATGTAACCATTTGAACAAACTGTACCCTCTCCAGTCATAAATAGAATACAATTGCACAGAAGATGGAAGATCTTATTACTGTCACTTCTTTTTATGATCCTCTGTGTAGCCATAGACTGCTTTAAGTTTACCCATCAGACCACAGTCTGATTTTCTTCAGTTGCCCCATACTAGTTTCAGCAGCTGGTTTATTCCGGCACAGAGCCATTTTTCCCCCTGTCAAGTTCTATTAAGTCAAATTAATTCTAATTTCAATACTGACAAAGATTTTGTTTGACAGCCTGTGTGACCTCTGATTTCCTCACAAGGACATGGTCTTTATCTAAAAAAAAAAATAAAAGTAAACTGTCTTTGGGAGGACAGCAAAAGAGAAGGTGATGATATTCTCTGTTTCCACTGAAGACAGGACAAAGGGATCAGATTTTCACTGTGGTATGAAATATGTGAAGCCAGAGGAAAAAATAAATTGCCTCACCATAATGGAGGCAAGACTCTAGAATTTGTTACTAATAGCTCATTTTCTCAGGGGACTTTTAAGAAGGATGTAGACACTTGTTCTTTGGCACAATAATAATAATGGCTAATATTTATATAGCACTTGCTATGTGTCAGCATGGGGCTAAATACTTTATAATTATTAGCCAATTTAATCCTCACAATGACCCTGGGGAATTAGTTGCTGTTATTATCCTCATTTTACAGATAGGGAAACTAAGGTATATAAAGTTAAAGTGACTTGCCCAGGGTCACACAGCTAGTAAGTATCTGGGGTCAAATTTGAACTCAGGTTTTCTGAGTTATCTATCTAAGGGAAGCATCACCTCGCTTCCCTTAGCATCAGAGTAAAGTCCTGACCCAATGCTGTGGAATTGACGAGGTAATCTCTTGCTGTCCCTTCAAGTTCCATGACCCAAAAGTTTTCTTCTAAAGTGAATCATGAAGATTTTGCGAGACTTATGTGGAAAAAGAGAGAGAGAGATTCTTACTGTCACCTATTATAGAAATTAACATTTATTTTCATTGTCATTTTATTTTATTTTGGGGTCCAGACTTGAGATTTCATTGGTGTGAGAAACTCTCAGTATGAAAATTTCTTCCACTGATACAGGTTGGGTGCCCAACTGTAATGTAATCCTAGAGAATTTCCCAGGACACTGAGCCCTTGGGATTGACTTGCCCAAAGTCACACAGCTAGTATTTGTTGGATTCACGACTTGAATCCAGGTAGCCCCAGGACCAGCCATTCATTATGACATGCTGCTAAGATACTATCTCTTCATAAAAATTCTATTCAGGTGCATGGTTGTCATATGGAGGTGATCCTGAGTGTCCGAGTCTAAGCTGGCCATCCTCTGTGCCTAAAATGCTCTTCATCCTCATGTATGCTTTTGGAGTCTCCCCTTTTTCTTTTAAACTCATTTCAAGCATCATCGTCTGTACAAAGACTTTTCTAACCACCCCCCCACCCAGTTATGAATGTTATCCCTCCAAAAACTACCTGGCATTCGTTGTGTGTGGTGTGTATACCAAAAAATGTATGTGTGTATGCATGTATGTACAAATAATATGCATGCATATATTTCATTGTGTGTGCATGTATGTATGTATGTATGTATGTATGTATTATTTATGGGGTGCATTTTGTCTCCCTCAACAGTATATAAACTCCTTGAGGACAGGGCCTGTTTTTACTTTTTTTCTTTGTATCCTAAGCCTTTAGCACAGTTCCTGTTATATAGGTGTAATAGCAATTAAGGTGGGACTTTTTGTTGTTGACCTTTGGTGATTCTGGC
>CM053627.1:185366137-185389672 GCA_028646595.1 Phalanger gymnotis | reverse complement strand
TGATAGAGTGCACAGTTTAAGTAATTGAAATATGTCAACTTACCATCCAATCAACGGTTGTGAGTGCAGTACTGGTTAGGTGCCAAGTACAGGGTGTACAAAGGCAAAACTTAAAACAAACAAAAAGCAATCCTTGCCACCAGGAAGTTTACATTCTATTAGGAAAGACATGTACTGTTTGTACCTTTTCTATTCAATGACTCTGTTCTCACCCCACCCCCACTAACATCGCCCCATCTCAAACTCCCAAACATTTTATCCTCACAGCCCCAAGAGTTAAGTTCTGTCATTATCACTATTTTATAGTTCAGTAAACAAAGACTGAGAGATTAAATGACCTGTCCAAGGTCCCACAGCTAGTAAATATCTGAGACAGGATCTTAATTCAGGTCTTTCTGACTCCAAGTGTATTATTTGATCCACTGCTTCATGTAAGGTATACCCTAAAACTAACATTTTAACCAATCTGATTGAGAATCTATGTGGTATAGTGGATATAATTCTGAATTTGAAGTTAGCAAGACCTGTGTTCAAGACCTGCGTCTGATAATTTGAATGGGGATAGAGTGAAGGACTGAGAAGACCTGAGTTAAAATCTGACCTCAGACACTAGATGAGTGTCCCTGTGCCACATCTCTGTGCCACAATGTCCTTATCTGTACAATGCAGATAATAACAAATAGCATGTACCTTATGGGTTTTTATGAGGATCAAGTAAGTTAACATATAAGGAGCTTTTTAAACCTTAAAGTGCTATATAAAGGCTCATTATTTTCATTATTATTTTTATCTCTTTGACCATGGACAAGTCACTTCTATTATATGAACCTCAGTATTCTCATCTATGAAATGAGGATAATAGCATCTTACTTAACTCACAGAATTCTTATGAGGCTTGAACGAGCTTTTCAAGTAGTAAAGCGCACACACACACACACACACATACATACACACACACACACAAGTCATCTATTACATATCATAGTAGTACTGCACTGGGAGCCAACAGACCAAGGGTCTAAGCCCTATCTCTGTCGTTGTTATTGTTGTTGTGGTGGTTATTGAGTGGTGTCTGACTTTCTGTGACCTTATTTTGGGTTTTCTTGGCAAAGATACTGGAGTGGTTTGCCATTTCCTTCTCCAGTTTATTTCATAGATGAGGAAACTTAGGCAAAAAGGCTTAAGTCACTTTCCCAATGTTACACAGCTAGTCAGTGTCTGATTTGAATTCAGAAAGATGAGTCTTCCTGATTCCAGACCCAGCACTCTAATTGTGCCACCTATCTCAACCATTAATCTTTTTGTTGTTTTTTGGTTTTGGAAAAATCATTTCATTTCTTCACATCTCTTTTTCCTTATCTTTAAATTGAAAGGTTGTATTAGGCAATCTTGTTTTTGAGACCCATGAATGACATATTTTCTTTACAATGGGGCAGTTCATGCAGTCACTCATACAATATATTGATGGAATCTCTTTCAGTTATATTGTAATATAAAGAGCATTAACTTGGGACCCGAAGTACCCATGGGACTCACATTCAAATTCCACCTCCTAGATGTTATACCTGTGTAACCTCAGGCAAATTAATTAGTCTCCCCAACACTATTTCTTTATCTATAAAATGAAAGGGCCAGACTAAATATCCTCTGAGGTCCCTCCTAGCCCTTAATCTATTATTCCTAAATCATCCAACACTAAGCTTCTATGGTTCTAAAAGGTTAACTTAATCCTAGAATTGGATTGCTTTTAGCCACCAAATTAGTTACTTATCCTTTTTAAAACTCAATTGCCTCCCAGGATCCTAAGGTATGGACATAGTGGTGAGACATCTGGGAGGAGAAACCAATGAAATGATTCAAAGAATTTAGAAATAACCTCACCAGCAACATAGTGGAGAAAGTGAATTGGTCTGAGCAATAGGGATTGGTCATCATCATCATAATCATCATCATCATCATCATCATCATCATCATCCAAAAATCTTTGGGCAATTTCATTGTCACTCATTCTTTCAGAGTAAATGAACCCTCCACATTGCCTCTCCTTCAGTGCCTTACCACTTCTTTAGAAAACTGATTTGGGGGCAGCTAGGCAGCGTAGTGAGTAGAGCACCAACCCTGGAATCAGGAGGACCTGAGTTCAAATCCAGCCTTAGACACTTGACACACTTACTAGCTGTGTAACCTTGGGCAAGTCACTTAGCCCTGCCTTCCCCCCTCCAAAAAGAACTGGTTTGGAGCTAAATCAGTAATTTTATTTTTCTATGAACCAAAATTTCCTCAGAGCAAAAAGTAATCCCTTGCTTGACTAGCATTTTTAGGTAACCAAAGTATGTTAGGTGCTACGTGGACGGTATAAAAGACATAGCTGTGACATGCACCTTATTATGACATGCATTTCAGATTTTAAGTCAAAACACTGTTACATATTATTCAGCCATAGAAGGTTCCTCAAAGGTTTCCTAGCCTAACTCTAATCTAAAATAAGAGTTTCTTCTATGATATTTCTAGTGGTCATCCAGCTGCTCCTTGGTCACTCATGACAGGAAACTCATTATCCCCAGTAGTAAGTTATTCTAGTTTGGACAACTGCAAATGTAAGGAATTTTTTTTCTTATGTTAAGTCAAAAATCTGTTTCCCTTTAATTTTGTGCCCTGTATTCCTAGTTTTGTCCTTTGGAACCATCCTCTTTCCATATGAAAACTATTCATATATTTGAAGACAGTTGTCATATTCCCCTTAATCTTCTCTCTACATTATACATCCCTAGTTCTTTTGACCTAATAATAAAAGAAAGCATTTATTTCTACAACATGGCTTGAAGTCTCATTATTCTTTTGGGTACATTTCTCTACTCTTTTCCTCCTCATTTCTCGTCACTCAGTTATCTTCCTTCATTCTTGTCTCTGAGGAAAAGGTGGCCCCACTTCTTTCTTATCACAAGAAACCACTCTCCATGCACCCACAAACCCATACCCCTAGTCTCCTTCAGAAAATTACCCCCATTATCATCTCCACTCTCTTATCATTAATCTCTCCCTATGTACTGGCTCCTATAGGCTCCTGCTGCCTAAAAACAATACATCCGTTAAAAATCTTTATCAGATATGACCATTTTCATTATCAATCATTATCTCTCCTCTTCTTGATTAAATTCAATTTTTTTCTTTTCCTTTTAAAAATCACTTTTGGGGAATGAAGACAAGATGGCAGCTGGAAAGCAGAGACTAGCTTAAGCTCTCCCACAGGTCCCTCCAAACACCTATAAAAATGGCTCTGAACAAATTCTACAGCTGCAGAACCCATGAAATAGCAGAGAGAAGCAGGGCTTCAGCCCAGGACAGCCTGGATGGTCTCTGGGAAGGGTATATTGCAAGGAGCTGGGAGCAGAGCAGAGCCCAGTGTGGGCCATGCCAGGACCAACCAGACTGAGAGCTGGGCAGAACAAGCCATAGTGCCCTGAATCAGTGAGCTGTGGAAGTTACCAGACTTCTCAACCCATAAACACCAAAGACAACAGAGCAGGTTAGTAGGAAAAGCTACTGGGACAGAGTGAAAGGAATTCTCAGTCAGCCACTGCCCTGGAGGCAGCGAAGGTGGTGCAGCTCTGAGGCTGCTTACAGAGCTACAGCTGCAGTTGCTTCTGGCCCCAGACCCACCTGGTGGGAGGAATTAAGTGGCAGATTAGAGCAGAGTAAAAAGCCTGCTTTGCCCCACCTGGATCTGGGCCACAATCCTGGTTGGCAGTTCTTGGGAGAGAAGAGCGCTGGTGTGGCAGGGCTTGCTGTGTAAAAGTAGCTCTGAAAACAGCAGCACAGCCCCTCAAGTTTGGGACAAAGTACTCTCTACAAGCAGTTGTCCCCTGACAAAAAGAGAGACAGAGAGACAGAGAGAGAGAGACAGAGAGACAGATATAGAGGGCACAGAGTGAGTTGAATATGAATGGATGATATCTAAAAAAATAAAATCAAATTAAGGGATGAGAGAGGAATATATTGAGAGAGGGAGAGATAGAATGGGATAAATTATCTCACATAAAAGTGGCAAGAAAAAGCAGTTTTGTTGGAAGGGAAGAGGCGGCAGGTGAGGGGGAATGAGTGAATCTTGCTGTCATTGGATTTGACCTGAGGAGGGAATAACATACACATTCAATTATGCATCTTACCCCACAGGAAAGAAGGAGAAAGTGGATAAAAGGGGGGGACAATAGAAGGGAGGGCAGATAGGGGAGGAGGTAATCAAAAGCAAACCCTTTTGAAAAGGGACAGGGTCAAGGGAGAAAATTGGATAAAGGGGGACTGGATAGGAGGGAGCAAAATATAGCTAGTCTTTCACAACATGAGTTGTGAAGCGTTTTGCATAATGATACACGTGTGACCTATGTTGAATTGCTTGCCTACTTAGGGAGGGTGCTGGGGAGGGAAGAGGGGAGAGAATTTGGAACTCAAAGTTTTAAAAGCAGATGTTCAAAAAAAAAGTTGTTTTTGCATGCAATTGGGAAATGAGATATACAGGCAATGGGGCATAGAAATCTATCTTTCCCTACAAGAAAGTAAGGGAAAAGGGGATGGGGGGACTAGGGTGACAGAAGGGAGGGCTGAGTGGGGAATGGGGCAATCAGAATATATGCCATCTTGGAGTGGGGGAGGGTAGAAATAGGGAGAAAATTTGTAATTCAAAATCTTGTAGAAATCAGTGCTGAAAATTAAAAATATTAAATAAATGATAAAATATAAAAAAGGAAAAAATCACTTTCTATTTTATTGATGTGTATTGTCTTTATACTACATTTATTCAGATTTCTCCTACTTCATGGCATATCTTTTGTAACAAAACATGTTTGTTAAATAAAATTAATCGTACGGTGACATAGAGGCAGCATTTCACATTTGTAGCATCCTTTCTCTACTAAAAAAAAAATAGCAGAAATCTATTTTTTCTCTCCCATCCTCTATCTTATTGAAAAAAAGGAAAAAATGTAATAAAATGAAGTCAAGCAAAAGAAGTTCCCCTCCCATTATACACACAGATCTACATATACACACGTATGTATACATATACACATATATGTACACATATACACGTGTGTATTTGTGTAAAGTTCCTTACCTCCAAATCTGTCACCTCTCTGTAGTGAATAGCATGTTTCATCATAGGTCTTCTAGAATTATGAATAATTGTTTTACAGCTTTCAAAGTTGTTTGTTTTTAAAGTTTTAATGCTAGGCATGAATTGTTCTCCCAGTTGTACTTATTTCATTCTTCATTGTTTTGTTAAAGACTTAAAAATCATTCATTTTTATAGTGTTGCTGTTATAATAGAAGTGTTCCAGTGAAGCTTGCTTTACTCTGCATTAGCTGATGTGTCTTTTTGAAATCACCTTTTCCACATGTCTTACAGCCACAACAGTTCTCCATCATATATATGTATATATATATGTGTGTGTGTGTGTGTGTGTGTGTGTAGTAACTTTTTTACAATTCCAAACTGCTTTGCAGAATGGTTGTACACTTTCAGAAAACCATCTATACTAGGTGCCTCCACTTATTCTTCTCTGTCAATCTTAGACCTTTTGCATTCCAACCTCATTGCAAACTGAAATTGTTCCCTTCAAGGTTTCCAATAATCTTTAATTACCAAATCAAACTATCTTTTATCAGTCCTCATCATTTTTGACTTCTCTGTAATCTTTGACATTGTCGGTCACCCTTCTACCAGATACTTCTCTCTTCTGGTGTTCCGATAGCTGCTTCTCAGTCTCCTTTGCTGTATGTGTCCGTGTCATACCCAGTAACCTTGGGTACTACACTTCCAAAGACTCTGTCCTGGTATTTTTCTAATCTTCCACTACACTAACTTGCTTGATGATCTCATTAGCTCTCATAAATTTAATTGTTATTGACATATGATTCCCAGATCTATATATCTAGCCTTAGTCTCTTTGCTGAGCTACGGTCCCATATCACTAGCCTTTTGGACATCTCAAACAGAATGTCACAGGGCATCTGGAACTCAATATGTTTAAAACAGAACTCATTATCTTTCCCCTTAAACTGTACCCTATTTTCAGACTGTCCTATTACTATCAAGGAAGTTACCATCTTCTCAGTCTTAGGACTTTGGTGTCATTCACTAATCTTCACTCTCACTACACATGTTTAACCTATTACCTAATCTTGTCATTTCTACCTCCATAACTTCTCTTGTAAGCACCTTCTTCTCTCTGTTCACGTAGCTACAACACTAGTTCAGTCCCTCATCACCCCTTGCCAATACTACTGCAATAGGCTCATGGTTGGTCTTCCTTAAGTTCCCCCTGCTCTGATCCATGGTCTACTCAGTTTCCAAAGAGATGTTTTCAAAAGTGCAAGTCTGAACATAGCATCACCCTATTCAATAAACTCCAAAACTAAAGCCTCAGTACAGGTTCTTTATTGCTTCTAGAATCAAATAAAAAATCTTCTATTTGGCATTTAAAGCCTCACAAATTGGCCCTTCTGGCCTTTTTAATCTTTTTATGTTTTTGTCTCCTCAATGTACTCTGCAATCCAGCTACAGTGGTCCACATGCTTTTCCTCATATGTAATATTCCACCCTCATCTGTGTTTTCATTGATTCTTCTCCATGTCTGGAATATTCTTCTCACCTCCACCTCTTAACTCCTATGGCTTCCTTCAAGACTCAGCTAAAGTTCTACCTTCTGCTTTAGAATTTTCCCATTTTCTCTAGCTGTTAGTGCCTTTCCCTCTGAGATTACCTTTCAAGTTTCTCTCTCTCTCTCTCTCTCTCTCTCTCTCTCTCTCTCTCTCTCTCTCTTTCTCTCTCTCCCTGCCTCCTTCCCCCCTTCTCTCCCTCCCTCCCTCCCCCCTCTCTTTGTTTCTCCACATTTTACATAAATCGTTATTTATATGTTGTCTCCACTATTAGAATGTGAGCTCCCTGAAGGCGTAGATGGTGCTTTGTCTTTTTTTATACCCCCAGAACTTTGCACAGTGCCTGTCACATAGGAAATACTGAATAAACTGCTTGATCATTGAGACTTCAGTTTATCATTATCCCTTCTTAGCTGTGATTCCCCAAATTGGACATGATATTCTAGAACTGTTCTGACAAGAGTAGAATACAATGGCACCATCACCTCCCTTGCTCACGATGCTATCCTTCTATTAATGTAGCCTATGTTAGCACTAGATCATTTGGCTGTTACATCATACTGCCTTTTCCTAGTATACTTGTAGCCTGCTGGACTATCAGGGGAGGAGAATATGCAGCCATGAGGTCACATGTGATCCCTAGTTCCTCAAGTGCTGCCCTTTGACTGAATCCAAACTTCACAGAACAAATTCTCTTAATAAAAGGATTTGTTCTGTAAACTTGGACTCAGTCAAAAGACCCAAGGAGATAAAAGGTCACATGTGGCCTCAAGGCCGCAGATTTCCCATCCATTTACTGTATCTATGTACATTTTTTCAACCCAAATGTTGAACTTTTCCATTTGGGTATAAAATGAATTCTCTGTGCAAGTTAATGATGATAGAACTCAACCATCAAAATTTCCTACCACCAAAATTCCCTGTTCTCTAAACATTTTAAATTATACTCCTCCAAAATGTATGTATACAATCATTCTCCCCTCTTCTTTTCTTCTTCATTAGTGAAGTCACTCATTCTGTTCTTTTACCCTTAACTTAAACACCTGTCCATTGCAGAACAGGTGTCTCTTTTTTTTTCTGATCCAGCTGTAATCTCCTCCTCAGGATATTCCCAGATGTTTTCTATTTCTAGTTCAGTGATGCTGTCTTTAGGCACACAAGTTCACCGATAGCTAGCTGTAAGTTTGTAAGGTACAATTTTTGGTGAGTCCAGCAATAATACACCAAGGCAACTAAATTCAATGCAAAAAAACATTTATTAAGTATTTATGATATTAAATTATAAAATTTAGAGGCAACTTTGTGGTACAGTGAATAGAGTGCAGGACTATATGCAGTCAGAAAGATCTGGGTTCAAATTCAGTATTACTTTGAGCAAGTCTGCCTCAGTTTCCACATCTGTAAAATGAGGACATTAATAGTATCTACCTCCCAGGGTTTTTGTAAGGTAAAATGCTGTAATATTTGTAAAGCAATTAGCAAACCAATAAAGTACTATATAAATGTTATTATGATTATGATTATTAATGTGACAACATGGGGATAGATACTTTGTATCCAAACGTAAAACTGTAATAGTTTGTGTTCTCAAGGAACTTACATTCTATTGAGGATGGCTAATAAACATATATACAAAGTAAATCTCTAAAAAACAAAAATAATGATTTCACAAGTGGGAAGGAGAGCACCAACAATGGAGGGAGACCAAGAAAAGACCTTCTGTAGTAGGTGGCATTTGAAGTGAATCTTAAAAAGAACAAAGAACCAGAGTAGAGGAAGGAGAAGATTCCAAATTACCCACCTCTTTGTTTTATTCAACCCAAAATTTCTATTTTTTATTTAATTCATTTTACTTCATTCGGTTTATTCATACTGAATATCCTACATCTCTCCTGATGAACTCTAATTATTCCCAGACCTGTTCCCCTGGGATACTCTCCATGAATGAGGTAGCATACCACCCATTTTAATATATCTTTTTGCAGTATGATGAAGTATCATAATAAAAATATTTTACCATCACATTAGTTGCTTATAAAACCTGAACTAACCCTGCTCATTAGATTTAGGAGTCCCGTCATTTTTTTTTTCTTTTCTCACCCTTCTAGAATTAGGGAATCATGTTCCCATGTTTCTATATCTTCAAGTCTTTCTGTGTGCCTTTTCAAACCATCGAATGTTGGATAGGGTATTCATAAGACCATAGACTTAGAGCTGGAAGGGATCTTAGAGGCCATTAAGCCCAACTCCCTAATTTTACAGATGAGGAAACTGAGTCACAGAGAGTTTACATGATTTGAACAAGGTCATGCTGCTGGTAAGCATCTGAGGTAGGATTTGAACCTGGGTCTTCTTGACTTCAATTCCTGTGCTTCCTGAATCACTATACCATGTTTTGGAGTCTTTTTTTTGGAATCAACATGAAAGGAAGGTAGATGACAGTGTATTCAAACACCTTATTATTTCTAATTCTTAGAGAGTATCTGTGAATGGTGAGAATAACACACTTTGTACACAGCCACCAAGCTATCCCAGTCTTGGCAATGTTTTTGTTTGTGATTTCATTGGTACAGAGAAATCCCAAGTGAGCAAACTATACAACTTAGAGTCAGACAGTTGTCTGGGGAATTGAGAGGTTAAATGACTGGTCCAGGGTCATACAACCAATATGTTTTAGAAGTGGGGCTTGAACCCAGTTCTTCCTGATTCCAATGTAGGCTTTCTATCCACTGCTTCATACTGCCCATCTTCTTTAAATATAGTACCTTAAATATTTACAGTAGCTCAAATGTTTTACTTTAAAATATAGTACCTCAATGAAGATAATCAACAGGTATTTATTAAGGTCTCACTATATGCCTACATTGTGTGAGGCATTATAGAATAGTGAATAGAGAGCCAGTTTCAATGCCAGAGAGAACTGGGTTCATCTTATACTTATTAAATATACTGGCTGTGGGTCCCTAGGCAAGTCACAATCTCTGAGAGCTCTATCTAGCTCCTTATGACTATAAATTGCATAGAAGGTGCCAACATGTATTGGCAGATGAAGACACTCAACATGAATTCCCTATTCCAACAAAATCACAAGTTCTTTCCCTGATTTCTTTGCAATAAGTGTGTGATACAAAACCAGAAAGCAAAACATCCCTGGCCTCAAGAAGCTTTCCTTCGATAGAAGTTTAAAACATATGTATAAATAAGCATATTTGGAATATAGAAAATTAAAAAAAAAACAACATATTTTGGGGAGGGAGAACACTAGGACCTGAAGGCAAGAACCTCAGTATTCAGAGTGTTTCAGTTTTCAAATAGAGTTTTGCCTTCCCACTCCAAGGAGAAAGCCAATGGTGATGGTGATGCTAATTATGTTAACTGATATTAATATAGAAAATTAAGACTTGGCATATACGTATTGAATAATAACAACACAACCTATCCTAAAAAGGGGTGATACTCGTTAAAATGTTCTTTGGGAATTTCCCAAAGGCCCTCTCTTTCTTTTTTTTTTTTCTTGTTTGCTCCTACCTTACAATTTACCACTGCTGCCTGGTCTTAGCCAGTGCTCTTGTTTTATTCAAATGTGTTTGCCCCCAAGTCAAACAGCCAGCTGTGCTCTACTGCGTGATGAGGTATGAAGCAGAAAGAACACAATCTAATTTTTAGATCAGTTGAGCTTGAAGCACCTCAAGATAAGGTGGGTGGGGGGAGAGGAGTGGAAGGGAACACATCTCACTGAAGCTCAGGAATTAATTCATGTAGCAGGCACTTATCAGGAAGCCCAAGACTCTCCAAGACTGGTTTCTTCCCTTCCCCCACCCTCAACTCCTCAATCACTGGGTAGTAAAAGTAAACAGGAGAGACTTCATTATCTAATTAAAATTAATTGGTCGTGTGCCAATTAGGAAAGAGCTGGGTAGGTTAGTCTTTGGGTATGAGGTGTGTGTGTGTGTGTGTGTGTGTGTGTGTGTGTGTGTGTGTGTGTGTGTGTGTTTTCTCAGATTGGGGCAATTTCCCTCTGCTCCTTTTCCTGTACAATTCTTTTACTCTTAACTTGGTTGGAACAGTAGCAGGTATTGGGGTTAAGTGCTTATGCAAATGAAAAAATGTCTCAGATTGCTTATTTAGAAACCTCCTCAGGTGGAAATCCTCCTTGGAAGGAAGATTCCTTTACCTGGACCACTTAGCTCAATCAATACCCTTTGGCTTTTAGGACATTTTATGATTGTGTTTTGGTTTTTACCTTTCTCTACCCACTCTACAAAATGCATACATATTAGTATTTAAAGATAATTGTGGTAGTACTAGACATAATTAAGAGACAACATGATATAGTGGGTGGGGAGTCAACTGACCTTGCATTTAGGAAGACCCAAGTCCAAGTTTTGCCTCTGGAATAAAGTATCTGTGTGACCTTAGGAAACTCTCTACAATAACAATTTGCACATGAGTTCCTGATCTGCAGAGTAGAATAAGGGAGTTTACACAATGGGAATTGTCTACATCCACTGGTCTGGCCCATCACCACTAACAACAGCAGCAAAACAAGACTATATGGAGAGAGCTTACATACTAGAAATACCCCAAGCAAAGAGCACACAAACGAATGAACAACAACGATGAAACACCAGATACCTCTGAGAAAGGTATCAAACATAAAATATGGTTGGTGGGACCTTCCATGCCTAAAAAGAAGGTTTAGGTCATATCTATACAATTAGAAAAACACTTGGCTCCAGAACCCTCCATCCAGCAAATTTGAGTTTTTTTTAATGAGTAATTTGATAGCATTATAGTTGGTCTAATAGGTAGTGCCTTTGAAGAATGTGCACATAGTCCTTCTAATGGAAATAGACCAAAACAGTGTTAATTCCCTGACCACCCACAGATAAGGCATTAGAGAAACACAGATGCCAAAGAAAAGGTGACTTAAAGAAATTTAAACAAGCCTAGCTACTTTTCCGGTTCACCAAGCACCAGAAATGTGATGTGCCATGCTGTGACCTCAACTGCTCTCTTTAAAGTTGGAAAGTGAAATAGAAGGTAGGAGTGGCCTATGATAGCACTGTCTTTGCACCTGCCTGTGAGCAGCAGGTATCTTATGGAATCACTGGCAAAACTATTTCCTCTACTTTTATCACAGCCTTAAATAAGGCTGTAAATGGATGGCCTCAGTGACTTTTCCTTTGCCTAACAAAATTCTACCCATTTCCAAAAGCCCATCATAAATTCCCAACTTATACTTAAACCTTTCACTGATAACTCAAGCCCTTGTTAACCTCTCTCACCACTAAAATATAGCACTTACAGTCTCTTCTATGCCATTCTTACCTGATTATTTCTTACTCTTTTGTGTGTTGATTTCATCTCCCCAACTAGATTGCAAACTCCTTGAGGGTCTGAAAAAATGTTTTCACAGTATCTTGGAACTGGGAGATACACCAGAAACTGTCTACAGTATTTCAACATGAAAACGAAGCCCCGCTATTATATCTTCACTAAAGTTATTCAAGTTCCATTGGAAGATCTCCACAGGAGACCCAATACAGAACATTTTACTTTTGAACAGTTTTAATTTTTAGGAAGTTTTTATTTTTCATTATATCCAGCCAAAATCTACCTCTCTACAACATCTACCCTCCATTCCCAGCTCTGGCTTTTGAGGTCAAAGGGAATAAGTCTAGTTTCTCTTTTACATGACAACTCTTCAAATATTTGACAGCAATTATGTCCTCCCCACCATAGGAATTCTCTTCTCCAGGCTAAAAATCTCTTCCAAAGTATATGGTATAATGATAGGCTATAGTATTGAACTGTACATCCCCCTGAAGGCAGGCATCATAACTCACTCATCTTTATGACTCAGTCAGTACTTTACACTTTGCTTTCACAAAGTTGAATGGAGTACTCAATGAATGCTTGGAATTAAAGAAACTCAGAGTTGGAAAGGACCTAATAGATCCTCTATGAATAAATATGAATTCTCTCTATGATGTCCTTGATGTGGTTGTCTAGTTTCTGCTTGCATAGTCAATGAATCAACAAGCATTTATTAACTACTGTAAGGGCAAACAAAGTGGGACTTTTGTTGTCTTTTGTTTTGGAATGCACTAAGGCACTAAGGCAACCAACTGTCTTTGATTGAGTCTTGCCTTTGTTTGTAGGAAGGCCCACGCCCTTTTGCTAATTAGGTCATGAGAGGTGTGAAGCCCTCTGATCCTGAAGAAGTGTATATATTTTGTTTGGGGGCTCACTCATTAGAAGAGTGTTGGTGTGGAGACTCTGGGTAGCCATTAAGGAGCCCCCTGGCTTTGAAAACCAAGATGCTGGTGCTTTTCTCTCTAGTAACTGTGTATATATTGCTATGGTCAGACAGAAACCCTACCTGCCGATTTGTGTCATTTTCTCTGTTTATATAATTTTTGCTTGTAATTTCTGTTTGTATTTGCTCTGAAGTTCAGGGTGCTGACTTTTCCTCCTGAACTAAGTTAATGATATATGTATGTTTAATTAGAGTGAGATTGTAAACCCCTTAAAGTTGCTTTCCTTAACATTGTTGTTATAACTACCTACAACTTGCTGGATGCTGTGCTGGGAATACAAAGGCAAAAATGAAATGCTCCCTTCTTTTTGAGGACTCTGGTGATGAAGGACTTTGTGGTCAAAATATGTTATCCTTGCTATAAAATTAACATAGCCCTCTCTGCAAATCACATGCTTTGGTCTCACTTCTGCCTTCTGGAGCCAAGTAAAGTAAATCTAATTCTTCTTCTATTTGACAGTCTTTCAAATATTTACAAAAATTTTCTTGTCCTACAAAGGTCCTTAACACCCCCAAGTTTTTCTGATTGTATCACAATTTTTATTTTCCTCACCATCCTGATCATCCTTTTCTGGATATGTTCTGGTTTCAGATGTGATGTGACAAAGGCAGCCCTGCAGAGTACAGGGTTCTATCATTTCCCTCTCTCTGAATGCTATTCTATTAAGGCTGCCTAAGATTAGCCATGCAGATAGTGTTGCATAGTAGATTTGGCTTTAAGTCCCACCCTAAACACCTATTGGTTGTATGATCCTGAGAAGTGACTAAACATCTGAGTGGCTCCAGGATTCTCCAAGACTGTAAATTGGAGAGAAGATATGGCTGTATATTAGTAAAGAAAGCTTCTTAACAGTTGCTGCCTATACTAATAAAAACATAAATCTACTCTTCACTTCCCCCAAAAAAGACTGAAAAGGGCTTTTTTTGCTATTATGTGTTGACTCATACTGAGTTTAAGAAAGAATTGTGAGGCATAGACATAACTTACTCCACATATTGATGGCTATTGCCAGTAGTCCATCAATCAATAAACATTGATTAAGTGCCTACTATATTCCAGGCACTGTGCTAAGTGCTGGGGATACAAAAAGAGGCAAAAAACAAGCCATGCCCTCAAGGAGCTTATGGTCTAATGATTGTTATTACTTAGTATTCATTATAGTTTAAATGCTAGTGAAAGGTGGGGGGGGGAGTTATTCTGTACAAGTTATTCTGCAGTGGTAGTACAAGAGGTTCAGTGATATATTTGGCTACATTCATTAACTTAATTTTAGAGATATATTGATATTCATATATGTGTATATGTATATCCATCTATTAATCTATCGTGTCTTTTTCTTTCTCTCTACTTCTGTCTATCTCTATCTGTCCACAATATATGTGTGTATCTGTTTGTCTAGTTATGCATCTATTTATCTATCTAAATTTAAATCCTCAGACTAAATGCCTGTCCATATTTCAGTGTCTAGCATTTATACTGATGGATGAGCTCTATAGCCTTTTTATCCAAATAACCAGTTGCATCTCATGGTCTGGACACAAGGTACTCTTAACTACTTTTCCCAAAAAAATTCCTTTGGGTGATTATCTGGGAAGCTCTGCAATATTCTAGCTCAAGAGGTAGAAAATTGAGTGAATTGTCTTTGGGAAATGATAAAGTTCCTATAAGGACCCTAAACTTAGTCCAAAAATAAAGACTCGTATTTTTGACACCATTATTCTAGCAGAGATGTAAGGCTGGCTCATGATACACTTGTAGTCCCTAAAAAATTGAAAATCAGCTGCACTGGCCAATGGAGTAGCCCATCGAGGGAATGAAAAGGCAGCAACACATTACTTCACACTACAGACCAACAATCTTAATGGAGAAAGGCTGAAAAGACAGTCATCAGAGATAAGAATGAGTTAAGAAGATACTGTGGTTGTAAGGCAAGGGATAATTGATGGCAGCTCATATGCTGTCTTTTTATTTTTAATAATAATTAATATACTATATTCATTTAATATTATTATGTTTATTAATATATTATACAAAATAAATATAATTAATGATTGTTTTAATAGTAATAATACATTAATATCTTCTCAGAATCAAGAGAAATTGACCACACTGGGTGGACCTCCTATAGTAAACTTCGGAGGAGATTTGAGCAAGAGTTGTACAGTATGGGCACACTGAATCATCCCAAGAACCTGGAAAATAGGTGGGGGGACAGTTGTCCCCAATATTTTAGAGCAGGAGTGTGTGTGGAGTTCCCAAGAATTAAGCAATTGAAGTTCCATGAAAATGAGAGAAGAGAGTGGCTTTGCTTGGTGTTAAGACCTGAAGCTCATACATATATTACCAGTCCTTAAAGTGATGGTAATAGGAGACTAAGATTGTCTAAGGGACTAAGACTGTTGACCTGGCAACAACACCTCTTCCCCCTTCCAAAGACACCCTGTGGCTACATGACACCTTTCTATAGTTTCTTTTCCTCATCAAGTACTACTGTGCTTCTTAACTTCATTTTTATCATGGATCTTTCAAGCTTAACACAGTAATTGGCACAGAGTAGGTGCTTTAAGAATTGATTGATTAATTTTAACCAAATATCAACTGTTTGAATATTTTAGAAGAGAAGGGTGGCTTGTGTGATCTTTCTCCATTTTTGTATCTCTCCCGTCTTTCCTCTGTAATTTTTTTTTTAAAACAATGGCAGTATATCTGGGTCCACAACTCAGCCCTGCTACTTATTACGTTGTGACCATGGGAAATTCATCTCAGGGTCTCAGTTTCCTTGTCTGTCATTTTAGGGAGTTGGGCCATGTGATCTTTAAGGAAGGAAGAAATAAGTATTTATTTAGTGCCTACTATATTCCATGAAATGTGCTAAGTTTATATATAATTTGATCCTCAAGACAACCTTGGGAGGTAGGTGCTATTATTATCATCCCTGTTTTACAGTTGAGAAAACTGAGGCAAACAGCAGTTAAATGACTTGCCAAACACCACACAGCTAACGTCCGAGGTCAGACCTGATTGAGGTCTTCCTGACCCTCTCCTCTCTCTAAATCATGTAGTTCTGGTGATAAAGGTGACAGGTAGACAATGTGGTGCATATGTAGCAAGGTGAAATGAGCTGAATTTGGAGTCAGAGGGCCTGAATTTAATTCCTAACTCTTCTGCTTTACTACCTCTCTGACTCTGAAAAAGTCCCTTAACTTCTCTGGACCTCAGTTTCTTCATCCGTAAGATGGAATGATTAGCCTAGATTACCTAGCTCCACAACCACAACCCTGTCTCTATTGTTTTTTTTTAAATCAATAAGTAAAAATTCAAAACAAAAATAACCCTGGATTCTCTTTGGTTTAAGTTTATTTTTTTGCTTTTTAAAATTTAACTGAATATTTTGTTTTTGCATCACCTTTACTTCCCATTATATCCCTAACTTCTTCCTTATCTAGTGAGGCATCTCTTAGAAAAAAGGAGGCGGGGGGGGGGAGAGAGAGGGGGGGGGAGAGAAAGAGAGAGAGAGAGAGAGAGAGAGAGAGGAAAAAAGCAGTTCATCAGAACTGATCAATACATCAAGTCTGACATTTTATGCAATGCTTTTAAATGGAAAGCCTTTTTGAATATTTTTGCAGCCATTACACTTGAATTTAAACATTCTGCAATTAAGGGCAGAACCAGGTGCATTGTTGTTGTTGGTTCTTCATTCTCAAATAGGACCAATGACATCATGAGGATGATATCTTGACTTGCAAGCACGAATCGGATTTGAGCGAAGCAGAACAGCACAAAGTCATCAGCTTCACTCTCTCCTCCAGAATCATCCACCAGGAGCAATGAGTGGAAATCTCAAGGAGGCCAACTGAGGCTTCACACACACACACACACACACACACACACACACACACACACACACACACGTATGTATGTATGTATGTATGTATGTATATGAAGCTTCCAAATAATTAGTGATATTTGGCAGAGGAATAGACTTCCCAGGAGGATAATGAGTTATCTTTCACTGAGATCTTCAACAGTAGAAATCTAGCACTTATGTAGTAACACAGGAAGAGATTTCATTAACTTAGGGATCCTCCAGGTAACTAAACTCCCTCTACCAGTTCAGTTTGGCACAATCTCTAAAACTTACAGTCCTAGAATGTTGCCTAGCACAGAGGTATCCAACTCAAACAGAAATGGGGCCACTAATCTATACATAGAAATCCCTGTGGACCACATAGTAACTTAGTTTTAGAGATGATATCTCTGTTTTATTGTATTTTTATTTACTTTGTTAAATATTTACCAATTACATTTTATTCTGGTTCCTGAGGCACTCAAAAGTGTTTCCATCCTCGGGTTTGACACCTCTGGCCTAGAATACTGAGAAGTTAAATTACTAGTCCTGGGTCACACAGACACAGGACTGGAACTTATTCTTGGATATCTTTTGTTAAAAAGGTGGGATCAAGCTCACTTCTGAGAGGATGTTGGTAAAATGTCTGGCTAGTGTGTCCCGTGCTCTGGAGGTACTCTTCCAATGCTTACTCGCATTATTAGGTTGGATCGCCATAGGGAGATCTCTCTGGACCTCTGGAAATCCCTACTTCTTCTCCAATCAGGGTTCTAGGGGTAGCCCTGAGGGTCTGGGAAATGTTTTGTAGGACTTATCTACTCACACCAATGTGCTTCTCCTAAGAATTATTCATTGATGTCAGTCCAACAGACTTAATTAGAAAGAGATATTTACCAGGATAGTAGAGTGAAAACAGGTGGTACAAAACAATCTCTCCCAGAAGTGTTTGACACACTCTCTCATCAGTACAGAAAGTCATGAGGAAAGTGGGCTCAAGCTTAGGAAGCACATGGAGCAAAAGGGTAACTCACAGCTCTTAGTTTCTGAAAGTCTTTTTCTCCCTTTCATTAGGTACTTATGCAGAGTGCACCTGCCATGCTGTTCTCCTTGAAGTTGATTTTCCTCAGTGTGTTTCATTTATCTTCATCTCTTGATGTAGACACTGTGGCAGTTATTTCAGGGATGCTGCTAGTATTAGTACATTGCTGGGAAGTCCAAAATCCACCAGGATCCTGAAGTTCACAAAGTCCTCCCCTGGTCAAAGAAGTGGAGAGAAAACCAAAGTATTTTCCACCGCACCATTCTCATGGACTTGGCTGGAATAGCTTCCACTGAAAGCATCCTCAGTACAATTCAATTTGCTAACAGGATCATGGGAATGATATGTGTTTTATCCTGATTCCACATTATTTTGATTTCCTTAGCCTGCTCTTTTTTTTAAAAATTCTGAACTGACAAAGAGAGAGAAGCATTTACATATACAAGATAGCAAAGAAAAAATAATTATATGGAAAACTATGCATCTCTATTATATACAGTTTGCTATATATATGTGCATGAGTTTGCGTGTATATTTGATATATGTGTAAAACATTTAATGTGTAACTTTTAGCTGTTCTGCTTCTCTGTGTTTTTCTAAACTGCGTTATGATTTCTTTTGCACATTTTAAAAGCTTTAATAATTCTCTTTTCTCCTTCTCCTCCTCTTCTTCCTCCCTCTTCCTCCCCCCCTCCTGCTCTTCTTCTTCTTCTCCTTCTCCTCCTTTTCCTTCTCCTTCTCCATCTCGTTCTCCTTCTCCTTCTTCTTCTCATCCTACTCCTTTTCTTCCTCCTCTTCCTCTTTCTGTGGGGAACACTATCACTAGTTTCCTTCTTTCACAAATTAAAAAAAAAGAAAACCAATTCTTATAACAAATAAGCGTAATCAAGCAAAACAAAGCCACATGTTTTTCATATCCAAAAGAAAATGTATTTCTCATTCTGTGCCAAATGTCAAACTCTAGTTTTGTCCTCAGTGTGTCCTCAGTGGTCATTGCTCCTCTGGTGCTCAAAGTGGGGAGTCTGAGTACCAAGGTAACATAGGAAAATGGAGATGCCATTCTGTTTCATACGTTTACAGACTATAAACTGTCAGAGCTGGAAGGGACCCTAAAGATAATTTAAGCCAATCTCTTCATTTTCCAAATGAGGAATATGAGACTGAAAAAACTGAAATGACTTACTCAAGATCTTACTGATCATGTTTCCTTTGACACCATAAAGGAGAAAGTTCTGTGTACAGAGAGAGACCCAAGCCATCCTCTTTTCTTTCACCAGCCTTGATGCCACTCCCCCCCCAGCCTTACCTGCCCCGAGGCATGTATCTAATGAGCCTGTTGAATAATCTAGGACTCCCTCTTTGGCTATATATATATTTTTTTTATTAGAGGCTGGTACCTAGAGATAAGTAAGAATTAGCATTTATGTTCATGATAAAAAAATCACTCCAGTTCAGTATATATCCTTTTCCTCTAAGTTCAGATATTTTGGGTGATAGGCACTAAAATGTATGTCTTAGTGATTTCATGTATATATATATATATGCATATGCATATGTATGTATATACACACATACACACATATATACGTATATGTGTATATATAGACACACTGATATATATGTATACATATATACATATATAAAATTGGCAGTCATGTACTTAGCCATCACCTATGTTACGTATATCTCTTCTATCTACCTTAAATATGGTAAATGCAGTTATAGTTACCTTGTATTATACTCCTAATGCACTATCTAAGGCTAAGAGTTTGCTGTAGAATGCACAATATTAAATGCTCCATTTTACATATTACACATTTCAAAACGGCAGATGCCATGAGTGATATATATTTTTTCCTGTGGGGAGAGGGAGGGGCCCGGGGAGAGATTCACTTGAAATGATGAATCACTTTCTATCAAGGGGATGTTCAGTTAATTCGAGTGACATTTTGACAATAGCATGCTGTCAGTCCAATGGTTTGACCTATACAACAACCTCTAATTATTGCTAATTAAATAATTAATTATTCATAGAAGTGCGTACCATTAGCATAGCAGAGATGTGTTGGAATATGAGTTATGTGCGGTTTATGAATCTTCAGAAAATAGATTCTTTAATAAATTAATAAAGGGGCTCTGGGGTTTCATTAAAAGGTGGCTGGAGGGGGTGCTTGCCTGTTTCCAAGGATACCACAGGTGGTTCGCTTGCTTTTTTTTTAAAGTTAAACTTGTTTGGGCTAGATGATTTTTTCACCCTCTTCTCCCTACTCTGTCCTCAGGCAGAGAATGGAACATTTTAATGAAACCCCTGTTGTCTTCCTATCCCTTTGATCCCCCTGTGTTCTTGCCAGTCTACACATTGGCCAGTTGGATAAAGGGTTTCAGATTTTTTTTCCCCTAGTGTTAAAAACTGTGGCATGTCCTCCATGAATAAACAACATCAGGATGGAGACCCTTTGAAATAGAAATATAGAGCAAACAAAAGGAAGAAAGAACAGGCACAAATCTGAACAACACTATCATCATTTAGCCATTTAATTATCCCCACTCCTGACTTAGCTACTGCACTTATTTTTTTTCCATTTAAGCCCGAATGAGGGAAATTACTGGATTTCAGGAGAAATGATAGTCTCATCCATTCCCCACCCCCCAATACTGCCAATGTTCCCAATGCCACATGGAGTTTAGTTTCTTCGTTATCTCATAGTAATAATGATAATGGTTATATGAATATCTTCCAGCACTGTTCACTAAATAGGGATATAAATAGTAATATTAATGTTTTTCAACATCCATTTTGATGCTCTGAGGCACATTATAAATTCTGTCTTTGTTTAAGCAGTGGGGAGCCACAAAGTACCATTACTGTTATCATTAGAACTCAAGGGCACTGTCTAGAAGTTGGTGTCTGAGTAGGACTCGGCCAGCTGACAATTCCAAGGGCCAATGATGGAAAGAAGAGATTTTTTTTCAATGCTTGAAACTGGCTCTCAAATTAATATTAGAAGTGGCATGTTTCTGTATAAGGAATATGAATTTGTTTACATTTTAAGATAATTGTAATTGATTATTAATTTAGAAATATTGGTGATAATATATACAGTTCGTTATTGAGTTAGGCAATTTGGCTTTGGGGTTATGTTTCATAGTATCCTCAGATTTGTAGCTGGAAAGGATTTTAAAAGCCATCCATTGATCAATCTGTCAAGAAATATTTATTAAAAAGCACCTTTTTGTTGTTTCTGTTGTTGAGTCATTTCGGTCATGCCTAAGTCTTGGCAAAAATACTGGAGTGGTTTGCCATTTCCTTCTTCAGCTCATTTTACAGATGAAGAAATGGAGGCAGACAGGGTTAAGTGGCTTGCCCAGGGTCACACAGCTAGTAAGTGTCTGAGTCTGGATTTGAACTTAGGAAGATGAGTTTTCCTAACTCCAGGCCCAACACTGAGCCACCTAACTGCCACTTATTAAGTACCTACTTTCTGCCAGACACTGACGGGTACTAGAGATCAAAAAATAAAGAAAAATATCCTCTGTCCTTAAGAAGTTTAATTTTTTTTTCAGGGGAAACTATATACATATATACAAAATAGATGTACTGTAGGATTTTAGGAATGGAAAGACTTTTAGATATGATCTTGGTCAATCTCACTTTACAGATGGCGATTATGATGGTGATGGTGATGATGACACGGCATGCTTAAAGGATTACAAAGTGGTTTACTAACGACACAACATAATCCAAATAAACAAAAGCTCTTTGAGGTTCTAAATAATTTTTAATAAGAATGTAAAAATCCTGAGACCAAAATGTTTTAGAACCACTGCCCTACACCCAGCAAATCATTGGTGTCAGTTTGCCTATTTATCTATCAGCAAGTATTATTAAGTACCTATTATGTGCCAGACACTGTACTCGGTACTAGGCATGAAGTATAAAAAATAAAAAAAAATCGCAACTTGTAAAAAGCTTGCACTCTAAAGGGGGAGAAAAGTTAATATAATGATAGAAAGGAAAATTTAAAGTCAGTAAACACTATCTATCTATCTATTGTCTATCTATCTATAATCAATAGTTAGGTTGAGCAGTAGATAGAGCTCCAGGCCCAGAGTCAGGAAGATTTGAGTTCAAATCTAGTCTCAGACACTAGCTATATAACCCTGGATAAGTTATACAACCCTGTTTGCCTCAGTTTCCTCATTTGTAAAATGAATTAGAAAAAAATGGCAAAACACTCCAGTATCCTAAATGAGGTCACAGAGAATTAGACACAACTGAAAACAACTGAACAATAACAAAAAGCTAAACTTTTTAACTAATATTTATGTAACACTGACTGTGTTCTTGGAACTATGCTAAACGCTTTACAAATATTATCTCATTTGAAACTCACAATAATTCTGGGCAGTAGACCCCATTATGATTCCCATTTTATAGTTGATGAAACTGAGGCAGAGAAAAGTTAAGTGACTCGTTTAAGGTCATATACCTGGTAGGCATCAGAGACAGGATTTGAACTCAGGTCTTCCTGACTCCAGGCCTGGCACCCTACTGTGCCATTTGGCTGTCTTTTATTATTTTTCAGCCTATGGGTTGGTAAATACAAAGCACTGAGGTAGGAGATGAAGTGTGCTACAGAGGTATAGAGTGAGGTACAGAAATAAGGCCAGTTTGGCTGTATTACAGTGCGCCAGGGGAGTAATGTCCAATGTATCTAGAGAGGTAGCTTGGCACCTGGTCGTACAGGGTTTAAAAGATGAACACATATTTTGTCTTAGAAGCAATAGGAATCCACCTGTGTATCTACCTATATATTTCTCTCTCCCTCCATCCCTCTCTCCTTCTCTCTCTCTCTCTCTCTCTCTCTCTCCCTCCCTCCGTCTCCCTCCTTCCCTCCCTTTTATCTATCTATCCATCTATCCATCCATCCATCCATCATCTATCAATCTATCTATCTATCTATCTATCTATCTATCTATCTATCTATCTATCTATGTCTGTCTGTCTGTCTATGTACCTCTTATCTCTCTCAGTCTCTCTGTCTTTCTCTATCTCTTCATCCACTTTTAGCTATGAACTTATTTTCTTAAACTTTCTTCACCTTCATCGCCTCTGCCAATCAATCTGAGGAACACACTACAAGGTTTACAGTAACCAGGCTTCAATGTTTATGGTTGTTACTCCTCAGTGGGACCAGATGTATTTATTTCTTTTTCTTTTTTTAAAATTTTTTTTATTTAATATATTTAGTTTGCAGCATTGATTTTCACAAGAGTTTGAATTACAAATTTTCTCCCCATTTCTACCCTCCCCCCCACTCCAAGATGGCATATATTCTGGTTGCCCTGTTCCCCAGTCTGCCCTCCCTTCTGTCACCCCACTCCCCTCCCATCCCCTTTTCCCTTCCTTTCTTGTAGGGCAAGATAAATTTCTATGCCCCATTGCCTGTGTATCTTATTTTCTAGTTGCATGCAAAAAACTTTTTTTTTTGTTTTTGAACATCTGTTTTCAAAACTTTGAGTTCCAAATTCCCTCCCCTCTTCCGTTCCCACCCACCCTCCCTCCCTCCCTAAGAAATTGAGCAATTCAACATGGGCCACGTGCGTATGATTATGTATAACCCTTCCACAATACTCATGTTGTGAAAGACTAACTATATTTTGCTCCTTCC
>CM053627.1:185309908-185365637 GCA_028646595.1 Phalanger gymnotis | reverse complement strand
CTCTCTCTCTCTCTCTCTCTCTCTCTGTCTGTCTGTCTCTCTCTCTCTCCACTCCTGCAGCTTTTCCCACTAACCTTCTCTGTTGTCTTTGGTTTTTGTGGGTTGAGAAGTCTGATAACTGCTGCAGCTCACTGATTCAAGGCGCTAGGGCATGCTCCACCTGGCTCCTGGTCTGGTTGGTCCACCCAGCCCACGCTGGGCTCTGCTCCCAGCTCTGTGCGTGAAAGACCTCACCCAGCATCCATCCAGGCTATCCTGGGCTGGAGCCCTGCTTCCCTCTGCTATTTTGTGGGTTCTGCAGTTCTAGAATTGGTTTAGAGCCATTTTTTATAGGTTTTTGGAGGGACTTGGCAGGGAGCTCACACTAGTGCCTGCTTTCCAGCTGCCATCTTGGCTCCACCCCTCCAGATATATTTATTGACAGTTGAAGTTCAACATTAGCTGATGTTGGCTGATGTTTGATACCTTTTTGCTTTCTTCCTTTTAAGATACTTGATTTTTTTCTCCACCTCAGCTTCCCAAAGTTACATACCATATTCTCTCTCTGTATTGAGAGAATATATTATATTTTCTCTTTCTCTCTGCCTCTCTCCCTCCCTCCCTCCCCATCTCTCTCTCTCTGTCTCTCTCTCGCTCCCTCCCTCCCTCTTTCCCTCCCTCCTTCTCTCACTCTCCTTCTCTCTCTATCTCTGTTTCTGTCTCTCTCTCTCTCTCTCTCTCTCTCTCTCTCTGTGTCTCTCTGTCTCTCTGTCTCTCTCTCTCTCATGCATGTATTACTACATGAGTAGATGATATTCTCAGCGTGGTAAGATTCTCCACAGATGCAGAAGTGCAACTTATCTATAACTGACAGTTGTAGAGAATGGCCTGGGGGCAATGAGAGTTTAACCAGCTTGACCATGCTCACATAGACAGTATGTTGCAAAAGTAGAACTTGAGTCCTTTTCTTAGATCCAAGGCAAGTCCTCTACACATCATACTACACTGTCTTTTTCAAAGTGCTCACATAAATGTGTCATTACTATTAGTCCCATTGTCTATCAGTATAGTCCTGATAGAAATGGCATTAGTAGAAGTCACTATCTTGCTATGATTCCTTTACATATTCTGTGGTCTATTAAACAAGTGGATAAAAAAAATTGCTTTAATTAGTTGCATCAGCATAAACTTATTTTCTGCAGACTCACTAAAAGCATCTTGCAGATAATCCTAGGTAGCAGGTATGATGACAAGGATGACTTTTACCTCAATATGTTCCCACATGATTTTGATTTTTCCTTGTACACTTCAATTTTGAAAGCTTTTGTTTCCCTAGTTCGCAATATGTATTTGGTAGAATGACATCTATTAGAAATGTTGTTCTTAAATGTTTATGGTTTAATGTCATATCCAGCAGACTGTAGTTAAAAGTTTTATCTGTGATAATGTTCTGGTTCCAGTCCCATTTGTTGAATTCCCAAGGATACTACTGAGATAGATATTATAATATAGATATTTATGATCTGTTAGTTTATGGAAGAAGCCAAAGTTTTTATGTATAATTCAAATCACCATGTTATGTCTTCCTAAATATTAGATAGATGCTAAATTTCTGTTGCCTTCAGGAATGTGCTGAAAAGTTTTTTACCATTTTCTTTCATAGTCTGCATTGATCAACAAGCTTAGATTGCATAAGGATTAGTTTTAGGTAATTTCTGGTGACACCGATTTGATCCTGAATTATCATAAATACCACTTTTCTCTAAACAAATCCGCTTGATTCAGTCTCATGTTTGATGCTTCTTTGTGGATATATTTTTGGGTGAAGTAGGATAGATGTTGCCCAAAGCGGGCCTTTTGATTTCATTCTTACATCTTAGCTTTTTCATAGGTTCTATCTGGAGGCAAACTGCTTTTGGTTATAGTTGGCACTTTCAGAGAAGCACACCTATCACCAGCCTTTGCTATTGTTCAGTGGATGGATATCTATTTGTTCCAAAAGTCTTTCTGAAAGTTTTTAACTTTTCCATTATGTGCACAGAAAATAACCATCCATCCTCTTGCTTCTTTTTGGTGAGGAAGTGTTAATGTTTCTATAGCTGCTTTAGATGGACGGGCCCTGTGTTTTGTTAATATTTTACTATTTTTTGTTAAGGTACTTTCCAAACTTGCTATTGTCCATTCTATACTTCCAAAAAAGTATGGTTTTGTAAAGATTGATATTATATGGTTGTTAATTACTGGTGTTATTCTTAATCTTTAATCTTTGATTTCAGAATGTTAGTAAATATCTTGATGGTGATGTTGATATCATCCTACCCTCTTCCCTCCTTCCTCTGTTAGGATAGTTCCTTAATACTTCTTGCTGAGCATAGAGTCTTATTTTGTTTAGTTTTGTTTTTAAATCCAGGAAGAATATAATATAGATGGTACCAAGAGTTTCACAGGTATCTGGAATGGAACACACAATCAAGAGAGGTAAAATAATATCAACCGATTAAAGTTAATTACAAACACAAACGGATGTTTACTAATATACATTATGGGAATAGGAATCATTTTTGGAAAATATTATCAACCCCTATGGGCATTCAGCTCCCCTTCCCCCTTTTAAAAAAAATGGGCTCAGGGAAGATGAAAGCCTTAATTAAACACATACTTTATTTCTGTATTTAGTTTTCATAAACTGCATCCTTTTAATGTAAAACTGACATTCTGGCATTGCTTGTATGCCCAGAAGAGTCAGATAATCAACAACAGTTTATAATAACAGTGCACTGGAATAATTAATAAAGTATGAAGTTCAATAAAAAAAACACACGTGTGTGTGCTCCTTAATAACACGGCAGGGAGATACCATTTTCATTTAAGATTCTAAATAGATTTGAAGCATCAGAAAGTAAATGATGGGGATAGGAGAAGGAAACACAGTAGATGGTTTCTCTTATTTCCTGTGTCCACTTTTTCTGTTTTTTTTCTCCTTTCTCCATGCTGTATTCCTCCCTCCCCTAGTAACCTACCAGAAGACAGAGTATCAAGTTTGAATTTTATAGTTTCAAAACTGTATGAGGCCCAAAGCAGAAGAGTATTTGGAAGTGTAAGAGGACATGGCATCACAAAGCCTTGCCAATTTGATAAGGAAAAAAGATATTTTTGTTAATCCCTTAAAGATAATTCCCTATAAAAATTGTGAATATACCCAAGGACTCTTCATCTGGGACATTGATGACTGGGGGCTTATTAAAAACAGCTTATTGAAAACTGGGTCTAGGATTGGATGCAGGGGGTGGTGGTGATGATTTACTGAATAATAATTATTACAGATCTGAGAAGATAGATTTGGTAAGAAGTTGAACTGAGCTGGGTCAAAAATCAGAGAAGAGAGAGATACCTATAGAGAATGTACCTTCTTTGCAGAATCTTCTCCAAGAAACATCTAATCTCTATAGGTAGGAGGCAGAAAGTGATAGTGGCAGCCTCAAAAGCACAGCCAGGGAAGGAGGGTAAGGAGGTGCAGTGGCATAGGGACTTAAGACAAGCTGTTCGTGGAAGAGTTCCTGGAGAGTTTCCTACAGAGGAAAAAAAGAGATCTTCATCCAAACCTCCCGTAGAGAAGAGGATCAAGTAGCTGGAGGGAGACCCAAGGCAAAGTACTCTTCATACAGTGTCAAAATTAAGGATGAAATTAAAACATTCATCCTCAGAACACACAAGGGGTTATCTTCAAAGCCAGGATAAAATCCTCATCCCTTAACCCTACATAGTTGATCAGAAATAAAATAAGACACAATGTATTAAGTTCTATCAAGGAAAATGATGTAATCTCTTTCCCCGTAGAGTTCAAAAATATATGTAAGCTCATTGATCTGGGATTATTTAATAGGTAGAAGGACAAATTTGATCATATCTAGTCCATATAGTCAGATTTCCTTGGTACATTGGCGATTACACTCTTCCTAAGTTAGAGCTCTAACTCCAGTGTAAAGAGATGAATTCATCTCACTAATTTCTGTAACTCTCCTCCCCATCTTTAAGCATTTCTACTGCTTGTCTTAGTTGGATATAGGAAATTGAATTATATGCAAATGCAAAAATTTAAATGAGAGTCACCAGCACATTTGAAGACCTTTGCCTCTGGCTCAGTTCCTGAAATGGGAGGGTGCATGAATGTGAGCAAAGTTAACCAGTTTCTCTTTTCCAAATCAGGACTTCTGTCCTGCAGTTGCTGATGAACCAATAAACAGGGCATTTGTCTCTTCTGCTTTTGTCTTTCCAGGTCTATGATTTCACCCCAGAGTTCTCTTCAAAGACAGCTGGAAAAGCTCAGGATGCCACTCCCTCCCCCACCCCACCAATAGTTCTTGAGAGTCAAATGAAATACCTAAAATTAGTATGTTACACCAAGGTTTTAGGGAAAATATCACACTATGAAAGCTATCACAGCAATGCCTCTCTAGTCCTTTTCCTCCTACAGTAGAAGGATCCTAACTTGCATATGAGAAGGACATACCCAGTCCCCATGGATGAAGATATGTGAAGTGATACTGTACAATGGATGAATGAAAAGCATTCAATAAGTTCTTTCTTTGTTCCAGACTTAATCCCTTTCAGACTTAACAAGTAAGTCACTTAATTTGCCTCAGTTCCTCTTTTGTAAAATGGGAGCACATGGGAGAAGGAAATGGCAAAACACTCCAGCATCTTTGCCAAGAAAAACTTATGGACAAGTCCATGGAGTCACGAAGAGTTAGACACAACTGAAGCAACTGAACAGCAAATGTTCCAGACACTGCTAAACTAGGGATACACATACAAAAGGAAGACAATGCTTACTCTCAAGTGTCTTCTGTATTAGTGGAAAGGGACAACACATATAGAAGGAATCGTTGTTGTGTTTTTCCAGTTTGATTGTAACTTTAAAGGCTTTTGTCTGCTTGTGTGCCTTAGGTTGTGTCTACGTTGCTGTCAAATTAGATGGGAATGAAAGAGTAATTAAGCTTGACTTTGGATCATAGATCTGGAGCTGAAATGGACCTTAGAGAACATCTAATCCAATCTCCTCATTTTATCAATAAGGAAATTGGGTCTCAGAAAGGTTGTGATTTGCCCAAGATCAGAAAGGTTGGGTGGCAGAGTTGAAATCTGAACTCAGACCCTGTGATTACAAGTTTTGACACTCAACACTCTTTCTCCTGTACCATGTACTGCCTATTTAGCAGTGATCCCTGGTATGAAGTCCAGAAATATCAGCCCTACCACATCTGGGGCTATCTGAACCATGTAAACACAGTCACAGCTAGGGCATTTATCAATTCATTCCAGCAGGTATTTTTTAAGTCATCCTAGAAAGAAGTTTCTTAGTGAAAAAATTCTATTCTATTCCATTTAAAAAACCTATTATATGTAAGATACTCTTCTAGGCACTGAGGACTCAAAGGGAAAAGATATCATATGATCACAGAATTAGAGTTCGAAAGGACCTTAAATGACAACTAACCCAATGCTTTCCTTATGCAGGTGAGTAAACAGAATCCAAGAGAGCTCAGACAGGTAGTGAGTGGTATGCTAAGATCTGAGCATGTACTCCACCTATTGTCCTTTTGATTTACCAAATTCCACACTCCAGTTTCTCTAATCCTTATCTCACTGATTGAGTCATCCACCCCTGTTAGAGCTAAGAAAGGACATAATGGACCAATCCAAGGCATTCATTTTATAGATGGGGAAATGCCTAGAATGGTGAATTGGCTTTGCTCAAGTCACATGAGTAATAAATCACAGAGGTGGGTTGGGAGCCCAGAGCCTCTAATTCAAATCCATCACTGGTATCTGTATCAACAATGTTGTTAGCAGTTACTGTGGCTGTGTAAGGCCAATAACACCAGCACACAGGAGGGCTGCTAGCACAGGTTCTTTGATCTGCTTTTCTAAGGAAAGCAACTTTAAGGGGTTAACAACCTCATTTTAATTAAACATAAATATATCATTCACTTAGTTCAGGGGAAAAAGTCAGAACCCCGAACTTTCAGAGAAAATACAAACCAAAATTACAAGCAGAAATAATAAACAGAGCAAAATAATACAAATCAACAGACAGGCTTCTATCTGTCTGACCATAGCAATACATATACAGTTACCAGAGAGAGAAGCACCAACATCTGGGTTTTCAAAACCATGGGGCTCCTTAATGGCTACCCAGAGTCTCCACACCAACACTCTTCCAATGAATATGCCTCAAACAAAATGCTAACCTCACAGCATATATACCCTGTTTAGAGCCCTGGGGCTTCACACCTCTCCAGGGCTTCACACCTCTCATGACCTCTCATAATTAGCAAAAAGGTGTGGGCCTTCTTACAAACAAAGGCAAGGCTCACTCAAAGGCCCTTGACTGCCTTAATGCTGAGAAGCACTCCAAAAGAAGAAACAACAAAAAGTCCTGCTTTGCTTGCCCTTACGGTACCACTACAACACACTGCTTTTCAGGATAAGTAGTTCCTCAGAAGCTATATAGTTTAAAAATCTCTGTCTCAAAGCTAAGTCATTAATATATAGTAAGAGTTAACATTTATATTGTACTTCAATGTTTGCAAAGCATTCACCTCATTTTAAACTTACAGCAACTCTGGGAGGTAGGTGCTATTATTTTCCTCATTTTACATATGAGGAAACTGAGGCTGACAGAGATTAAGTGATTTGTTGTGGGTTTCACAGCTAAGTGTCTGAGGCCAGATTTGAACAGTCTTTCTGACTCCAGATCCAGCTCTACCCACTCCAACACCTTGCTATTTCTAAATACTGCCTATTGGGAAGAACAAAACACTTCCAATTCCAATTCACCACTACAAGTTGGAGGTAGAAAATGTGATATAAGAGATGGGAGAGAAATAGAACCCACCCAACTCCAGTTTAGCCATTCTTTTCAGCCACCATTTATGTATTCATTCATTCATTAATCTTTGCCAGGCAATTTAGGTTAAGTAATTTGCCCAGGGTCACATAGCTAGTAAGTGAGGTCAGATTTGAATTCAGGTCCTTCTGACTCCAGGGTCATTGCTCTATCCACCTAGCTGCCCCTCAATCACTATTTATTAAGCAAACATTGTGCTGGGAAGAGTCTGGGGGAGACAGAAATTAGTCAAGGAGCATAGAGGAGGCCCTAAGCTAGTGGGAGAGATGTTGGGCTCACGCAAATATAGAATATTCGGTTAAGGTGGAAAGATCACTGGTTAAGACCTAGGTCCAGATCAAGTCTCTGATGTTTTCTCTGTGTGACCTTGGGAAAGTCACTTAACCTAACATGGGCCTCAATTTCCTTATCTGTTAAAAAAAAGGGATTGGATTAGAAATCAGGGCTCCTTAAGCTCTTTCTACTCACAACCCCTTCAACCCCTCTTAAATTATAGGTGGTGACCCCCAACACCCACAGTTTAAGTGCTGGACTGGAGTCCTTTCCAACTCTAAATCAATGATCCTATATAATAAATGTATAATGACTCTAATTCAGAAGAAAGTATGATTTTGTTGATTGTTCAGGTATTTTTTGGTCATATGTAACTCTTCGTGACTCCACCTGGCAAAAGATACTGGAGTGGTCTGACATGTTCTTCTCCAGCTCATTTTACAGATGAGGAAACTGAGGCCAACAGGGTTAAGTGATTTCTGCAGGGTTACACAACTAGAAAGTCAGATCTTCCGGACCCCTCAGTACACTATCCACTGTGTCACTTAACCACTCCAGAGAGTGCAATAGGTCCATGTGAAAATCTATCCCTTTCTCCTGCTGCTGAAGGTTCTGGAAAGTACACGGGCAGCCCTCCATATCCACAAGTTTTCTTTCTTTTCTTATGAGTGCTAGTAATGATCAAGCATCACGCAAGATTACCTGATTGCCTCCTGCCTTCCTCATGTAGATTGGACTCTCTCTCCCCATCTATCCTGTGCATTGCATGTGTGTATCCCTTTCATTCACACTGAAAGATCTCAATGGGCCTGTTGTCTGCAGTGAGAGACAATGAATCTCATTTAAGGGAATTATTTACAATAGGAAAAAACGGCTTAAAAGAAAGAGGGAGAGGGAGAGAGAAAAAAAAGGGACAGACAGTTATAGCAAAAGGCCTGACTGTGAAAGCATTCTTCTAATGGGAATCTGGCACCCGCCATGTCTTTTCCTGGCAATTTGCCAACCTCCTCTCCACTTCTGAGATGGCTATAGAGTTTTGTTACAGTTTCCGCTGATGCTGCCGTGATGTGACTCATTTCCGCATCAAGCGTACCCGGGTACATTAACAGCCATGTCCTCCTCTTTGATCAAGTGACATCATGGCATCCGCTCATGGATGCCCTGACCGGATTTTGCAAAGCCCTCCGTTCATTCTCAGACACACCCAGGCTGAAAGCAGAGGATCCTTGCTCTTGGGAAGGCCGCCAAGACTGAGCCCATGAGCAGAAATGAGAAAGCCAAGGGAATTATGCCTCAGCTCTCAAACATGGCTTTTTATTGCTAGTTTGTGCAGTTCCCCAACTGGCATGGTATCTTGGGCAAGGCTGTAAAGAAAGCCTGGTCAGCCATCAGTGTCATAAGCCTTCTTTCTCTAGACCCTTTTTAGAAACTCTCAGTGGCTAGCTACCCTCTCTTACCCACTCTATAGGAGCCAGTCGCCTCATTATCTCTATATCATCACTCTGAAAACCTCGCTTCTAGGAAAATATCTAAAGAGTCATTCACCTTGAGGTAAAAATTATGAGATCTTAGATCTATAGCTGGAAGGGGCTTTAGAGGTCATCTAGTCCAGTTCTTCCATTTTTCAGATGAGGTAACTGAGACCCAGAGCAGTGATGTGATTTGTCCAGGGTCACATAGATAATAACTGACAGAGTCATCATTCAGACTCATATCTTCCAACTCTAAATCCAGGGTTCATCCTATAAGTAAGATGCCCAAAGTCACACAGGCAGCAAGCAGCAAAGCTGAGATTTCAACATACATCTTAAGCATCTAAATCCAGTGTTCACTCCGTTTTACCATGCAGCTTTCACGACAGGTAATGCATTACCTCTTCCAGGCTGGGAAACTCGCCTTATTCTCTGTCTCTTTTGCTCATCTTCATCCATGTTGTACCATCTAAACACAGGTGTTCTCTAACCTCCGTCCTTTGTCTCCCCTTTTCACTCTGTTCTGTCTCACTTGGTGGCCTACAGGACGATTCTCGGATCTATCTATATATGATCTAACTCTAGCCTCTCTACGGAGCTAGTCACACATCTCCACTGACTTTTGGACATCTCAAACTCAACAGGTTCAAGACAAGACTCATTATCTTTCCCCAAAATTACCCTCTCTACTAAACTTCCTTATCAAGTATACCCTCATTCTTCCATCACCTAGGCCAAGGGTTGGCAAATTAAGACCAGAGGGCCAAATCCTGCTGGTATGTATTTGTGTACATCCAGCTGTGAGCTAAGAGTGGTTTTTACATTTTTAAATACAATAAAACTGAATTTCAAAATGTAAAACCCATCATTAGATTACAAAGACAGGCTGGAAAGGATTTGGCCCTCAGACTATAGTTTGTCAACTCCTGTTCTACAACATTGGTGTTACCCTCAACTCCTAATTGTCTATGTGTCTAGTCCATTGACAAATCTTTATTCTTTATTCTACCTTTATAATATCACTGGTATGTATTACCTTCCCTCCACTCACAGAACTACAACTCTTATTAAGGTTCTTATCTCTCACCTGGGCAGCTGCAATAGCCTTCTAACTGGCCTCCCTTTCAACCAGTTGTAGTAGCAAGGCCGAATTTATGATCTCAAAAAGGATCATATATATATATATATATATATATATATATATATATACATACATATATATATATATGATCAGATATATATCTGAATGGTTTGAAATCGTTGGGTATATAGAATTCTCTGAACAGAAGGCATCAAAAAATTTATTCAGGGCCCAGAGCAACAGATTAGTGAACCAACCTCCCCATTCCAGAATTGTGAACACAAGCCTCCAAGCCCAGTAGGCCTGCCTCACAAGGGTAGCCAGGAGGGCACAGAAAAATAAGATGGCATAAATCACATTCACTGGCCTCAAGTCCTAGCTTGAACTCCTGGGTCCACACAGGTCGACTCTCTGCTTCGGCTTTTTTCAGCTGTAGCTTCTCACCTCTCCTCGCAGCCAAGCCTCTGGCATTCTCAAGCCCCGCTTCAACGACCAGAGACCAGAGTCCAGAAAGAGACCATTGGTTCCCGAGTTGGCCCCTCTTAAGTCATTAATCTATGATAGGGTTTTGGGCCTGGGGCTTAGCACTTAACAGCTGAAAGTACTTTCACGGTAAACAAAAGCCAAACTCCTCAAGGGCACCCGTTAAACTAAGCCCATTTTGCCTTACTGGCACACCAGTTCAAGTATCTCCCCATTCCAATCCATCCTCCATTTCCTCAGCTTCCAAGGTAAATTTTTTAAAGCTGAGATAGGTCTGATCCTATCACAACCTTGCTTGAGAAGCTCCAGTGGTTCCATGTTGCCATCAGAATCAAAAACAAATCCCTCTGTTTGACAATTAAAGCTTTTCATAACTTGGTCCCATCCTACCTTTCCAGTCTTTTCACACCTTACTCACCTCCACGTACTCTAGATCTGGTTACTTTGGCCTAACTGCAGTCATTCAAATGATGCTACCTGTCCTATCTCTGCCTAAGTACCGGCTGCCCCCATGCCTGCAATGTTTTGCCTCTCCCCTCTTCCTCTTACTTTCCCAAGCTTCCTTCAAGACACAGCTCAAATTTCACCTTCTGCAGGAGGCCTTTCTTGGTGCAAGTCAAGACATCACCCTCCTGATGTCATTGGTCTGCTTTGAGAACAAAGGGTGAACGATAGTAAAGGCTGTTAATGGCTGACTCTTTCAGACTACTCTGTCTTTTCTATATGTATCTAAATGTTTACATAGGTTGCTAGGTGGTGCAGTGGATAGTGTGCCAGGCCTTCAGTCAGGAAGACTCATTTTCCTGAGTTCAAATCTGGTCTCAGATATTTTAGCTGCGTGACCCTTGGCAAGTCACTTAACTCTGTTTGCCTCAGTTCCTCATCTATAAAGTGAGCAGGAGAAGGAAACGGCGAATCACTCCAGTATCTTTGCCGAGAAAACCACAAACGGGGTCAGGAATAGTCAGACACTACTGCAAATGACTGAACGGCAATGACAACAAATGTTTACATGTTGCTTCTCCTTTAGAATATATGCTCCCTGGGAGCAGGGGTAATGGACCTTTTTATTAGAGGAAGGAGAAGAAGGGAGGTGTTTCTTGGCTTTTTTTTTTTGTTCCCCAGGGCTTAGCACAATGCCTGGAATATAGTAAGCATCTAATAAATGCTGGCTGATCAACTCACAGAAACAAAAGAATGAATATCTGTGTAATTTCATATGTCCTCAAATGAGGAGAATTGGATAAATGAGAGGGCAAGAGACCTTCTTGATGCCCCTGCATTCACACTATTGTAAGCAGCTGCCCATCCTGCTTTATCCTAAGTCTAGTCATTCCAGGTACACTGGCCAAGTCATTAAAAAGGTTCACTGCATTTGAAAACAAAAGTATGTCTTTGCTATGAGTCTGATTTCTTTTCATCTCTTTCCTGGACTATTGTCTCATTTATTTCCTCTTTTATTTTATTTATTCAATTTGTTCCAAATTGTGCCGTTTGCTACTCGGCCTCAGGGGGCACTGGCTATTAAAATTACCCTAATAATTTTAAATGACTTAAAATGATTTGAAACTAGCACAGCTGCCAAGAACTGCAACACCTAAGATGGTAAATGATGCCTCAGCCAAAATGAGGCTGCATTGCATGATTCTGTCCCACAAAACTAAGTAGGACTTCGCAGGGGAGACAAGACATTGCTTTACTAGTATAGATGCAGGAGAAACTCCCTTTAAAGGAGCCCATTCTCTGAAAATCTTAAACTACAAGACAGGTAGAAGTGGTTATTTGACTTCCAAAAATCATTTTTGGAACTCGTTTTGCAAATTGTCTTTATCTCTTTTGCCTTCATGTTTTCCCTTATCACTGTCCCTCTGCCTGTAGTAAATACCTAATAATATCTGACATTTATATAGAACTTTAAGACTTACCAAGAGCTTTGATTTGTTCTCTGATTTGATCCTTATCAAAACTCTTTGATGAAGGGGCTATTATTATCCTTATTTTACAAATGAAGAAACAGAGGCAGTGTCTTGCCCAGCATCAGTTATGAAATGTCTGAGGCAGAATTCAAAGCCAGATATTCCTGGCTAGTTTTCTATCTCTGAGCTCCCACTGCCTCCCATATATGTTTGTTGGAAGAATTGGATGGATTGTACTTAAACTGTAATTGATCGTTGTCAATTACATGAAGTAGTAAAACTACTTGAAACTTGAAACAGGAGTCCCTTTCAGCTTTAAGGAGTAAACAATAAAAAGGGAAACGTATATAGCAGAAGGTACATATACAAATGGATCTGCTTATGGCTTCAGATTGTCAAGAACATTGTACACAGTAACAACCGCAGTGTGTGAGGGCTGATTTTGATAGCCCTTCTCAGCAATGCAAGGACCTAAATTTTTTCCAAAGGCCTCATGATGGAAAATGCCATCCACATCCAGAGAAAGAACTATGAAGTCGGAGTGAGGAGCAAAGCAGACTATTTCCTCTTTTGTTTTGTTTTGTTTTCTTTCTCATGGTTTGTCCCGTTCATTATAATTCTTCTGTGCAACATGATCAATGTGAAAATGTGTTTAATAGGAATGTATATGTAGAGCCCATATCAGATTACAGGCCATCTTGGGGAGGGAGGGAAGAGGAAGGGGGAGAAAATGTAAAACTTATGGAAGTGAATGTTGAAAACTGAAAACAAATAAATTAATTGGGAAACAAAAGACAAACAAAAAAGATTGTGTATGAGACACTAGCGCTAAATCAAGCTATCAAGAAATAGAAGCTAAGTACATAATCAGGACATGGCCAACTATGGGGTGTGGGGGGAAAGACTTTTTTCATTTCCCTTGGAAAATCACAATGGGTCAGCAGTATAAAGATCCTTAGAGATTAACTAATTCAAACCCCTAATTTTATAAATGAAGAAACTCTATTCATATTATTCTCTGTCTCTTCATATCTTTCTATCTCCAACTTTCTATCTTACCTTCTCTTTTTCTTTCTGTCTCTCTCCCTTTCTCCTTCTCTGTGTCTTTTCTCCTCCTCTTCTTTTTTCTTTCTTTCTCCCTTCCTTCCTTCCTTCCTTCCTTCCTTCCTTCCTTCCTTCCTTCCTTCCTTCCTTCCTTCCTTTCTTTCTTCCTTTTTTCCTCCCTTCTCTCCTTCCCTCCCTCCCTCTCTCTCTCTCTCTTTCTTTCTTCATTCCTTTATTTCTTTTGTTCTTTCATTCCTTTTCCCTTCCTTCCTTCCTGTCCTCTCCCCCTCCTTTCCTTCTCCCCTACCTCCCTCAACTGATCTACCAGCCTCAGCCTCCCCCAGGAGCAAGGATTACAGACATGTGCCACCATGCCTGGCTATTTTGTTTTATTTTTTTTTTTATCAAATCTGTGATATCATCAAAGTAGAGACCTCCCAATGAAAACCTTCTTATATTAAGGCAGATAGACACTTTCTCTGCAGCTCACAGTCATGGAGAGCTCTTCAGGATCAATGGGAGGTTAAGTCGTTCGCCCAGGTCCCAAGGCCCATATCATCACAGGCAGGACTTGACCCATGGTCTTCCTAGCTTCGTGCCCAGTTCTTCATTCTTCCATGTTGGCCTTACTCCATCAATAAACAAAATTTCTAAGACTTTCTAGTCACACAGATCCTAGGATCTGGAACTAGAGACCTTATATTTCATTCAACTTTCTCATTTACAGATGAGGAAAATAGGCCCAGAGAGCGGAAATCATTTATCCAAAGTCACTCAGGCTTTAAGGGGGGCCTACTAAGTTACTACTGCCTATCAACTCCTTTCTGATTGGGAAATATTACCCCGGGGCATTGCATCCTAACAAGGAAGGAGTAGTAGATTGTTGAGGCCTTAACCATTTCAATATGGTAAAGGGGCAAAATAAAAGCCTAATTTCTAGCCAGCTTTGTAAATGTCAGGCATCAGGCCAAAAGTGTGGTGTTCCCTGCGTTGTGGCTGGTCTAGTGGAAAAAAAGCATAATTCTGGGAGTTAGGAGACTTGGGTTCTCTTCCAGAATCTGCCACTAACTCACTGTGATTTGGGGTAAGCCACTTCATTTTTCTGGTTCTCTGAAAATTGTGAGAGTTGAAAATTGAATGGTACAGTAGAAAGACCACTAGCTATGGCGTCAGAGAACCTGAGGTCCAATTCTCCTTCTTATGTTCCTGCATTAGATAGAGAGTTGGAAGGAACCAGACAAGCCATCAAGTCCAGACTCTCATTTTGCAGATAGACATTACAGGACTTGCTTAAAGTAACATCATCAATGAGTGTCTGAAGCAGGTTTTGAACATACATCCTTCTGACTCCAAGTCCATCACATTGTGCTGTCTTTTCTGCTTCTACGACATTGGGGAAATCCTTTAACTTCCCAGGGCCTGATGATCTCATTACTTTATAATGTCCTCGTAACTGGATTTCTTCAGGTTTGCTGTAGTCCCCAGAATCATAAAAGCCTGCCCTATTGAATAGAAAGAATATTCCCAAGATGAGTCCCAGGCAGGACTGATTATGACCCGATTTCTAATGTTGAAACCACAGACCCAGATTACAGTCTCCAAAAGCCACCTGTGAATGTGGAAATATCCCATTTCCTGTCTAAAGATGACCCTTTTTAGGCATGCAGAATCTCATAGTAGACACATTTGTCTGGCTGATGCATGAGCCTGTTTCTCTAATTGACCAAGAACCTACCATTAGCCCTAGAGTGATTTGATGGTCCCCACAAAGTCTGCATTTGTACTTCTCCCCCTCCTCAGGTTTCCCATAAATTCCAAAGGACAAAGCAGTGTGAATGACCTATTGTGAAGGGGTACTTGCCACAGCTTGAGTTTTATGGAAGCTGGCACTGGATGACAGAGGAAAACCATACAGCTGTGGAGTGGTTAAATACTACACATCTGTCTTGGCTGCCAACACTAATAGACATGTTGTACTGATGAAGGGGGTGGGGCCTGAGGGAAGGAGATATATGGACTCGCTTTGGAAGGGAAAGGATTAGTGGAGCAGGAAGTTTCAGTCTCCTTAAGCCTCCTTTCCTATCCCTATTGGAGTACCTTATCATTGTCACATTTACCTGACTTTCCAATGGTTTCATATTATTCTCTTTCACTCCCTTTCACTTCCAGTTAAACTTGCTGACTAGCTGTTCACTGTTAATGACACCTGAACTCTTGCCTCCGTGCTTTTAGATCCCTGGAATAAATCCTGGTCCATCTCCAGTTGTCCAGATCTGTATCTGGCCAGTGGGCCCAGATGGCTCTGGCGGAGAAAGTGAGGCTGGTGACTTTGCACAGCCCCTTCCTCACTGTAACCCAATTCACTTGCAAGTCATGGCCTCACCTCCTTGATGTCATGGTCCTCTTCAAGAACCAAGGAGAAACAGCAATCTCTGGAATACCTTTGCACTCCTCCCCTAAGCCCTTTCTGCTTTTAAGAATCCCATTTTTGTTGTTGTGGAACAGTTTTCAGTTGTGTCTGACTTTCTGTGACTCTGTTCAGGGTTTTCCTGGCCAAGACACTAGAGTGTTTTTTCATTTCCTTCTCTAGTTTATTTTACAGATGAGGACACTGAGGCAAACAGGGTTAAGTGACTTCCCCAGGGTCACACAACCAGAAAGTGCCTGAGGCCAGATTTGAACTCAGAAAGATGAGTCTTCCTGACTGCAGGCCCAATGCTTTGTCCATTGCACCACCTAGCTATCCGCTGTACATAATAGGTTCTCAATAACTGTTTGTCGAATTAAAAAACCTTGAATTGACCTCATCCTACAAAAGAAGACTAAAACTAATGGCAGTTAAGCGAAAGCTTTTGGGCAAGATTGTCCCTATGACTTAGCGAGACATCCGGGACGACAACGCTCAGTTCCTGAGACTCCATAGTTAGTTTGGTAATCACTGTGCTACATACACACCCTCCCCTGCCACAAAGCGTACGAGCCAAGAGGAGGAAAATCTTTGTCTGTAGCCTCTGCTTCATGAGATAGATCTTTTGTTTCATATTTTCAAAATGCTGGGAGATCCTTGCAAAAAAAAAAAATTAAGTTGCTAGCATTTTGTGTGAACAAAACCTGTTCATTCATTCCTGCCCACCCTTCCAAACAAGTTTCAACTACAGAAACATTTCCAAGAACCTTCTGTAAGAGAAGCTGTAAACAAGCAGATGAATGGCTGTTTGCAGCTGGAGGTTTCTTAACGTACAATTATTTGGACAAGTGCCTAGTTTATTATGAATTAGACAGAGTATGACTTTACAAGACGACTGATAATCTTTAAGGGGGAAAGCACATTTATTGTAGAGTATCACGAGAGCCATTTTGAATGAGCTGTTTTATTTAGGTGGACAATTTGTTGTAATTTAGTTTTGATGCAACTTCCCTTGGAAGGCAACTCTGAAAGACAGATAGGCAGGCAGACAGATAGACAGACAGACAGACAGACAGACAGAGATAGATAGATGACAGTTGATAGATGATAGAGAGATAGATGGATGGATGGATGGATGGATGGATGGATGGATGGATGGATAGATGGATAGATAGAAAGATAGATATACAGGTAGATAGATAGATGATGGATAGATAAATTAGATAAGGCATTTATTATTTATTATGTGCTGAATTCTAGGGATAAAAAACCAAGACGATTCCTATTCTCAAACTTAATAAAGGAAGACAAGACGTAAAGAAGAGCTTAAGAATAGAGGAGAAGGGGCAGCTAGGTGGTGCAGTGAGTAGAGCACTGGCCCTGGAGTCAGGAGGACCTCAATTCAAATCCAACCTCAAACACTTGACACACTTACTAGCTGTGTGACCTTGGGTAAGTCACTTAACCTCAAATGCCCTGCCTTCCCCCCTCCAAAGGAAAAAGAATAGAGGAGAGTGGAAAGGAGAATACTCAAGGCTTATCTGGGTGGCTACTTTGCTTAGAAGTAACTTAAAGGTATTATAGTTTTCTTTAATATTCATACTTTATATGTATATCTGAAAATAAACCATGGGATGTGAAGTATTATAATGCTCTTTTAGGGCAAAGGAGGTAGTTATACTTCATCTTTTCATTCACTGCCACCCTCTAGCCCTAGTACCCTGTATACCCATTAAATGCTTATTAAATGCTTGTTGTATGAATATATATATGAACATATATATGTACATATATATATATGAATATATAAAGTTGACCTTTGATTACCCAAACAAATGGATGGCAGCATTGGCACTCAGGATGCACAATGCACCTGGATCATTCATCCTTGCCACAGCTGCAACTAAGTTCCAAAAACTAGGCGATAAGAGAGGAAATGAGGTAAGCAAAGAAGCTCCAGGGAGAATCTGTAAAGGGTGGTGGAGGGAGGTGTGCAAGAACTGTCTCTTTTGTTGGCTTCTCTATAATGGATCCTTTTCAATTTCTTATCTTGTACCTTTGGATGATGATAAGATTTTGAGAAGTCAAATAGAATAAGCCTGAGCATCTAACAACAGGAAAATACTGCATGAAAGTGAGGATATTTATTTGGGGAGTTTATTATTTTTGAATATTAAATTATATTCCATGAAGATATTAAAACTAATTTGGACAAGCAAAGGGCATTTCAATGAATTTGGAGGAATATTAACTTTCCTGTCCATTCCTTCTACTTATTTGTCTTCAGATTCACTTTTGTCTAACTACTTTATTAAACTAGAACAATGAAGGGAGAAAAATAACTCACAAAATGTTGTTAGGTAACAAGCAAGAAACAAGAACAGTCCAAGGATAAATTCCACAGGTAAATACAAGAAAAAAGAAGATGACTGTGCGATGAGCTAGGTAGCAGGTTTGGAAGCAGGCACCTGAGAGTGTGGCTTATTTAAATGACAGTAAAGTACTTTCATTAATAACCAGTCATAGTGTGATCTTGTATGCGTATACAGTAACCAACTCTCGACTTATTATCCTATATCCCTATTATCCCTGATTATATCTTTTTGCTTATTAGGTTTTTAAATTATTTTCAATTTTTATAACACTTCCATTTCTCCTCCCTCACAACACTGAACCTTTTTCTTGCAATGAAGAAAAACATTTAATAAAAACCAAAAAGCACAACGTCGTGATGTCTCACTGTGCATACCACATTCTATGTTTATAGCTCCCAGCACCCCACTAAGAGGCAAAAGGTACCTTTTCGATTCCATTCTCCATTGTCATTGTCTTTTATAAATCTTTCATTGAGGAGCACCTTGATGTGCTTTGGGTCTTATCCTGGTTCTTTTAATTTGTAATGAATTAGGTGTGGCTTTCAACCTTTCAATCCTTTATCCCTTGCTCTCACAACATGACCAAACTAATTCCTTTTCTATTTGTCCCTGTGCTTGGTGATGTCTCTGTGCTACTTTTTAAATTCTTGGCAAAATGTGGTAGCATATCCATGGGCAGTTAGGTGGTGCAGTGGATAGAGTGCCAGGCCTGAGTCAGGAAGATTCACGTTCCTGAGTTCAAATCTGATTTCAGATATTTACTACCTGTGTGACCTTGGGCAAGTTACTTAACTCTGTTTGCCTTACTTTTCTCATCTGTAAAATGAGCTGGAGAAGGAAATAGCAAACCACTCCAACATCTATGCCAAGAAAACCCCAAATGGAGTCATGAAAAGTTGGAAAAAAGTGAATATGGCTGAACATCAATATAACATGTTAGTTTCCATTGGCCTTTGGGTCATCTGAAGTTTTGATTCCTTAAACAATTTACAGCTATATAGAATCACTGAAAGCGAATTGGCGTTAGGAAAAGGAGTTTCTGTAGAGTGAGCACCTTAGGGTCATTGAAAATGCTCCATAATTCCTGAAATTTGCCTTAGCTTGATTTCCTATTCAACTGTGACAGTCACTTGGAGAGGGAATACAAAATGTAGATGTTATCAAGCTTAGGTCAGCAAGACAAAAACATAGGTAGCTGCTGTACAGAATTATTCATGATTAGTGCATAAGAAGGACAAAAAAATGAAAAAAATGTCACATGAGATCTGAAAGGACTTCATGGAAGACACATCATTTGAATTGGATTTTGAAGGATGGGGTATTTTACAAGAGTAATGAAGGTCAGGGAAAAATATTCTAGGCAAAGGAAACAGCTGAGCAAAACCATGGAAATGGGAAAGCACAGGCTGGGCTATATTTGAGGGACAGAAAGTAATCCAGTCTGACTGCAAGATTTTATTGTAGATTACCAGAGGAAAAACTGAAAAGGGGAGAGTGATGCCAGATTGTAAAGCATCTTGAATACTGGTCAAAATTTGAGCTTACTTTGGAAGGCAGTGAAGAGACACTTAAGCTTTCTGAGCAAAGAGGTAAAATGCCTACATTTATGCATAAGGAAGATTATTATTCTGAGAATTTGATTTTATCAGTCAGCAGGTAGAGGGGAGAGTTTTTAGGAAGTTATGTTAAAAGTCTGGTCATATGATAATGACTGTCTATACTAGGGTAATGATTGTTGGAACAGACCAGAGGTAGGTAGGAATGGATGAAAGAGATGTTGCAGAAATAGATTTAAAAAGACTGGCAAACTGACCTTTCCTTTTCTCATCTTTCTTACTCAGTAAAAATGATAACAAAAGAAACCTGGTGAAGGGTGATGTCATTGGTCTTGAAAACAGAATTGATATGACTAGATCTACATATAAAGATGATGAGTCAGGGTCACATACAATGAAGCAAGAAAGAGTGCATTTCAGTTATAGATTGCGTAGAGAGGGGATAGATCATTGTATAAACACATGTGATAGATTTTGCTTCCATAATGGCACAGGCAGGCAGACAACCTTTTGGGGTCAGTTTAATAGAAGTAGAGATCTAACTGGAGATAGATAGTAACTATGGTTTTGCTGAGTTTGAAATTATGGTCCAGAGGGAGATGTTCTTTAGGCAATCGGGTTTCCAGATCTAGAACTTAGCAAATGCGATGAATAGAATGTAGAGGTCATAGATGGAGTAATTGAAGACATGTGAATAACACTTCATTTTCCTGACTCAGCATTTTCAATGGTCATCTTCCATGCTTAAAATTCTCTCTTTCCTCATCTGGGCGTCCAGTACTCCCTGGCTTCTTTCAAGTCCCAGCTAAAGTCCTACCTTCAGCAAGAAGCCTTTCCCAGGCCTTCTTAATCTTAGCTACTTCCCTAAAAGACTCATTTTCCCAAATTCAAATCTGATCTCAGACACTTACTAGCTGTGTGACTCTGAACAAGTCACTTAACCCTGTTTGCCTCAGTTCCTCATCTGTGAAATGAGCAAGAGAAGAAAGTGTCAAACCATTCCAGTATCTTTGCCAAGAAAATCCCAAATGGGGTTAGGAAGAATTGGACATGACCAAAACAACTGAAACAGCAACAAGTTTTATGAGTGTGTATATATATATGTACATATATATATATATACATACACATATAATATATGCAGACATACATATATGCACATATGTATGTATGCAAATATGTATATGTATATATACACACATAAATATGTATATATGTGTACATATACACATATATGTGTATATATGTGTACATATACACATGCATATATGTATATATGTGTGTATCTATCTATCTATCTATCTGGTCTCTCCCATTAGACAGTGAACTCTTTAAGATCAGGGACTGTTTTTTTGTTTTTGTTTTGCGGTTTTTGCATCCTCAGAACTTAGCACAGTGTCTGGCACATCATAGGTACTTAATAAATGTTTGTTGACTGAATGAATGAGTGACAATGTCAAGGGATATATTGCAGAGTGAGAAGAGGAAGCCTAGAAAAAAATTTTGGTTAACATCAAAGATAAAGTGTCAAGAAGATAATAAAGGTCCAGTGAAGGAGAATAAAGAGTAATTAGAAAAGTTGGGGAAGAAAGAGGAGAGTGATACCTCAAAAGTCAATAGATGAAGTGACAGGAGGTATTGGTGGAGTGTCAAAAGTTGCATAGTACAGGGAAGACAGAGAAAAGTAAAGGCCATTGAATTTGACAATCAATTGGGTATCACTGGTGACCTGAGAGAGGTTTACTGAACTAGAAGGAAGAAAAGCAAGATTATAAGAGACTGAAGAAAGAGGAAATGTTGAAAAACTGGTGCTTTATTTACCCCGTCAAACCTTTCTCCAATTATCTTTTAAGCAACCCAAGCTAAGCAATTTCTTCTTTTATTCAATGTGAGTTATTAAACAAAAGTACTTACTTGTTGTTCTGTGCCCAACACAAAGTAAGAATAATAGAGTGTATGGCATTTAGTAAGTGCTTAATAAATGCTTGTTGATTGATTGATTGCATGACTAGCAGCAAGTTTGTGATTGTTTTGCCAGGCATACAATGATTTTCCAAGTACACCAGCTACACCCTCATTGTTTAGATCACCATTACAGTAAAGCATAAATCTGTCTCAACTCTACTCCTGGCAGGGCCCTGGGAATAAAAAGCAGTTGGCAGGCAAGGCTGGTGCTTGTACATAAAAATATCCCAAAGAGGATGAAAGGCTAAGCGTGCAAATCTGTCCACTGGCATCACCAAAGCCTCCAACCTGAAATCTTATGTGACTGATTTCTTAGCCCTGGTTCCTGTTTGCCTCCTCCCTGGATCCCCCCAGCTCAGCTATCTTTACCCAACATGTTCATTGTCATTGTGATTACCTGTCATGTGCCTGGACTTCCTTGTTTCCAGTTCTTGGCTCACAGCTTCTTGATTTCTTTTATTGAATTCTGGGTAGGTAGCTCCATCCTCTTCAGGAGGACAGAATAAATTCTTAGTATGATGTGAGTGACATTGCTTTGGCCTTATTGACCAATATGTTTCAAGCCTGGCTAGTTTGTCTTTTCACTCTCAACACATATAACAGCTACAACAGAAACAGTGTATTAGTCCCCAGTTGGCCAGTCCTATCTTTTAATTTTAAGTTAAGATTTTATATTGGCTGTCTGTAAATCCTCTAAAAAGTATATCTGATTTACTATGACTATAGACATAGTCATAGTAAAATAATGCTTCTGAGAGCCCTAGTAGTCTAATACAAAATGTTCTTATAGCTTGGAAAATTGTTTTGCAAAGAGATGTATATTCATCAATTATCAATATAGCTATTGTATCCTTTTGGTTTGGGGTTTGGGGCTTTATTTGGGTTTTTTTGTCGGTTTGTTTGGTTGGTTTGGACTTGTAATTGTATTGCCATAGGAAGCTCTTGTTGTGGAAATTCCATCCACTGATGCAGCTCACAAACTTGTCTGTAACTTACTGACTTAAGAGAGTTATGAGAGGCATTGAAAGGTTTTAAGTTGGTTGCCCCTGATCCCATACACAATACGCAGCAAAAGCAGGAATTGAATCTAAGTCTCTTTGATGTAAAGATTGGTTCGCTATCTATCTATTGGTTATTCTAATTCTCTTCCTATAGCCATAATTACACAAAGGGAGGCAGAATCATACAATGGGAAAAAAAACAGACAAACATTGGCTCTGGAGTTCAGAGGGCCTAGGTTCAAATCCTACATCTTCTCTGTCTACCTGTCTGACCATGGACAAGTCATTTACTTTCTTGGGTCTCAGTTTCCTCCTCTGTTAAAATGAAGGGATTAGATTATGGTCTCTGAGGATCTTTCCACCTTTAACCTATGACTCCATAAAATATGGATAAATATTTCAGAAGCTTATTGTGACAACATGCAGAACAAGAACAATCTAGGACTTTTCTTTTTTGAAAACAAAAGTTTAAAACCTTCATGGTATATACTAAGATCTTCCTTAAAGAAAGGAAGAGTACTTCTCTTAAAAAAATAATTTCAGTGGGCCCACATGCAAGTAGATTCTCTGCTAAAGCCTTACGACTATCCGTTCCGGTAGGTAAGAAACTGTAGCCAGTTTAAAACCACGGAAAACATATTGACTCAGGGTTTGAATGACTGGGTTTAAGTAAACAACCAGCGCCAGTAGTCTGTTGGCTCAGTGACCAATATGGAAATCAGTTCTAATAAATTATTTTCTTTGACTTTCCTCTTCCTATACAAAGTAACTGTTCATAGTCCAACTAGGTTTTTTTTTAGGAATTTTTGATGGCCCTAAATAGCCAGCAATTAACTTTCTATTTCCTGTTATACAAATTGAGTATTATGAACGTATTGAGTCATCTGTGGTTTTAAAGGAAGAATCTTTTTGGTTATGGAGTCTCCTTCACATGGGGTGTAATTTTAGCTCTGATATGTCCTAGAATATAGACTCTTTGAGCTGGAAAGGACCTTGGAGGTCTAATCATAACCACAATGGCAATGAGGCCACTATGACATGAATTAGGATGTAGGAAATGGGAAAAGTGCTTTTTATGCCTGTTTAGAAACTTGGATGGTGCCCAGAAATGATCCAGTGGAAGTCTTTCTCAGGGGGACTAGTTGCAGCAGTGGTAGGTAATAACCACAGTATTATAACCTGAGTCTAATAAACATGCTGTTTGTTTACAACATGCTGACTTATCTATAGACATATCTATGTCTATATGTATATCTACATATGCATATTTATACACACACACACGCATACATCTTTCTATTTTTCTGTCTCTAACTAGCTAGGTATCTATCTAGTTAACTATATCTATATAATTAAAGTATTCTACAAAACATTTCTAATGATGAAAAACATCAGAAATCAGTTAATGTTATTAACAAAAATTGTGCCATATCGTCAGTCACAAATACTAAAGGGGCACATTTCCACTAAAGTCAGAAAATGCTCAGCAAAACAATCTGCCAATGGTTCACAATGTTTCCTGGACAAATTAACTGCTGTGATTTGTTATACATCACTGTGCTATGGCTGTTCCATTTCATTTGGGCTGTAAAATACACCAACACATTTTATTAGCAACAACTCTGACTTTTTACAAAATGGATCTATTTGATTTTGCGGGTGGGATTTAACTTAATTAGCGTGCTATGTTTTTCTTCATTATTCATACATGATGTTTTTGGTGTTCTCCCCCACCTCACCCCCTTACCACAAAGGGAAATGTAGCATTTTTCTTTATAAGGACAAAGCAAACATTGATACCGATTGACTATAAATTGAATTATTTGGATTATTTTCATTTTAGATGTTGTGAAGGATGAGGGTTCCTTTTCACTTATAAACAACGCAGGCCTGGAATTTGTTAAACTCATTCTTCTGCTGGCATGGGAAGGTCCCCCATACAATTGGAGACACTTATTGTGTCTAGTGGAGATATTGTAGGAAATGGAAAAGTCAATTACAAGGACTAAAATGTAGCTATTACAATCCAGTTTCCTCACCTATTTGAAAGTAGGTGATTTCAAAGGGACATTGAAAGACATATAAACTAATAAGGAGTTAGGTAAGCAGAACCAAAATATCAATTTATTCTATAGGATCAATATTAAAAATAAACAGTTGTGAAGACTTTTACAAACTAATGAAGAATGAAAGGAGAACAAAGAAAATAATTTCTATGATAGCAACAAAGCTGTTAAAAAATGACTTTGGAAACTATGATCAATAAAATGTCCATCCATGACTCCAGAGGACTCATGATAAACCATAATCAATCTCCTGTCAGAAAGGTGTTGGATTTAGTGTCTAGAAGGAGAATTTTATATTTTTATATATATCCAGTGAGGAAATTTTTTTGCTTAACTATGCATATTTGTACAAAGATTTTTTTTCTTTCCTCTTCCTTCAGTTGGATAGTGAGTGGGAAGGAGATAGAGCAGATTTCTGCTAATTTAAAAAAAATTTAAAAAATAAGCAGATGGAGGAATGGCTGTGGAATGTTGCATGTCCTTTTAGATGAAGTCACAGTATTATTAGTTTTAATTGTTTTACTTTGTTATGAAACTCTCGCAGAGTGAGGGTAATCTGTAAATGTTTAGAAAATAAAAACAAAACATGTCTAATTTCCCATTTTTAAAAATAATTGTAGATCATTCAGTACTTTAGTAGCTATCTTGAATTGCTCTTCAGGGCATAGATTATTCAACTCTGGTCCATAGGAGACTGTCCTCTAGTTCATGGCCTGCTGTCCTACAGTTAACATTAATATTTGGTAATGAGATGTCCATAGATTTGATTTTGGCATGTATGAAATATTATTTGGCAGAAACTGCTTCCTCCCCCAAAGTCTTATTCCAATGTCTTCTTGTGGTGTGAAAGTCTCGAATGCTTTAGCAGGAGAACTCCAGTTCTTATCAGGGCTTATCTGTCAGCTGGGCTGCTAGCTAGTTAGCATTCAGTTGTGTGGTGTAGTAGAGAGAGCTCTGGACCTAGAGACACACAAACCTGATTTCAAATTCAGCCTCAAACACTTTACTGACCGTGTGACCCTGGGCAAGTCACTTAACTGCTTCCAGACTCCTTTTCTTCATGTGTAAAATGGAGATAATGGCCACGCCTAACTCCCGGGGCTGTAAGGATAAAATAATATCTGTGACGCACTTTTTAAACTATAAATCACTACGTAGTTGCTATTATTTATGAAGTATCTTGTAGTGGCAAAGACACTATAATAGGTGTAGGGAATACAAAGGGAAGGAAGGAAGGAAGGAAGGAAGGAAGGAAGGAAGGAAGGAAGGAAGGAAGGAAGGAAGGAAGGAAGGAAGGAAGGAAGGAAGAGAGGGAAGGAGGGAGCGAGGGAAGGAGGGAAGGAGGGAAGGAGGAAAGATTTATTTAGCACCCAATATGTGCCAGAGACTGTGCTAAATGCACTCTAAGTAGCTTCTCCTTTGATTCTCACAATAGCCATGTGAGGTAAGTGCTATTATGTTCCCCACTTTAAAGTTGAGGTAACTCAGGTAGGCAAAGGTTAAATGACTTGCCCTGGGCTAGACAGCTAGCCATTGTCTGATGCCAGATTTGAACTCAGGTATTCCTTTCTCTTAGCACTCTATCTACTGCACCACCCAGCTGCTTTGCTGCCACAAAAATAAAACCAGTCCTTGACCTCAAGGAGCTTACATTCTTCTTATGCATGTACGCAAAAAAGGTATATGCAAATCTATACAAAGTAAATACAAGGTAATTCCAGGAAGGGAATATTATTGACCAGGGAGGTTGGGAGAGGTCTCTAGTTGAAAGTCATACTGTAGCTGAGCTTTGATACTCCATCCCTTCATGAAAGATTCTAAATGAACAAATCTGAAGAGATTTCAGTGATGGACTGAGAATATTTCAGCTGATGACCAACCTAGTTAAGTTTGGAGAGATCCATTGATCCATCTATATAATTTTATTGGTTGAACGTCATGGATCTCCATGTGACTGTGACTCTTAATGGAACTAATAGAAATTTCATCTTCCTATTTGCTATTCAAGAAGACATTTCAGGAGTTTTAAGCCTTTCTGGCATTGTGGATTCCTTTGACAATCTGGTGAAGCATATGAACCCCTTTTCTGCATAGTGTTTTTAAATGTGTAAGATAAAATTAATAAGGTTAAAAGGAAAACATTACATTGAAATAAAGTTTTCTTTTTTCTTATCCAAGTTCATAGATCCCCTGAAATCTATCTAGAACTCCTGTTCTAGAGGTTAAGTGCTGATTTTTTTTGGCCACAGCAATTCAAGAAGCTAACCTACTGAGGCATGGCGGTTTTTAGGATCTGTTTCAGTAGAAGGAGTAGCCCTCATTGGATAAATCAAGGATTCTTGAAATACCAAAATGACACTTTCATCAAAAAACAGTGTCAGTCTTCCTATTAGTCCTGATAAGGTTGTTTTGGTAATCACAACTGAATTTTGGGGTCAGTACAGTCTTTTGCTCCTCATGATGGTACGTGTTTTTTTTAAAAAAAAATTAAGAAAAATGTCTCCACAACCCTTTCTTGACTGTGCAGACTAGTAAAGGGAAAGAGGAAGTCTCATTTCCACCAAGAAATTAAGCCAAACAGTATTGCAAAGAGATGTTCAGTCAGTGAAATTCTATTGTCACTTTCTCTAGTCACTTTGGTAACCCTGCCTTACGTTCCTAAATCCATCCACTAGACTTTCTACTTCCCCCTATGTGTATGTCTCTGGGTTGCTGTAATTAGTTCTTGTCTTTTGTTACATGGTGAAAGAAAATAATTTCTTAGCTTAAGTAAGCTCTCCTGTTTTTCAGAGTTATCATTCCGTAAAAATATTGGCCCGAGGGTGACTCCTGATAGAAAACCTAAGAAGTACTTAAGTTCGAAATGACTGGGAAACTCAAGCACATAATCTCTTACTGATAGGTAGCAATGACAATAATCAACCAGGAAGACCTCAGACAAACAAATGATAGCTTCCGACAATAAATGTGGCCCTGATTTGTGAATTTGCTAAAAAAGAAAAGTCCCTTATTCCTTAAACAGCTCACTAAGCCATGCTATTCCTTACTCAATATATTTAATAACATTTCTTTGTAAAGTGCTTCATGTCCACAAAATACATTCATATATGCAATTACAATGCTCATATGCAAACACACACAGGCACAGGCAAATAAGTTAAATCATGCAAGTCTTACTTCCATTTCCTAGAGATAAGGAAAGGTAGAGAAACTGAGTCTCAAGGAGATTAGGGACTTGATCTAGTTCACAGCTTGTAAGGAGAACTGCCACCTAAACCCAGATCTTCAAGTCTAGTGTATTCCTGACGATGCCATACTACCACATCTATTATCGTCATCAACAAAAAAATATTTATCTGAAGTGCTTTGTGCTAGGTACAAGTGATAGAAAATTTCTCCCTGATTTCCAAAACATACTGCCGGCACTTTGACCATACACCTCGCTTCCTTCCCACCAAGACCTTGGGCACTGCCTCTGGGTCCTTGGGTGCCAATAGGTGTTTTCTCCCTATCTCGACAGGAACCAGAACCTCATGTCACTTTTTAGTCATTTGTAAACCATTCCGTTACCAATTCCAGACCTCTTCTATTTTCCCTTGCTGTGTATAAGAGAACATAAGCTCCTTGTGGGTACTACAGACTGTCTTTCTTGTTCACATCTGTATCCCTAACACTTAGCATAGTGCACTGCCCATAGTACACACTTAACAAATTTTTTATCATTCAGTGTTTTTTTTAACACTTTCTCCCCAGTGGCTTACAATCTAGTTGGAGAGAAAGAACATGAAAATTAAAATTAAAACGACAAGTAATAATATTAAGTGTTACATTCAATTCAAGAAAGATTTGTTAGGTGCACATATTTTGTCCTAGGGATGAAAATATGAAAAATGACAGTCCCTTCTCTCAAAGAGTTTCATAGGTTTTATTGAGGGGACATGCCATATGCAAAAATAAATGCAAGCTAGGATATGATGGAAGCAAAGGAGTGATCTAGACAAAATTTCCTAGGGAAAAAAATATTTAGTTGGGTCTTAAAGGAAAAATAAAGATTTTAAGAGATAGATATGAAGAGCAAGTATGGTATAGGAATTTGTGGCACAGTGTTGAAATATAGAGGCAGGGGAATGCAAGGCAAGATTGGAGAATAGCGAACTATTCCAATTTGGTTATAATGTAGAGTGTATGAAAAAAATGATCTGACATCAGGCTGAAAAGCTAAGGAAAAGCCAAATTTTAAATGATCTAAAATTCCAGATTAAGGAGTTTGAATTTTTATCTTACAGGAAATAGAGTAAAACTGAACATTTTTGTGAAGGGGGTTTGAGGTGAATTTGGCCAATTATTTTATCAGCTATATGAAAGAGGAGTTGGAGAAAGGACTGAGAGGAAGCAGTGAGACCAATTAGGAAATGGAGAAGAGTCTAGATCCAAGATGACGAGGGCCTGAACTAAGGTAGTGGCTATATGATTGGAAATAAGACAAACAAAAGTTATATTTGTAACTGTCATTTTATGAAGTCTTTCTAACTAGTCAGAGATAGTGTGTCCAAGATTAATTTTGATCTATGAGATAAACAATGGAAAAGAAAGAAAGCACATGAGAAATATGTTTACATTTTTGTAATTAATGAGGACATGTCCAAACAAAACTCTGGATTACCGGAGCTTGGAAGATAAGAATAAATATGGAATGAGTCAATTAGATTGAGGGGTGACCTACAAGTTGGTATGGGCTTTGATCCTTTATAAGCCTGTTACAGTAGTATTACATAAGTCAGGAAAGGAGAGAATATTTTGAAGGAGGAAGAAGTCATGTGTGTCCAATGTTATAGAAAAGTCAAAGAAGATGAACGCTTGAGGAATGGTGTGATCCCTGGAGTTACCCAAACCATCCTGTGTTGTTAATGCGAAACAATATTGAGTCCCTTGGTGGGGGGAGGATACATGGAAAGTAAAATGTATTTTTTTTTCTCTAGTGATGGAGATAAAAGAAGCCTCAGTACTTTACTATAAATGGCACCTACTGACTTACTGTGGGCTACATGGGACTGAACAATGTTACCATGCCCGTCACTACAGCTGAATAATAGAGATACCAAGTATAGACAAATTTCTATTTTAGGAGTGAAAGGGAAGAGACAGGTCTTTATGTGTCTCAAATTTCCCATTCCAAACAACAGCAAACAAATAGATTTTTGGACTATGTCAGTGTGTGTGAAAATTTTAGAAATTCAGTAAAGTACATCATTAGTAAAACTGAGGAAATTGCTTTCTTAGGTTCTACCACTCATTGATAGAATGCTAATTTATACATACTTACAGTCTCTTCTGCCATGAGATTATATTGTCATAGATGACAGGGAATTGGCATTTCTTTTGTAGTATTCCATTGCACCTAGTGGGTAAACAAATAAATGGTAATGATAGACTGGAACATATTTCTATGCTAGCTCTGCGGCAATAACATTTTGTAGATAATAGCTAACATTTACATTTAAATTCATGCTTTTAAGGTTTGGTAAAGACTTAACATATATTACCTTATTTCATCCAAACAGTAACTATATGACAAAGATGCTATTATTATTCTCATTTTATAGAAAAGGGAAACTGAGGCTAAAATAGATTAAATGCCTTGCCTAGAGACTCATAGTTAATATCTGTCTGAGTCAGAGTTTGAATTCAGGTCCTCCTAACTTGCTAGCCGTGTGACTCTGGGCAAGACAGTTAACCCTGTTTGCCTCAGTTACCTTGTCTATAAAATGATCTGGAAAAGGAAATGGCAAACCACTCTAGTATCTTTGCCAAGAAAACCCCAGATGGGGCCATGAAGAGTCAGACACAACTGAAACAACTGAACACCAACACCAACATCAACAACACTTCCCAACTTCAACGACTTCCCAAGTCCAACCCTTTATCCACTCTAGCACATTGCTTCCCAAAGAAAAATAAGGACAGGTGCTTCAGTTAGTATCTGAAGCAGACACAGAGCTATTTTCAACCCTTCCTTCAGAGACCAAGCTTAGGTCCTCATTCCCTAACGAAATAACATTAGAAATCATTTAATCTCACTCCTTCATATTCCAGATAAGTAAACAGGACCTCAAAAGACTGAGGACCTATCCAAGCTCTCATAGGTAAGAAAGTAGCAGTGTTAGAAGTAGGACCCAAACGTCTTTAAACACTCATTCAACAATTGTTTCTTGCTTATTGTACACAGTTGTTGTAAACATAAGCTCCCTGAGGGCAGGTTTTTTCCCCTTTCTTTGTATCCCAAACGCTTAGAATAATGCCTAACACAAAGTAGGAACTTAATAAATACTTAACTGATCTGATCTGATGACATATTAAGCCCCTCCTATATGCCAGGCACTATGCTAGGTTCTCAGAACTCCCAGTCATGACCCCTTCCTCTCCTCCTTACTGCATATATGCAGGACTTTTCAAAGGATCATGGAATTTAGAGCTAGAAGATACTCCAGAGATGAAGAAACTTATGGGTCATTATTTTTAACCGATCCTTAGTATTTGGCAGAAGTACCCAGAAAGTACCAATATTAAATTTTGCCAATTGAGACTGTAAGGTTTTTTTTTAATAAATTGGATCTAGATGAACATCAGCAAAATATTTTTAGTACACAGACTCAGCCTGAATGAAAGGTTTTTCATAGCTCTACCTCTCCAATCTGGTGAAGTTAGATAATCTCCTCTGAAGAAAATCGCATATTCTTGCCTTGTGATTGCTCAAATTTTAGCAACAAAATAGATATAAAGTGCCATATATATATATATATATATATATGTATGTATATATAGTGCTTAATTCTTGGCAATTAAGCCTGGTGATAATTGTTTCTGTGCATTAGTCATAATCACTTTTTAAGCAGCAAAGCCTATTACTGCTGTAGAGTGAGTTTCAGATGCCCTGCAGATTTGAGTCATTTTGGGTAATGCAGCTGTGTGTGGTAAAAAGATTTTACAATGCCTATAAAATGTTGCCTCATGACATGTTCGGCAGTGAATCTGTGGCACCATATAGCAATTTCAGTGCTTTTCATTAAATACCAGATACCATTTACATTGTGCAGTTCTTAAACAAGAGCCATCCTCTTAGAATGGGGGAATCTGGGAACTGCAAAATACTTGGAAGCATGTGAATCTTGCAGACAGTTTTCAGGAATATTGAAGTGTGAGAAGAGCCTATTTAGATTACAAGGTTTGCATTGGCTTCACCCACATTGGTCACTGGCAGCTTCCCTCCCTTTTATCCATCCCTGCCTCCTTTTGCTGTTTCACACTTTGATGGGACATGGCTGGCTGAGTGCTCATCAACTGTCTTGATAAGTATGACTATGACTCCCAAATGTATATTTAACAGTAAAGTTAGACTCTAGAATCAGCAGAATATGAGTTCACTCCTGCCTCTGACCTATATTGGCTCAAGCCTTGCCTTTGTCATTGGCAATGTGACACTAGCCAGATTTTTTGTTATTACTTTAAGTAAGAAGACATTTGGGAAGACACAACAACATGTGACACTGACCAAATTTTTTTTATTACTCCAAGTAAAAGGACGTTTGGGAAGACACAATCGCTCCTTTCAAGCATGTGAAGGATTGTTACATAGAAGAGAGATTAGACTTCTTTTTCTTAGCCCCTGTGGGCAGAACTAGGAGCAAGAGGGTGGATGTTGCAAAAGAGACAAACTTAAAATTGAGTAAAGGAAACACATCTTGCTAGATCTATCCGAAAATAGAATGAGTTGACTCAGGAGGTAATGAGCTACACATCATTGCAGATCTTAAAGCAAGAGGGAGATGATCATTTATTGGTTATGATATATGCAACTTCTTGTTCCTGTATAGGTTGGACTGGATGTCATCTGCGGTCTCTATTAATGAGATTCTATGATTCGGGGACGGTTCAATCCAAACCACACCTTCTGCTAGGTTATTTTACTCACTGTTTCCACTATATGCCTGGCCCTATTCCACCTTCATCATTTTACCTATGACATCCACTCTTTCTGAAATGCCCTGTTCATTGATTAATATATGTTTTCTCCCTTGCTTTGAAAAGCTTTCTCTGATCATTCTTTTAACCCTAAAAGACCTCTCCCTCATCTCAACTAAAAAGCATTTCTAGTCTGTATCATTTGTTCTCTCTCTCTCTCTCTCTCTCTCTCTCTCTCTCTCTTTCTCTCTCTCATATACTATACTATATCTCTTATTAGTAACTGTAACTTCTTCTACCAATGGAGATCAGCATTATCTTTTCAAAATATAGTCTTACAGAGTGGCCTGGGGACTGAGAGATTAAAAGACTTGCCTGGTTTCATACCACCAATATATGTTGGGAATTGGACATGAACTCAGGTCTTCTTGAATCCAAAGCCACCATGATGAATCTTGTACTTAGCAAATACTACCTGGTACTGGCTTTTCATGTGTACGTCCTACCTCCTCAACTAGTTTGTGATATTCCCAAAGGCAGGTACTTTGTATACTCCACAGTACCTTTGCATACTCTATAATATTCTATAAAAGTAGATGTCCAATAAATTATGGTTGATTGATTTAGTGCTATGACTTAACTTTCATTAAAGTCACCCTTCATTCTTGAATGTCCTAAACAGTCAAGGATATATATTTACACGTAGAGTTAAAAAAAAGGCATGCTCCTCATCCACTTACTCTTAACAGGTTAACCTGCTACTGACTGATTAGAAACTAAAGCCCCCATATTTCTATCCTCAATTCTGAAATAATTTATCCTTGTGCACTTTTATGTGCTTCCCTGAGCTTTGCTTAAAACTCAGAATCAGAGGGTTCAAAGGTCCTCATCCTTAGCTCCAAATTCCCATATCCATAGATCAACAGGTTTTTCCTTTTTTCTACTGAACCTGTATCATTCAAGATGAGTGGATCTTCATGGGTAAGACAATGTAATGATCAGTAACCTTGAACACAGCCTCTGTTCCTGGAGAAAGGTGTGTTCTATACTATTAATATCAGCGTTCTCATCTTTCCTGGAAATTACTGTTAAAGTAAAGGTGGTACCCAAGAAGTTAAAGTGATGGCACCAAGAGAGGGCCAGTAGCAGGCTGGAATGTGGAACATCTTATCCTAGACAAAAGTGTGATTCAAGTCTTTAAAGCCCTATTCATTGCCTCCAGTGTAGACAGACCAACACTGACTCTCAACCCTCAAACCTCCACATTCAATGCTTTTTCTTGCGCTATCTATCTTTCTTGACATAGAGGAGTATGATGAGGATCTGTAGTAGACTGGAAAAGAATACTAAATGCAGAGTTAGAAGGCCTGGGTTCAAGTCTTGGCACTGCCACTTACTACTTATGTGGTCTTATAAAAGTCACTTCACCTGTGGGCCTTATTTTGAAGGGTTTAGATTGGATGACCTGTAAGATTCCTTCTTCCTCTAAATTTAGGAGCCTATGATCTTGGTTTCAGAGTTGGGGGAAAATTGTTAATGACGCAGAATATTAACTTTGCCAGCAATATATAAATATATATATAATACATATATGTATGTGTGTGAATATATATATATGCATATATATATATATATAGGAGGGGTACTAAAAGAGGATTTCAAGGCTTAGGCAATGCTTAATAGCACTGAATGACAATGACAGACTCATAGGTGACACTCTCTTCAATATTTGTTATTAGTGATATCAATGATGGCTGTACTGGTAGAATTTTAGGCACCTGAACTACATTTATCATTTTCCTTTTTTGTCATTTTAATTGCCTTGAGTAGTTCTATATATGTCTGTTTCTATAGGGACAGAGACAAGACCAGTGATTTATTAGTTTAGGGAAATCTCTGTGGATGAAGGGGTTCTCTTACCTAGAGCACTGAGAGCTTAAGTGAATTGTCAAGAGTAACACAGCCAGTACCTGTCAGAGGCAAAATCTGAAGCCAGATCCTTCTGCTTTCAGGGCTAGCTCTCTATCTAGTACACCACATTGCCTTTTGTCTTTATCATCTCTATCTCTATCTCTCTGTCTGCCTGTCTATCTATCTGTCTATCTATCTATCTACCTATCATCTGTCTACCTATCTATGTATCTACCATCTGTCTATCTATCTACCTATCTACCATCTACTTATCTACGTTATCGACTATCTATCTATCTACCTATCTGTTATCTATCTACCAATCTACCTATCTATTTGTCATCTCTCCATTTTCTGTCATCTGTCTATCTATGTCTGGATTTGAGATTGCCTCAAGAATAGAAACTCCCTCCACCACTGCAGATGGGCAACACATCTATAATTTTCAGTCTTAGAGACTTTGAGGTTTTCTTGGCAAAGATACTGGAATGTTTTGCCATTTCCTTCTCCAGCTCACTTTACAAATGAGGAACCTGAGGCAAAGAGGTTTAAGTGGCTTGCCCAGGATCACATAGCTAGTAGGTGTCTGAGGCCATAGTAATAATAATGGTGACATTTATATACTCCTTTGAGGTTCTTGAAGGACTTTATGCATAGTATACCCCTTGATATTCCCAACAACATTGTAAAGTAGGTAGATGCTACAGGAATAAATGTGCCTGCTTTATTGTTGAAGGCATTGTAGATGACATTAAGTGACTTCCTGTGATCAGGTTGCTAATAAGCCAGAAACAGAATGTGCACCCAACTCCTCCTAGCTACAGGTCCAGAATAGTTCCTGTTATACTGGTGTCAACTGTCTTTCAATTGCAAGCAAGAAAAAAATATATTTACTCATTACTTTCTGGTAGACTTTTAGACTCCTAAGGACTGACCATCCTCTAGTCTCAAGATGGGTACTTCATCATGGCAGTGAGATAATTATCTTTTATAGAACAAATCAACAAGCAAAAAGTCACTAGGAAATGATATCCTACTTTTGTGGGAATGATTTCTGATGCTCCATAAAACTTTTGGTAAGGAAATTCTTGTATCAGATCAACATGTTTTCCCCAATTTAAGCCCATTTTACTACCAGCAAAGCCTGGAATTTCACAGGAAAAGAATGTTTTACTTTAAATGGTATCTAAGCAAGGCATTATATTCCAACATCAGGCCAGTTCTGGGCTAATGTAAAGGGTGGAAGGTCATCTCAAATTTTTCATAGCATTTTTACCAGGTGTCTTTTGAGGCCTAATCTGGGAGCAGGATAACTAAAATTTCCTTAGGAAAATGATTGGCTTGAGCCATTTTGCATCTACTTGCATGTCCCCTCAGTGGCATTAACCACGTAGAGGTTGTACTCCCAAAGGTGATGCCCATATCTGCCCATTCCGGGAAGTCTCCTTTGCTGTAATTATTATAATTTGGGAGAGTGATTAGTGGTCATGTGAAAAATTAAATCGGTCACTAGCCTTTGAAGCCTACGATTACAATCTAAATCAGTTTGGGAAAGAAGGTCAAGTCCACTTGCTTTAAATAAGAGGCTTTGGCGAGTGGGAAAACAGAAGGGCCTAATTCCTTGCTCTGCTTCCCCCAGTGCCACCTATTAATACTCCCCCCCTCCCTTGCTGCTGTTTGCCAACTACCTATTGTCAACTGCTGTGCTCCGGTGAAATTAAGGAAAACAATAATGGCTTCTAATGCTGTCAACACCTTGGCAATATCTGCCTTTCTTCAATTACTTTTGTTTACAAATTACTCCTAATTTTGTTCTTAAAAGCTAGTTAAGAACAAATGCTGGTAGGATTGATGGGAAACTAACTGCATGATTAAGTAATTACATTTTTAAAGCTTGCCTTACACTAGGACTAATGATATGTCACCCAGTAGCAGAAACCCCAGATAATGAATGAGAAATGTTTATATGGACTCGGTTGCTTTTAAAGCTCCCTTCACGCTAGAGCTGGTGCCATGCATGGGGTAGCTGGGTGGAAGAAAGCGAGAGTCTGGGCAGCCTCAATCACCTTTGTGCAAAGTGGCAAACTCCCATAAGGTCTCTTTTCTACCCCCGTCAACATTTTATTTTGCTTACAGGGTGCTGTTCGTTATCTGACTTGTTCACCTATCAAGATGTGGCATCATTTTCTTGACTAAAGGGTGGGTGGGTGGGGGGAGTTTACCCAGCAGGCATTTATGTTTTCACCATGGGGACCAGATTTAGCCATGCTCTTCCGAATGCATTGAACAATACCAGAGTCTGAGCTATGGTGACACATTTGGCATTACGACATCCTCCCCAGGCCTCAATATACTTTTTTTCTTACCCCCACAACACTTGGAAAGGAAACAGATTTACCATGTGTGTGAAGTCATCCAAGGTATCCTCACATGACCTTATCCTAGGTAAATGAAGTGGGGTAGCTTACACTCCCTTGTTCAAGGTAGAGGCCATCCATGGAGAGGGCAGTGTTGAGGGAGGGAGCCTATGTCGTCTTGAATCATATGGTCCCAAATGGGGTGTAAAGGAATGTGGAACTACTGGGCAGCTCCTCTGTCAATAAAGCCCCTACACCGCCCAACGTCAGAGTAAGCAGACTCCTGCTGCAGAACAATGAACTTATACCCAGACACTATGATTTTCCTCTCTGCAAGTAGAGTGATTTTTCTTAGCATGGTATAAGGAAAAAACCGTAGGTCTTGAGCGAGAAGCCTGAAGTTTCAATTCTAGCTTTGACACTTGCTAGATGTATAATCTTGGGGAAATCACTTATTCCCTTTGAAAAATAGGTTCCTCCTTTTGAAATTCAATCAGTGAGGTGGCAGTTAGGTGATGTGGCAGACAGACACCTGAAACTGAAGTCAGGAAGAATTGAAATCAAATTTGACCACAGATGCTTACTAGCTGTGTGACCCTGGACAAATCACTTAACTTCTGTTCATCTCAACTGTAAAACGGGGGTAAAAATACCTCCCTACCAGGGTTGTAGCAAAGATCAAACGAGATGATATTTGTGAAGCAATTAGCATGCTTCCTAGCACATAGTAGGTCCTAAATAAATGTTTGTTTCATTCCTTCCAAACAGTCGCTTAGCTAGCATTTATTGTTATTTCGGTCAGGTCCAACTCCTCGTGAGCCTTCTTGAGGGTTTTTTTGTAAAGACATTAGAGTGGTTTGCCATGTCCTCCTCTAGCTCATTTTAAAGATTAGGAAACTGAGGCAAACAGGGTTAAAATTTGCCCAGGGTCACACGGCTAGTAAATGTCTGAGGCCAGATTTGATCTCAGGTCTTCCTGACCTCAAGCTAAGTGTTCTATCTACTATACTAACTAGTAGCCCCAAGCCCCAAGCACCTACTATATGCCAAGAATTATGCTGGGTGGGCATCAGGGATACAAGTCCAATGAATGAAATAATGCTTATTCTTGAGGAGCCTACATTCTAATAAGAAAGATGAGTACAGGATAAACATAAAAGAATAAATTAGGTAAGTCAATCCAGTAGCTGGGGCCAAGCAGGTAAGGCTTTATATAGAAGGTGGTATCTGAGCAGCATCTTGACGGAAAGCATTCAATAGGGCAGGAGTAAAGAGACAGTGCATGCCAGGCGTGGAAGGTGGCCAGTGCAAAGACACAGACCAGAGGTGGAATGTTGTATGTGAGGAAGAAAACAAAAGCTACCTTGGTTAGATCAAAGCGCGTGGGAGTGGCATTGTCCAATGAGGCAGGAATGCTAGATTAGGCCCAGACTGTGAAGGGCATTAAAAGTCAAACACAAGAGTTTATGGGGATAAACTAAAATGGGTGTACTAATGCCCTACTTTAAAACTTATGAGGAAAGTACTTTGTAAAAGTACATGTGAGTTGTTGATACACATACACACAAAGAAGATGTTGGTGTAGATTTAGACACAGCACATCATCCTTACAATAGCAAGCAATCTACAAGCATTTATTAAGGGATTACTGATTTGATCTCAGGTTTTCCTGAATCTAAGGCCATCCTTTTAGCTATTTTGCTGAATTTCTAGGTAGAATCTCAAATAGTAGTGTAACATTTTTAGAACTGGAAGGGATATGCAGAGAGAATGGGCAGGCACAGTAGATAGAGCCCTGAGCCTGGAGATGGGTAGGACATAAGTTCAAATCTAGCCTCAAATAATATATTAGCTGTGTGACCCAAGGCAAGTCACTTAACCTGTTTGCCTCAGTTTCCTCATGTGTAAAATGTGGATAAATAATAGCACCTACCTCCCAGAGTTGTTCTGAGGCTCAAATAAGATAGTAATTGTAAAGTGCTTTGCACAGTGCCTGGCACATAGGAAGTGCTATATAAATTTTAGCTATTATTATTATCAAGTGCTTACTGATTTGAAGTCAGGTTTTCCTGACTCCAAACCCAATACTCTATCTACTGTGCCACTAAGGGAGACAGACAGATGTAAAGACAGACACAGACAGACATAGAGAGAGAAAGACACAGAGAGACAGAGAAAGAGAGAGGCAGACAGAAAGAGAAAGAGAGAGAGAGAGAGAGAGAGACTGAGAGAGACACACAGAGAGACAGAGACAGAAAGAGACAGAGAAAGAGAGAGGTGGACAGAGAGAGAAAGAGAGAGAGAGGGAGGGACAGAGACAGATAGACTGAGTCAGAGAGACAGAGAAAGAGAGAAGTGGACAGAGAGTGAGAGACAGAATAAGAGAGAGACAGAGAGACAAAGAGAGAGGCAGACAGAGAAAGACAGAGGCAGAGAGGCAGAGAAAGATAGACAAGACAGACAGAGAGAGAGAGACAGAGACAGAGACAGAGAGAGACAGACAGAGATAGATAGAGACAGACAGATAGATATACCAAGACCAAGACAGAGAGAAAAGAGTCCAAGCACAGAGCCTTGGACCAAACACACAGGCAGAACACGCATGATGATTCAGCAAAGGAGAGACACAGACACATAAGACAGAGAAGAGGGAGAGAATCAGGAATCATGAGAGGAAGTTACAGACAGTTTAAGTAGGATGGGGGGCCAATAGAACACAACAATGGAAGTTACCCCAAAGTGTAATGGTCTACATTGGGAGATGCTGTTTGCCCTGTTTGCCCCTTTTCTGGATCTCTTAGAGAGGAGGATGAATGATCATTTATGAGGGAGGCTGTCAAGTGGACTCCTGTTCATGTATAGATTAGATGACCTATGAAGTCCCTAACAACTCTGAGATCCTGTAACACACACACACACACACACACACACACACACACACACACACACACACACACCCCTTTCTTTCTACAGTCTGTTTGAATTGAGACTGTTGGAAGCAGGGAAGGACAAATAGGAAATTCATGAGCTGATCCACAAACAGAAGCACACTAGATGAAGAATAAGGAAACCTGAGTCCTTTGTGCCCTTGACTCTGTGACTCTGTAACATGACCTTTTACAAGATATTTCCTCTGGTTTCCAAACTCAGCACTCCATCCCCTACCTCTGTGTTTCCCCAGGCTGCCTCCTATGCCCACTCCAAACCACCTGTCAGAATCCTTACCTTCCTTCAAGTTTCATCTCAAGTGCCATCATCTGCAGGGGGTCTTTCTTGAACCTCTCAGTGATTAGTACTCTCACCTTCCTCAAATTATCTCCTATTTATGGACTTGATTAAACTCTGTGTCCCAGCAGTAGAATATAAATTCCTTGATATTAGGCTTTTTGTATCCCCAGCAGCCTCATATTTTACCTTACTTCTATTAAACAGCTACTAAGCACTCGATTTCAATTAGGGAGTAAAGGAGAAAGGGCATTAAATTTGAACCTGGGTTCAAATCCTGCCTTTGCAACTTACTGTCTGTGTGCCATTGAAGCAGTCTCTAAACCCCACCTGGGCTTCACTTCCCTCATGTAAAATGAGGCAGTTACACAAGAAGGCCTCCAATATCCATTCCAGCTCTAAATCTGTGATGCCATGAATTTCTCTTTCCGAGCCTCAGTTTCCTCATCTGAATGAGGGAAACATTGAATAAGGTGAAATTTGAAGCCCTTTCCATCTCTAGACCCCAAGACCTTAAAAATCTCGAAGATCTTTTCCAGTTTCCAAACTTAAAAGGGTAATTGAAAGGGTACTTGTCTTTCATATTAGTTTAATGATAATTATATCTGCCATCCCACTAGGGTTACACATTAGCAGGGCTGACCTCCTCACAGCAAGAATAAAGGCAAATTCTCTGGGCCCTCAGATTGTGAAGCCACTGTAGTAGCCTATGTCCTAATACCTCTAAGTGAGTTAACATGGATCTTACAGGGCAGCTAGGTGGATAGAATGCTGGGCCTGGAATTAGAAGACTCAGACACTTATTAGCTGTGTGAGCCTGGGCAAGTCGCTTAACCGTGTTTGCCTCAGTTTCCTCATCTGTAAAATGAGCTGGAGAAGGAACAGCAAACCACTCCAATATCTTTGCCAAGAAAATCCCAAATGGGGTCATAAAGAGTCAAACATGGCTGAAAAACAAAGCAACAAGCAGCAACTTGGATTCTACAGCATCCCTTCATTCAGTGAATGACAAACTCAAATAGTGTTTAAAGTCAGAATTGCTGAGGAGGATTTAAAATGGCAATGACTGCCCAGAGCAGACTTTTCTAATTCTAGGTCCTAAATTTCCAAACCAGCCCTGCTTGTCATGATACCATATCCCACTATGCAATTCATCTCCTCTGCCTCCTCTGATTGCACTCCCTAGTGCCCCAGCACTGTTGGAAAGAGTTCAGGAATTCCACGTTGACTAATTATTCTATGAATTCATGCTGTCTAATCTCAAATGGACTCATTGCTACTACATGACAGCCCTTTTATTCATTCCTAACAGATCCGATCAACGTATACACATTTATGAAGAACCTACTAGGTGTCAGGCATTGTGCTAAATTTTGGTGATTCAAAAAATAAGGTTAAAAAAAAGAGGTCCTTGGATTTATATTCTAATAGGAAAGAAAATAATTAAATAGATGCATAGAAGATACATGCAGAGTAGATAGAAGAGGTAACCTAATTATGTTCTTTTCAACCGCTATTCAGAACTTTTCTCAAGCCTACAATTCCACTCCCTCCTCCCCTCGCTCTTAAAAGAGGAGGTGACCTACTTTAAGTCCTTAGTCCTGGCACATAGTAGGTGTTATGTGAATGCTAGTAATTGTTGCTGCTATTATTATTATGATAATTATTACTTTACCAAGAAGACTGAGGACCTTCCATTAAAACTCCTTCAACTCTTCTCCTACACATCTTTAAGGCTTTCATTGTCATCATCCGTCCTAGTCTCTTTCCCTCCTGTCTCTGATGAAGAGATTTCTGGCTAAAGTCTGTGACTCAAATCACACCCTTGGTTGGTTCTCTCTCTATTTCCTCCTTGATCTTCCTCCATAAATCATGACCCTGTTACACACATCTACAATCTTTCCCTATCTCCTGGTTCCTATTTCTCAGCTCTCCCCTTCCCTTTTTAATTAAAAAATACATTTTAAAATACATAAAAAATAAAAATACATTTAAAAATAATCTTCATTTGTGAGCATATCCTTTTCTCTTGCTTGTCTAATGAACCGTGTGTCATTTTTTTAAAAGAGAGTAAAATAGAAAGAGAAAAAAAATTCAGAAAAACTAAACATAGCCACTAAGTTTTGACAATATAGGAAATATTCCACACTCATAGTCTTTCACCTCTACAAAGAAGGGAGAAAGGCTGATGTTTCATCTCTTCTTTGAGGCCAAGTTTTCTTTCCTTAGTTTTAAATTTTTCCTTTAATATAGTCCATACTTGGTACCTCCCGTATCTCATCATCTAATCATTCTTCAAACCCTTCCAAACTTCCCCTCCCAACCCTACTGAAACAGTTATTTCCAGCATTGCTAATGACCTCCTTCAGTGCCAAATTTTAGAAGAAGGATGGTGGAATGGATAGAGGACTCCTCTGGAAGACAGAATGACTTGTTCTCAAATCTTACCTCTGATATCATAAACCTTGGAAAATCCAAGCATCTTCTTGATGGACGTCTTTGGCTGAAGGAGCAGTTTCCTTTGGGTGCTCTCTCTATCAACAAAATCACAGGTCTGAATAACAACAGTAACAGTGGCAACAAAAACACCAAATTTTTTTTCTTATTATCATCTGTGACTTTTCATCCTAATTTAATCTTGGTGACCACCTCCATTTCATGATATTCTCTCTTCCCTTGACTTTGACCACAATGTTTCTCTTCCCACCTTATACCAATTCCTTATTTATCTCTTTTGTTGACTCCTCAATCTCTTGTTTCTCCTTAAACACCAGTGTCTTTTCTCCTGGTTTCTCTTCATTTCTGTCTCTAAATGTTGAGAACTCTTGGAATTCTCACGAACTTCAGTTTTTAAAAATTATTATCTTTATGCAGTTGACTCCAGTCTCAATTTCTCTCTTTCTTAGACATCTTTACCCAGATGCCTTGATGGCAGCACAGATTCAAAATGACCCAAGTTATGATGCAGCTGGAAGAAGACTGGATTTGGAATTAATGGGCCTGGATTCAGATCATAACGCTGTAACTTACTCCCCGTGTGACCTCAGAAAAGTCATTTACCCTCAATGGACCTCAGTTTTCTCACCTGTAAATTGAGAGAGTTGAACTAAATAAATCAATCAAATTTTTATTGATCACTTACCATGTATCTGTCACTGAGCTAAGTGCTAAAGATGCTGTATCAGTAATGTAAGATTCATGACCTCGACGATGACCATGAACATGCCTGAATGGTTCAGAATCGCAAAGTATAAGAAATTCTCTAGGTAGAAGGCAGAGGAGGTAAAATATTTATTTAGAAATGAGAGAAACCAATCCTGGGACCAGTAATTCCAATTCCACATAGTAGCAATAATATTCCAAATCCAGTAAGCCCACCTCAATGCAGCAAATTGTAACACAATATTATAACAAGGAGCCACTTCATCCTGTAACCTTCCCCCTGCTAGGGCCTTCTTGCAAACAATCACTCAGAAATCCTAACTCTCCACTCAGCACACTCTTCTGCAGCTCTGTAGACTCTGAATTCCTACTCCTTCTCCTTGGGCTGAATTCTGAAATCAGAATTGTAGTTCTCAATTCCTCGATGCCCTCTAGACGTCTGCTTCTGAATCCTGTAGCTCTCAGTTCTGCTGCTCTCAGTTCTGGGTTCTCTTTGTATATGGTCCTAATCTGCATCTGATTGTCTGGAACTCAGTGCACATACCATTGGCTCTGGTTTTAGCAACATCCCCTAGGGCCCTGAGGGCTTCATGCCCACATTGGCTTAACTAGCAAAAGGGTGTGAGCCTGGGGCCTTACGCCTAGTTAAAGGGTATGGGCCTGCCTCTAATCAGGCCTCCCTTTGTTGGCCCCACCTGAGGCCTATTCAATAGGCAAGAAAGATCTTTCACTTACTGACTGGTCTTACAGATGCAAAAAAAAAAAAAAAAAGGAAAAAATGAAAAAAGAAAAGAAAAATCAGTCCTTGTCTTCGAGGAGCTTAAATTTCAAGGGGAAAACAATATATACATGAACAATCCTGTACAAAATGCATACAAAGTAGATTCCTGGTGGCTTTAGAGAGTAAGGCTCTAGCCACTGGGAAGGCTGAGACAGGTCCCTTCCATAAGGTGGCATTTGAGCTGAGACTGGCAGAATGTAAAGGATTTGAGGAGGTAGCATGAAGAGAAAGATCAGTCTAGGCATGAGGGACAGCAGCTACCTGGAGTTGGGAGATGGGACATTATGGGGAGGGGTGGAGAGAAAAGGAGGGGCAGCAAATAAGTCAGTATGGCTGAATGGTAGAGTAAGTGTGTGTGTGTGTGTGTGTGTGTGTGTGTGTGTGTGTGTGTGGAGAGGGGGATTCTGCGTAAGAGGACCGGAAAGATAGGAGGGGACAGATTGAATAGAGACTTAAATGCAAAAGAAGACTTTACATTTAATCCTTATGAGTATTTATTGAATAATGGAGTGCCATGTGCTTTACGAAATCACTGTGGCAGCAGTGTGAAGGATGGATTTCAGTGGAATGAAAGATCTGAAGGAGGAGGATCATTCACAAGGTCTCTTCAGTGGTCTAACTTCAAGGTGACAAGGGTCTGAGCTTAGATGGAGGCTATGAATAGGGAGGAGATAATGTATTTGAGCAATGTTGTAAGATCCCTGTCAGAAATAAATTCATGATTCAACATTCTCCTTATCTTCCCTCTCTCTCAAAAAAAAAATTCTTTCCATTTCCCTCGTCCAGTCACTCAGGCTCAAAATCTTCAAGCTATGGGAGGCAGCAAGGTGGTACAGTGAACAGACTTCTGGGCCTACAGTTGGGAAGACCTGAGTTCAAATCCCACTTCAGACACTTACTAGCTGTGTCACCCTGGAAAAATCATTTAACCTCCAAGTCTTCAACTGTAAAATGGGGATGATAATAGCACTTGACTCATAGAATTATTGTAAGGATTAAATATATGAAGTCCTTAACACAGGGCCTGACACATGGTAGAACTATATAAATGCTTATTTCATTTCTCTCCTTCTCATTCCCCACTTGATAGTTGAGCTGCCCTGCACTGATAGATGAACAAGATTTCACCTATGGAAATATATAGAAACACATATAACTCCTGAAGAGTGGCGTTTTAAATTTTTTAAAATAGTAATAGAATAGAGAATTGCACTTGAAAAAGTAGGATAAAAATTCTGCTTCTTGTAAATGCAGTAACTAGTTCCCATCATTTAATAAATTAACATTTATTATATGCTAGATACAAAACAGAACCTGCTCTGAAGGAGCCGAAGGAGCTTATAATCTAATTGGGGCAGCAAGTCAGGGAAGACCTTTATATAAATAACTGAGCTATTAGGAGAATGTAATAAGTGTGCATATAGCACTAATGTGAAAATTTTGAGGAGAAGATAGCTTGAGTGACCAAGAAAAAATAGTTAGAGAGTTGATAGGTAAGGCAAGGGAGGTCTGTGTTGTGGCAGTCAAGGGAGGAGAGAATGTCAAGAATTAGAAATGGTCAACAGTATGAAAGCATTCAACCAATATTTATTAAGGTCCCACTATGTGCGGGATAGATAGCAAAAGACAGGCCTTGCCCTCAAAAAGCTTATACTAACGATGATGAAGAAATAAAGATAATTAAATTTGGTGATTTGTTGTTGTTCTGACCCATAATTTCACTGGCATAGTAACAGTTTCAAACTTTTTTTTAATCTCATCATGCTTTCACACTCTTAAAAATTATTGACGACCCCCCCAAAGAGCTTTTGTTTATGGAAATTATATTTATCTATATTTACTCTATTGGAAATTAACGTGTCTTACTTGCAAAAGTAATTTGGACCTCTCAGATACCCTGAAAGGGACTCGGAGATGCCCATGAATCCTCTGACCACACTTTGAGGAGATGCCAGTAAGGAAATGGCAACTAAGCCAATCTATCAGAGACTATTCTACGATATATAATCATAAAGAGCTGCCTGGGGCCCCTGAGAGGTTAAGTTGCTCTCACCAGAATGCACCAGGAAAAGGGTTTTTTTGGATAGGTGCCACCTAAGTTATATCTTGAAGAAAGAGAAACACTTTAACAGGTAGAGCCAGGGGGAAATCCATTTCAGGCAAAAGCAATCATCATTCTATCAACAAACACTTATTAAGCACCAATATGTGACAGGAACTGGGGACAAAAAGACAAAAGTGAAAATCCCTGCTCTGATAGAGATTGTATTGTATTCCACACAGGAAGACAGTAGGAACATGAATGCAAAAACCAATTTACAAAATAAATGGGATGGGGAAGGGAAGAGAACTTAGCATTTGGGGCGTGGGTAATCAGGAAAGGTTTTACTTAGCTTGAGCTAAGCTTTAAAGGAAATTAATGAGTGATGGGATCAAAGATTTCAGTTTGCCTACAGGGATGGGGGATCCTGCGGCCAGGAGGCCACACGTGGCCCTCTAGATCCTCAAGTGAGGCCCTTTGAATCTAAAACCTCTGAGAAAACTTCACAGGTCAAAGGGCTGCACTTTCAGACCTAGAGAGCCACATGTGGCCTTGAGGCAGCAGGTTCCTCACCTCTGGCCTAGAATATACAATAGTTGGAGGGAAATATTATGAACAAGGTAGATTTTGTACACTAAGCCTGGAAATTTTTATTGGTTTTTTTTTGAGAAGTGTGATGTCGTTAAAATAGTGTATTAAAAATTATATTACTTATATCTGTGTAATCCCACTAGTTCTGGTCTTCTTGCCTACATTAATATAAAAGCTCCCTAATTAGTTTTCTAGATTCTATTAAATACCATTTCTGAATACATTCTTCATACCATTGACCAATTAATCTTTGTAATTCACAGTTCTGAACATGTAAGTACTCTGCTTGAATATCTTCAAGGGGTTCCCCATGGATTATGGAGGACAGTGTAAAATCCTGGCCCTGACATTCAAGGCTCTCTAAATCTACCTGTGCCATTTTAGCACATCTACTCCTCTTCCTATTTTCTGTGTTCAAGAAAAGCTACTGTATTTGTCCCTGTGCTCCTTAAACTCTATCATCATTCCCAGCCTTGAGATAGTTATAATGGAACCTGCTCATCAACTAACAAAGGTGTTTTTGTAACAAATGAAGGAGGTACATAAGTAGGTACTTTGGTCTCCTTGGGTAAGTCTTCTCCTTTCTTCACTCTTTGACCATAATTCCATTGATTTAGGGAGCTTCTAGTGAGAAAAATCCTTCAACTAGTGCGGGTCAGTGACTGTGCTGCAAGCTCCTGTCTTTGATAAATTGCTGGAATATTGAAAAGTTAAGTGATGTTTCCAGAGTCACATGGTTCATATATGCCAAAGTCAAGATTTGAATCTTAGTCATCCTTATTCCAAGACTGACTCTATATCTGCTCTTCCACCCTGTCTCTTCTTGGGAAATTTATACTACCCAGGATTCTACTCGCTAGGCTTTTTGTCCTTAACTTCACCTCCTTCAGAGAACTTTCTCTTTGAATGCATAAGAAGAGAGATGAAACAATGAATTGAGGAAACCTGACCTGACAACAGAATCTGCTCCCAAACGTCAATGACAGCTAAGCTCACTTTAGCTCAAGAACGGAGGAGAAAAAAATAAACAAAATAACAAAAAACAGATTCACTGTTACCATGCTTTGGGACATTTTCATGCTACATGAAAAAAAATCGGTATCAATAAGATTCTCATTTTCTTGGAGGCTTCAGCCGGAGTAGAAGCCTGAAGCATTTAAACAGAGGCTTCTGACTTCTTTTTTAAATGTATAGCAATATTAGTCAGTTCCTCTCTCTTTTTATAACTCCTCTGTTCAGAAATAATGAAATATACAAAGGAAGGTAGTTTTGACTGATCACAATTCTATGTCTAGAGTAAACTGGCTTTAAAGTATAGATTAAATAACAAATTATGAACAAACTTAAAAAAGAAACAAATACGTATTCACTGTCATGGGCAGAAGGAAAAAGAGGAGGGGGAGTTAAAATATTCCATCGTGTTTCTCACAGATCTTAATGAGAAATGTTCAGTGGGTCTCAATCTGTCCCCACCGTATCCCACTTGAGAGCCTTGACAGGTAGCCCCAGAGCCAAACTGCCTCAACCCCTCAACCTGTGATACCTGAATCCAGCTTCCATTCCCTCTCAATGCTCCTATGCACTTGTGTTAAGTTCATAATAGACTCTCAGTACCTCTCAGGATGGAAAGAAACACATAGCTAGGCTTTGAAAACTCTCTGCCCACAGAAATTCATCTCCTGAATCCTGCTACGCAATGATAAAGCAAAACACGGTCCCCGTCCTCAAGGAGTTTATATACTAGATGGGAAATGAAGAATAAGATTAATACCTACAGAGTTCAGCTACTACCTCCTAAGATTGTTTTAAGGATCAAATGAGATAATATGTGTCAAGAACTTAGCATAGTGCCACGCACAAAGTAGGCACTATATAAATATTATTATTATTAATTATAATTTCTAGGTGTTTGAGACCCAATTCTTACTGGTCCCTCTCCTTCCCGATAGCACCTTCTTAATCTCCTTTGCTAGATCCTTTTCCAGATCATGCCTTCAAACCATAAGTGTTCCAAAAAGTCCTGTCTTGGGCCCTCTTCTCTTTTTTTCTATACTTCTTCACTTGGTGATCTCATCAATCATAGCTATGTTGGCGATTCTTCAATCTACCTATCCTACTCCAAACTCTTTGCCAGTCTCCAAGCTCACATTTCCAACTGCGTTTCAGCATCCTGAACTGGATATCCAGTAGGTGTCATAAACTTTACTTTCCAAACTTCCCTATTTTGCCGAGGGCACTACCTTTCTCTTGGTCCCCCAAGCACACAACCTACACAGCATTATCAACTCCTCACTATCTCTGACCCCACCTCCCCAATCTATAGCCAAAGTCTGTCAATTTCACATTTACAAGCTCTCTCCAATATATCCCATTCTTTTCTCTGACTCTGCCATGACTCTGGTGCGGGTCCTCATCATCTCACACCTGGATTATTGCGACAGCCTGCTGGTTGGTCTGCCCACCTCAAATCTTTCACCATCCCAATCCATCTTCCATTCAACCACCAAAGTGATTTTTCCAAAGCAGAGGTCTGACCATTTTACTCTCCACCCCCACACTTAATTAATTCTAGCAGCCCCTATCACCTCCAAGATCAAATACAAAATCTTCTCTTTAGCTTTCAAAGCCTTTCGTAACATAGCCCCCCTCCTACCTTTCCAGTCATCTAATACCTCACTCCCTACCACATGCTCTTTGATCCAATGACACTTGTCTTCTCGCTGTTCCACAAATGAGACTCTCCATCTCTTACTCTGGGCATTTTCTCGGGCTGTCCCAGAAGCCTGGAATGCTCTCCCACCTCTCACTGCCTACGTTCTTCCCTGGCTTCCTCTAAGTCCCAACTAAAATACCATATTCTACAGGAAGCCTTTCCCAACCTCACTTAGTTCTAGTGTCTTCTCTCTGTTCGTTATTATTCATTTATCTTGCATATTTCCTGTTTGTACCTACTTCTTTGTTGTCTTAATCATTGGGTTTCAAGGTCCCGGAGGGCAGGGACTGTCTTTTCCTTCCTTTTGTATCCTCATAACTTAGCACAGTGTCTGGTACATAGTGAGCACTTAATAAAGATTTGTTGATTTATTGATCTATATGTCAACATATATATGTATGGAGGGGCAGCTAGGTGGCACAGTGAATAGAGCACTGGCCCTGGAGTCAGGAGGACCTGAGTTCGAATGCGGCCTCAGACACTTGACACACACACCTTGGGCAAGTCACTTAACCCCAACTGCCCTGCCTTCCTCCCTCAAAAAAAGTAACATATATATCTATGTATATAGATATATATGCATATATATACATGTGTTTAAAAATTCAATAGAAATGCATAGAAATCCCAACAGAATTGCATACAGGATTAAAATAGAATATGAATTCCCTAAGGGTAAAAATTGGTCCATTTATTTCTTTGTATTTTTAGTACCAAATATAGTTCCTGGTACATAGTAGGCACTTAATAATTTTTTGATTGATTCATTCAATTATTCAAGAAGAAAGGAGAGGCTACTTATAGCTGAGTGTGAGGGGGTGATATAATTAAGCAGATTACTCCTGAGCTGAGCCTTGAAGGAAGGAATGATTTCAACTGGCAGAAATATAAGGGTTGGGGTTGAGGGAGGAGGGGAGACCATCCCCTAGGCATGAAGGAAGGATTTGTAAAGGCTTGGAGACAAAAATAAAAAAGGCAGGAAAAGTTTGTAAAGTAGCATTATTGTGGTTTTAAAAATGACCCCCATCCCCATTTTCCAGGAAGGACTTGATTTTTTTCAACTTTCCCCTCCGATGATAAACAATCAGCATGTGAAATTGATATGAACATCAAGCTGAAACTTTTGTGAAGAAGATAGAGTCTTCTAAAAATATGTCCCTTCTAAACAGCTAATACAAAAGACAACTCCATGGATATCCAGTGAAGTTTATGTTGTTCTGTCAGTTCTGGGACCATCATCCATGACAGATGTGCTCCTGGTAATTTGGCCCCTCACACGTCACCATTTTCATGTCAGCAATTCCATGTCAGTTTGCCCAGATCCCTTCTGTCAGCTCCCATTCAGTTTGATAGGTCAACCTTACACCTGCAAGCTGAAGCCCTGTCTGTGTCTCGGGAAGGACCTGTCACAGTGGGACAGTCAGCATGCTCTGTCACACAGCAAGTTCGGTCAATAGCAACTTTAGTCAGAGTCTGGATGGCTTTTCTGACCCTGACTTTTATACACTACCTTGTGCCAGTGTCAGACATCTGGACTACAGGATAAATTACACTATTATTCAGTAGTTAGATACGATGGCTTTGAGAAAGGCCAATGGGGGATGGGGGCATTAGCAGGTGACTTGTATCTTCTGAGGCTGCTCTTACTGGCAGATTGACTTCTAGATAGGAAAAATACAACCACAAGTTCTTACAAAGAAATTTTAGGATTGCCTTGGAGAAATATTTATAAATCACTGGGCTCATTGTTTTCCAAGTCAGTGTGACCTGGGACAACTCAAGTTCAAGGTCACTTGCTCCAGTCAAGTCCTTAGCCTTTTTGGGCCTCAGTTTCCTCATCTGTAAAAGGAAGGGATGGACCAGATGGCTTCTGTGGCCATTTCCAGCTCTCCATAAAAGAAGAGTATTCAAGCAGTAGAAGAGGAACGATATCTTGGATCAGCATATATTACCATAATTCTCAATATTGCTTAAGTGACTTTTCCATTCAATTGGGTCAAAGGCCTGTCAGTGAGAAAAGCCTGAGTCAAAACTGGTTGAACACTTAACAATGGGCGATATTATGAGCTGTGTGATCTCAGTCAAGTCACTGCATATCTCTGAGACTCAGCTACCTCATCTGTAAACTTGAGAAAATAATATACTTCTACGTGCAGAGTTACAGAGAGGATCAGACAAGGCGATGCATATTGAAAATACTTTGCAAATGCAAATGCCAAGAAAATGTAAGCTATTTAAATTTTATTTTTCTGATGAATAATATTCATTTGTATCTTATGAAAGCGAGAATAGTATCATAATGTACTCTACGCCTGCTCCTGAATCCTTCCTTGTAACAAAGAAATGCTTCAACAAAACTCAGAATTTGACTCTATTCTGCATTCTGTACCCATAAGGGAAGGGAAACAGTTTTTATATATATTTAGTATGTGCCAGGCACTGTGCTAAGTACTTATGCACTGACAGGAGAAAAAAGTGTATTTCTCACTTTTTCCCAAGGGATCAAGACGGGACGTAACATTTTCATCGGAGTTGGGCAACAAGCTACTCTTAATGAGACACAGGACATGGATAGGGTTATTAATATAGTTTACTCGACAGAGCTATTGGAAGCTTGGTTCTAATGCCAGAACATTTGTAGTTCAATTATGATGTTGGGCTAAAATGAAACATTTATAAGTTATTGAATATTTAACAAAAGGAGGCTTACTTTGTCCTAACATAACAAGGATGTGCAGCAAGGATTCAGAGGCATTCAGCTTCTCTGGAAGGTGTCCCCTTCTTCCTCTCTCTATATGGAAATATATCTGATCAGTAGGGAAGTGTAAGGTGATTCACATGGACTAGATGACTCTCACTCCATGTTCCAGGATTGCTTAGGTGTTCTACAGGGAGGTAAAGAGTCTTACTTAGGTGGATCTGATTGGTTTCCTACCCCTGAGGTCATAGACAAGGAGCTGCCACCACCATTTAGCAAGGACACAGTATTTCCAGCTTTGGAACATTCCAATTATAGAGGTTTCTAGATACTAGAAGTTGTGGACAAAGGACAAGTCAGTAGGCTGGGAGCACCAGGAAGGAGGAGGAGAATGGCTAGGGAATAGACAGAAAGCTTGTTGGCCTAGGAAAGTCTAGGCCTAAAAAACCAGAGCTTTTCCCTGAGTACAACAATCTTATTGTTTCTTTATTTTTATAAATTAGAAAACACCCAGAAAATAAAAAGCTACAGAGCCTTATAGCTAGTAAGCATTCAATAATATTTGTTGAATGAATGAATGAAGGAGGGAATGAAATTTAAAGCCAGTTATTCTAATCTTATTAATTTCTGTCTTCAAACATCCTTGGATTGTATAATTGTCCTAATGAGGGTTCCTTGGTAACAGTTTATTTCTGGCTTGTCTATATGAGAGTACTAAAGCATTGATCATTTGGCCTAATAGCTTTTGTGTGTATTGCAGATTGCTGGAGTTAGAGATGGAAATATATGGCAGAACCGACTGTTCTCCTTGTAAGCTATTACTCAACATGGGTAGCACATAAGACTAGCAACCAGCCCATTTGATTAATTTCAAAATTACCCACTTGCTTATGAATGGCTTTTCCAATAGTCTCAGAGCATTTGTCTTGAATGCTTTATTAAGGAGCTGTTCCTTGTCACCAAACAACTGCAAATGCATGTAAATATACTAAGGCTGCATATGTTATGGAATTGTCAATGACTCATTAAAACTATGCAAACAGTCTGAAAACTTACCACATCCTTGTAGACTTGACTCAGAATCAGGCCCTAACCCTCTTACCACCATCTCCTACCCCCAACACCCCAAACACAGGTCTGCACCTAACTCTTCTATATCTGTCAGTGATACCACCCTCTTCTCATTTCCTGAGATTTTAAACCACCAAACCATCCTGGATTCTTAACCATAACCTCCAAGACCAATTCCTAATTGGACTTCCTGCTTCAATCTATCTTTTCTCTAATTTATTCTTCATATATTCTTAGATATTCATATTCTTAACCTGCAACACTTCCAAGCTCTAAAAGAGCTTATAGTTAATAATTCCCTCAATTATCTCACCTTCCACTCACTTTTCACTGCCTTGGAAACTGGCTTCCAATGTCAGCACTTTAATAAAACTATTGTCTGCAAGGTTATCAATAAGCTATTTAAGCTTCACTTTTTTTCAACAAAGCATTTTTTTTACCTCCCACTATCCTCCTATTGAAAACAAACAAATAAAACCCTTGAAACAAATACACATAATCAAACAAAAATCCAATTACCTTTTCTCAGTCCTCATCTTAAGTTGACCTCTATAGGTTTGACTTTTGAACACTCCCTCTTAAAAATGCCATTGCTTCTCTAAGCTTCTGTAACATCTATGATTCCTTTTCAATCTTTGTTAGATATTCATCCTTCCCTTTCATCAGACAGAACCTTACCACCATCCTACTAAGTGTGGACATTTCTTTTTTTTTCAATTTCACATGCGAAATCATACAAAACATAATTCCATTTTAGCCATTTCACAAAAAGCAAGAAAAATAAAGCAAGAAAATTGTACTTTAATTTGCATTCAGAATTCATCAATTTCTCTCTCTGGAGGTGAATAGCGTTTTTACATCATGACCCCCTTGCAATTGTCTCGTATCATTGTATTGATCAGAGTAGCCAAGTATTTCACATTTGGTCATTGTTACAACATTGCTATTACAATGCACAATGATCTCCTGGTTCTTCTCATTTTACTTTACATCAGTTCATAAAGGTGTTGCCATGTTTGTTTTGTTTTTGAAACCACCTTCCTTGTCATCTTATAGCACAATAGTACTCCACCAAAATCATATGCCACAATTAGTTCAGCCATTCCCGAATTGATGAGCACCCCCTCAATTTCCAATGCTTTGCCACCGCAAAAAGAGCTGCCATAAATATTTTTGTAGGTCCTTTTCTTATTTCTTTATCTCTTTGAGGTACAGACTTAGTAGCGGTATTTCTGGGTTAAAAGGTATGCATAGTTTTATAGCCTTTTGGGCATAATTCCAAACTGTTCTCCAGAATGATTGGATCAGTTCACAAGTCCACAAGCAATTATTATTTTCCCTCCTTCCCACCAGCATTTGTGATTTCTGTTAAGAATGAGGTGGTACCTCAGAGTTTTAATTTGCATTTCTCTAATCAATAATGATTTAGAGCATTTTTTCAAATGGCAATAAATAGCTTTGATTTCTTCTTATGAAGATTGCCTTATCCTTTGACCATTTGTCAATTGGGAAATGGCTCTTATTTTTATGAATTTGACTTATTTACATATATATGTATATATATATATGTATATATATATATACATATATATATATATATAAAATCTCTGAGAAATGAGGCCTTTATCAGTGAAATTTGTCCTTAATTTTTTTTGTATTACTTCATTGTCTGTGGTAACTTTTCCCATAATGAAGTTTCTCTACTTATCTCTTTTACTGTCTTTTTTTTTTTGCTTTTGCTTTTTCTGAGATCATGATTGCTACCCCTCCCTTTTTTACATTGGCTGAAACATAATAGATTCTGCTCCAGCCCTTTATTTCAACTCTGTGTGTGCCATTCTATTTCAAGTGTGTCTCTTGTAAACAACATATTGTTCCATTCTCCTATCCACTTTCTCTTTATGGGTGAGCTCATCCCATTCACATTCAGTTATGATTACTATGTGTTTCCCACCATTCTATTTTCTTTTGTTTATCCTTCTCTCTTTTTATCCTGTTCCTCCTCAAAGTTTGCTTTGCTTCTGACCATTTATCCTCTCTTTTATTATGCCCCCTTATATCTCTTATCCCCTTCCCTTCCTATTTCACTGTCGGATAAGACAGATTTCTATACCCAACTGAGTGGTGGACATTTCTTAAGGCTTTGTCCCTACTTTTCTCCCCAGATTCTTTCTCTTGGTGATCTCATTGGTTCTCATGTGGGTTCAGTTATCATTTCTATGCAGATAATCCCCAGAACACTGTATCTCTTTCTTTCTCTCTCTGTGTGTCTCTGTCTCTCTGTCTGTCTCTGTCTCTCTGCCTGTCTCTCTTTCTGTCTGTCTCTGCCTGTCTATTTCTGTCTCTCTCTTTCTCCCTCCCTCTCTTTTTTTCTCTCTCTCCCATCTCTCTGTCTCACTGTCTGTCTCTCTGTCTCTGTCTCTCTGTCACTCTCTGTGCCAGTAAGGCAAAATGGGCTTAGTTTAATGGGTGCCCTTGAGGAGTTTGGCTTTTGTTTACGGTGAAAGTACTTTCACCTGTTAAATGCTAAGCCCCAGGCCCAAAGCCTTATCAGGTGTGAAACCCATGTGGGCATAGATTAATCACTTAAGAGGGGCCAACTCAGGAACCAGGGGGTCTCTGGACTCTGGTCTCTAGTCGTTGAGGCGTTGAGGCGGGGCTTGAGAACGCCAGAGGCTTGGCTGTGAGGAGA